>JAPWDM010000004.1:29884998-30411014 GCA_035578155.1 Brachynemurus nebulosus | reverse complement strand
GGGTATAAAAATGGTGGGTGTAGGGGTTAAAAGTCGAGACCCCCAAAAGGCACCCCCTTGATACTAACTCAATCCGAATACAAAATTTCAGCCCTCTAGGTTTATTCGGGTGACCTGTGCGAGTGGTACAAACTTCGAAAACGTCGAAAATGCATGAAATTGTAGCTTAAAAATGAGGGGGGTGGGGGTAAAATATTAAAACCTCCAAAAAGCACAACCTAGGTACGAACTTTATCAACACACCAAATTTCAACCCTCTACGTTAATTCTGGGGGGGCTGGGGGCCTGTTAGATCCAGCGAAAATCGTTTTTCCCCCCTCTACTCCCACCATATCATCCTAGGAAGCTGAATTTTGGATATGTTGTAGATAATTGACCGAAACATTATTTAAAACCGGTTTGGAAAAGTTTTATTGCTTTTCCGCCCCCCACCACCCCCTTAAAGGTCGGGTCCGAAAAAAAATTTGCCCAAAATTTGACCCCACTTTGATAGTATTGTTGTGCATCGGAATAAGCCCCACTTACCAAATTTCATCTCTTAACTTCCATAGGGGGGCCCTACACATATTAAAAGGTTGCGGGAAAATATATATATATATATATATATATATATATATATATATATATATATATATATATATATATATATATATATATATATATATATCAGACATCTTTTTTTTTTACATAATCGTGTTCTACGGGTCCGAAAACGGATAGCGCCCCTGGTCTCGCCTCTCGCAGCTCTTATCGTATAGACTGTATAAGTCTAATTTTTCGGAGAAAATTCGACTAAAAATTTTGTAGTAGAGTTATGAAATAAAAAGTGTTGTACTGCTAATTACTCAAGCTGTTTATTTTTTACCCTTCCAATCATGTACTTGCAGTATCCTATTAGTTAGAGGTCTGTCTTTTATTTTACCCTCCACTGTCTTTTTTTTACCCCATTTGGCGGGTAAAAAAAGACAAGGTTTTTATTTTTTTATAGATTTATGCCATTAGCTTGAGTGAAAAAACAGGCAAAATCTTAAAATACAAACAATTTAACATCATACAGTATTTTTTTTGTCTAAAAATTCAAATATTTTCTACAAGATTTGATTTTGTCTTTTTTTTACCCCGCCCAACCCTATATTAGGATATGAAAAATAAATACAGAAACAAAACCGATAACCGAAGAACTACTACAGCGATAAAGTTGCAGCAATTTCGTTTAAATATATTATATTTTGTTCTGAATTATGTCATTATCCACAATATTTTTAATGCAACTATCAAAATCAATGTACTTAGGCTTTTTTTCATTTGGGTGTTACATTCAATCCAAATGTAACTAATGTTTCTATTAATGTTTCTGTAAGACCTTGTTCATATTTAAACATATTAATAAAGTTTCGGATAATGGGTACAAAATCTTGATCATATCCTATCAGGACGTATCCTAACTTGAATCATACTCTTTTCCCTATGAGTATCATATTCTTTTATATCTAATTTGTTATGTATTTGGGATTAAAAAAATTCTAATCACATAATACCTATACGTATTCTAAAGGTATCATATTTTTTTCCTATCATATCCCTTTTCGTATTTAATTTTTTGTGTATTTGAGATTTAAAAAAAAAATTGTTGATATAAATAAGTGAAAAACTGACAAGGAAGCACGACTAAAAACTCACTTTTGAGCAAAGGGTAATTATTTACAATTAGGACTCTTCAAAGATATCAGGGCCGGCAAAAGAAATGACGGACTCTCAGGCACAATTTTCAAACATTTTTCCCCAAAAATACAATTGACGAGCAAAAGAAAAACGTCGTTTCACTTTTTCCGGGCCCCTAATCGAAGCTACGGGCCCCCTTTTTAAACCCGGGCCCCCCGGCAACTACCCCACCTGCTCTATCCTCTCGCCGGCCCTGGGTATCATATCTCTTTTTCTATCACATCCCTACTTGCATATCTAATTTTTAATGTATTTATGTGATTTAGAGCAATAAAAAATCCTAAGCATATCATATCTGCACGTATTCTAATTCGAAAGTATAATTAACCGTGGCTACTTTGTCGTTCGGTTATTTTCTCCGCAACTATTTTGTCGCGATTGTTTTGTCCTCGATTATTTAGTCGCAGTACGAGCTTGACATGCAAGCTGATTTTAGGTTGAAAATATCAAATTTTGATGCTAATATTTCAGAAACTGAATTCTAAGGACAGATTCAATATAACCTATACGACAGATATAACTTTGACAAAATTTACGACTTATTTCCTTCAGTTTGTCAAGCATGAAAATAATTTTTGTTTGGTTGATTAAAATTTTAAAAATAGCATAAGACTTTTATATTCTTTATTTATTATGATTTTAATAAAAACATTTTCCTTTAAGTTTCTTTATTTTTAATAATTAACTATAACTATAGATTATTTATAAAAAGATATTATGTATAAGTAATATATGTATAATTGATACACTGTGTGTGACTGTATGTTATCTTTAAACTCCGTATCATATTAGCACACGTGTAAGGCATTACAATTGTTAGTTTATACTAGGTACACAATAATTTTTTTTTAGTTATTATTACACGAGAGGTTTGTATTTTTTCGAATAAATTTGGGTTTGTCTAACGAAAATTTGTTGCCTAGCAATTTAACGAGAAGAACTGTCAACTAACAAAAATACGACAGCGGAGCTGAAGCGTTTTTGAGGTTCACAGTTCTTCGAGTTAATTGCTTTAGGCAAGAGATTTGAGTTGTAGAAAACACAAATTTATTCAGAAAAAATATAAAACTCAAGTGTAATACGGTAAGATGATTTAACGAATAAAATAAATTAGTATAATTCATATTATTATTACCGTAAAACACCCTATCTTTACCTATTAAACCTCACTTTACCATACCACACTTTACGTTAAAAAAATTAAAATTTCATAGTTTATATATTCTGTAGCACTTTTTTTTAATGATGGAGATATTTCTAACAAACTACTGGTGTTATATAAGTTTTTCTGGCATTGCCAGCCGCAATTTCTTCAAATCATTGGATTTTTTTAGTTCTTGTGGTACATTTTGGTTTTAAGCAAGTGTGCAAACTTTAGTTGGTATTTCAAAAAATATACAAGTGACGTAGATAATTTCATCATATGAAAAGTTACATAACCTCGTAAGTATATAAAATGATTTTTACGTTTACTCATTTGTGTATTATCGAATAATTCGTTTAGGTAATATTATAGCAAATTTGATAGAGTCCTTTAACAAATCACAACTTGACCAGTCAGCGCTACCAACAGTCAGGGTTGTCAAAAATATACGAATTGCATTATATTTTTACACGAATTGAGATGTTAAAGTAAAAAACATTGTTATAGGTTTACATATACAAAATGTCTGGTAAATATCATAAGAAGAAAACTGGTGCAAGGACATACAAAAATTATTCTGCAGAATGTTAAATCTAGCAATTGATATGGTAAAAAGTAAACAAATTATAACATTATACACTGAAAAACAATTTGGAATTCAAAGAAGAACAATAGAGAATAAAATTGACTATTGTTTTGGTTAAAAAGATTGTGATTTTGTAAGTTAGACAATTTGATTGAAATTGAACATTGATTGATTTAATAGACAATTGTTTTTGTTTTTTATTTCTGATTTTGTTACTTAGTCAGTTTATAGTATCAAATATGTAACATTGTGTTTTATTTTTTTAAACAATTTTTTTTTTTTGTTTCTGGCTTTTTGTTTTATTAATTTTTACTGATTTTGTACATCCCTGGTGAAAACAGCTATATTTGACGTTTTCATAACAATTCTATCGCAACTATAGCTGTTTCCATAAAAAATAGTATATTACTTACCGAGAACTGTAAGTGTTATTTTTGTGGCCTCGGATGCAGTATGAAAGCCGAAAATTCTTAAGTATCCATGCCCACAAAAATAAATTTACGTACCGAATACGAATAACTCGAGTAAGTTATTTCTTCAACCAAAAAATGCTCAATAAATTGAAAAAAGTGAATGAAAAATAGTAAAGTTTAAAATGAATAGCAGACATCTGTAAGTATTTTTATAACTATTTCAACACTGAAATATATTTACTAATAGACAGTAAGCAATTACTTAAGTGCCTTTAATTTTTTTTTGTAACTATAGTAACCAGAAAACAGAATGGTAAATGTTGCTTATGCGTCAAGTTACCTGCTATGTAAACGTTAATTTACGATTCAAGTAGTTGAAAAAATGTATTTGCTAATTGACGGTAAGTAATTATTTATGTGCCTAGGAAGGTAAGTAGATTTTTTTGACCTACCATCTTTTGCAACAACTAATAACCAGTAAACCGAATAACAATGCTTACTCTTCAAGTTGCCTACTATGTAAATCAGGACCGGCGAGAGGGTAGGACAGGTGAAGTAATTGCCTAGGAGTCCGGGCCAAAAAAGAGAGCCCGGAGGCGTGACTAAGAGCCCGGCGAAAATGAGGAGGTTTTCTTTAAATTTTGGGCTGCAATTGTTTGGGGGAAAATTTAGGCGCCCGGAAAAGCACGTTTTTTTTGCTCGTCAATGGTATTTTGGCGGAAAATGTCGGACTCAAAAAAGGGGTTCGCATGTTGAATTAGGAGCCCGAAAAAAGTTAGACGAGGGTTTTTTTTGCTCGCCAGTTCTCATTTTGCGGGAGAAATAATTTTTTGTGCCCGGGGGGCCGGCATTGCCCTCGCCGGCCCTGTATGTAATAATAAACAATTAAATTCATGTTTAACAAAACAGAGACGCCAATTTACGTTAACTTTATCCTTTTTATTTAAACATAACAAGGAATGAAATTAACGTTTTTTGAAAATCTATTATTATCATAGTAAATTATCCTGTAGCCCCAAAGAATAGTGTTTTTTATCTTTCTGCAACGGTTAATGCTAAGACGAAAAACTTCGTGCGGGTGCGGGCGTTTTAATAATAAATTAATCATAAAGTTTTTATAACTGAATAAGTAAGCTATTTGCACACGGTCAATTCTTTACTTTGGACTGTATTTTTGGGTAATAAGGTATAAGCGAAATTTTCGTTTATGCCCCGCAAAAAACATTCAATTCTATACGAAATCTTTCTGCAGCCCTCATTTCCATTCTGCGACAGAGTCGCGTCGTCGCTTGATGTTCTGCTTTGGGCTTCTGCAGAATAACTGAATAGTTAATAAGGAGTTTCCACATAGCGTTAGGCTGGTCGTCCATTGGATGCGGAAACGTGCGAAACTTAATTCGGACGAATACACATGAAAACGGACGAACGATCCAAACAGCTGTGAAGCTATACATCCTCGTCCATTGAAAGCGTCTCGTTCGTCCGTTTCCGTGCGTATAATTACAACGTGCGAACAAATCCAATTTTGTTTGAATTTTTTCGCGCGAAAAAGTCCGTTTCCTGAGATTTTTATTTTTATTGAAATGAAACTGAAGGTAAATTACAATTATAACTGTATACCTTTGCATATGTATTACGTGCCATAAATTGTTTTTTACGTATTTTTATAGCATCTATAGCTTGAGAAAAAAAAAATTAAAAAGAAAAATACTGATGAATATTGGGCTAGTGGATGGACAATAGACATATCATTTCGGACGAACGACAAACGTGCGTAATCGTCTGAATCAAATATCGCAGTTGTCCGCAACCAATGGACGACCAGCCTTACCTATAAATTTCCTTTTTCTTAGCTGATTACTGGAACAGACCTTATATCACAATTTTAAGCGTTCGCTATTACAGTCCCTATAATAAATAGAGTCGTGACATGTGTGCTGAACGCTGATTGATTCCGGCATTTTCTGTCCAAAGTTTGCGAAAATATATTGAAAATAAATTAAATATTAACAAAAACTCTATTCGCTATAAGAGTCCCTATAATAAATAGAGACGTGACATGTCATCCATTTTCTATCCAAAACAGAGCGGGAAGCTTCAAAATTAATTATCACATGTTTGAGTAAATAATTTTGAGTACATAATTATATTGTTAATAAGTTATGAATCAATGAACAATTAAAAATTTTTAATTTAATTATTCTATCTAAGTTAAGCTAAATGGTTTTTGTTAACTTCATAACTTATTAACAATAATTATGTACTCAAAAATATTTACTCAAACATGTGATAATTAATTTTGGAGCTTCCCGCTCTGTTTTGGATAGAAAATGGATTACATGTCACGACTCTATTTATTTTAGGGACTCTATTCGCTATCAGAGTCCCTATAATAAATAGAGTCGTGACATGTGTGCTGAACGCTGATTGGTTCCGGCATTTTCTGTCTAAAGTTTGCGTAAAATACATTGGAAATAAATTAAATATTAACAAAAATCATTTGGTTTCTTGTAGTCTGATAAATCAAGAATATAATCTGGCAAATTAATCCAGACAATCAGATGCGAAATTCTAAAATTTTATTATTAAATGTAACAATTTAACTCATGTGTATATGTATATCAAGTCCCATAAGAATATTGTAGTTTCTTCACTTTTACCATGGAAAAAAAGTTACGAGATTTTTACAAAACATTTCATTGGTCATTTCACTGTAGGTAAACACGATAAAACGAAACAAAAATTGGTATTGCGTCGTCCTAATGAGCAAAGGACGTAACTCCAAAAAATTACATTTTACAGGGCAAACAAAAAAGTGTTAATGATAAACCCTTTTCTAAATTGGCTTTTTATGATGTAAACAATTTTTTTGGAGTTACAACCGTTTCTGAACCTTGTAGAGTCTACCAGCTGTCATTACAATCAAAAAAAAAAAAAAAAGCACAAAAAGGTGGAGCTACGACCTTTGCTCATTAGGCCAACGATTGGTAGATTTAACTGATTTCAGAACCATGGTAACAATGTATTAAATAATAATATGAATTATGCTAATTTATTTTATTCGTTAAATTGTCTTACCGTATTACACTTGAGTTTCATATTTTTTCTGAATAAATTTGTGTTTTTTACAATTCAAATTTCTTGCCTAAAGGCAATTTAACTTGAAGAACTGTCAACCTAAAAACGCTTCAGCTTCTCTGTCGCGTTTTTGTTGACAATTCTTCTCGTTAAATTACTAAGCAACAAATTTTCGTTAAGGTCCGTCCACACGGCTCAAGCTTTACCACCGGCTTACTTGCGCAAACCAGGTTTGTGCAAGTAAGTCGGTGGTAAATCTTGAGCGTGTGGACGGACCCTCAGACAAACCTAAATTATTTATTCGAATTTATTCGAAAAAATACAAACCTCTAATAATAGTAATAAGTGATTAATTAAAAACTACTACAGTTTTACCACTAGCTTTAAAGATATAATTCAAATGTAGTAACTTTTGTTACATAAGCTATAAAACACATTTATGAAAACTATATGCCGCTTCTAATGGATAGTGTAACGAACTTCGTTCTGTTTGCACTATATTTATTCATTTATAATTAATTACCTAAATTATATACATATATCTTAATTAAGACTATTTTTATAAAGTATTCGCGATAGCTCTGCATGATACCCACCTGTCTATTATATTATATTTGTTTTAAATTCCCATAGAATTATAAAGAATACAAAATATCCTTGTATTGTCGCGATTGAATAACCGCAAGCAAAAAAACTCTGGATAAAATAACCGAACGGCAAAGTAATCACGGTTAATTTCTTTAATTATAAATTATAAAAATACGGTTGGTTTTCATACAAAAGACCAGAAATAACCTATTATACTTTCGAACTAAAATACGCGCAGACAGGGCCGAAATGGGGGGGCAGGCAGGGCACGTGCCCCGGGCTCCAAGTCTTGGGGGCGCCGGAAAGTGATTTAAGAGCGTTTTTTTTTTGCTCGTCACTTGGTTTTTGGGAGGAAAAAAGTTTGAAAGAATTATTTCTTTTCCTACAGGGGCGTCATTCTTCAACGCTGCCCCGGACGCCACTTTGGCTAGGTCCGGCCCTGCGTGCAGATATGATATGATTAAGACTTTTTTTGGCCTCCAATACATGAATGATATTTTCAAGGAGTCCCAAATGCAACTAATGACCCTTTGCTCGAAAATGAGGTTTCTGTAGTGCTACTTCCCCTTCAACTTTTCACTTATTTATATCAATAAATCTCGTAGTATACCACCATTAAAAATTATGGGGCGGTTAAACACCAGAAGCCCCAACAAAATTTTAACCATGCTCTCTTCCCATTTTTTTCTTTATTTTTTAATAGGATACGCGCGAATATGATACGATTAGGATTTCCTTTCTTAGTACACTAAAAAATAGATACAAAAAGGGATATGACAGAAAAAAGTATGATATGTTCGAGTTAGGATATATATAAATAGATATGATTAGGATCTTTTTAGTCCCAAATACACAAAAAATTATATACATATAAAAAGAGATGTGATAGGAAAAATAACATGATACCTTTAAGTTAGGATACGTGATACCGTAAAACCGTCTAGACCCGGACAGAGGGTCTATGTAGACCCGGACACTTTGCACCAATCTTCAAAGTAAATAATTTCTACATTAACCTGCAACAATAAACATTTTTTCTTGACGTCATTAGAGAGAGAAAAACACATCCTCTAAACAACTTTTACTATCTCATTTTACAGGAGTACTATCTACAGTTTTTCAGAGAAATAAAATGTGTGTCTAACTTAGACACGTAATTTTCGTCATAATTGTCATATTGTTTTTGTTTTGATATGTATGTGTTCAGAATTTTATCACGCATCATTTAATGATGTTTGAAGTTATATTCGATGTATATATAAAAAATACATGCTATATATGTATATCCGTTTAGACCCGGACACATCAGTTTAATACACTATGGCCGCGATTCGCACCAGCTGTAACTCCCACTATCCGTACGTTAATATTCCCTCCAGAATTACGCGGTTTATGCCTCCTTCTGGTGTCATATATCGTATGTTTACTTCATAGAGAGGCATACTATGCATTGCCCCCTCCCTCTTCCCAAAAAATATTTTGAAGTCTTTGACAGGTTCAAAGACATCAGACGATATAAAACACTGTCCTAAACCCAACGGGAGAGGTTAGTTTGCACGTTATTACATTATTTAAGTAAGTGTCCGGTCAAGACCGATTTAGGGTATAGACCCGGACATTTACTAATTATTTTTTATATTTTTTTATTTTTACTTATAATGAAACAAATGGGTCCGGGATATAACAAATAATATACACTCTTTCTAATGATAATACTTTTATTGGTAATATCTATGAAGGAAACATGTATAAACATAAAATTATACCAAAAAATGTAAAAAAGTGTCTGGATCTAGACGGTTTTACGGTATGATTATTTTTATTTGAAAGGAATGCGATAGGAAAAAAGATTATTTTGTCGTTTGGTTATTTTGTACGTGCTTATTTGTCGCCAGCACCGTCTTAAATTACCTTGGGGCTCCTAGGTACAGTAAATTTGAGGACATCTAGGCACACAGAGTTTGTGGATCCTTCTGAAAAAACAAATCTACAGAAAAACGTCAAATCACAAAAATATTTATGTATAGGTTAATAACTTATTAATTAATAACTTTATTAACACAGTTCCATCCGATGTTTTATCGCACTCGCTTATGAATGCAAATGCGTGATTTTTACGATGGTGTTTTTAGCAGAAAAAAATAGCAGAAAAAAATCGCTGCGTCAACACCATGCGTAAAAAATATTATTTGAGAATAACAAAACGATATTTGAACAGCCGAACAGTTAGCACATATCGACTAACTGAACTCAACTTCCCGTTTCGTTTGTAACATGTACGTACTCACGACATATTGAACGAACCAAAATCAACTAACAATTTTGTTCCAAAATAAAATGAAAAAATTTCAAAACTGAAAGGACTTAACGTTTTGAAAATCACATCGATACTTCATCCAACTAATAAACTAATGTACAAGAAAAATTCAGAAAATTTTTCGCGCATTAAATATTGGAAAATAAATGATAAAATATAAAAATTGTTAAATTTTGTATCGCAAATACATAAGTTATCGTAAGTTAGAACCAAAATTTCGGGGAAAACGGGTAGCCGTGTATTTTCTGCTGGCATGGCATTTTGTTACTTATTATTTTAGTAACATGCAACGAAAATTTGAACCAGATCCTATGCGTCGTTTACTGGCAACTGACGGCAAAAAATTTTATTGTGATACAAAGCGAATATAATATACTTGTTCGAAGTCAAATTTCGGGAAAACGATCAGCCGTGTATTTTCTGCTGGCATAGTGGTTTGTTGCCTATTATATTAATAATAACCAGTGAAAATTTGAACAAGATCCTATGCGTCCTTTTCTGGCAATTGACGGCAAAAAATTCTATTGTGATACAAAGCGAATATAATGTACTCGATTCGAAGTCAAATTTCGGGAAAACGATCAGCCGTGTATTTTCTGCTGGCATGGAATTTTGTTACTTATTATACTAGTAAAATCCAACCAAAATTTGAACCAGATCCTATGCGTCGTTTTCTGGCAATTGACGGCAAAAAATTTTATTCTGGCACAAAGCGCCTATAATACTTGATTCGAAGTCAAATTTCGGGAAAACGACTAGCCGTGTATTTTCTGCTGGCATAGCATTTTGTTACTTATTATTTTAGTAACATGCAACGCAAATTTGCACCAGATCCTATGCGTCGTTTTCTGGCAATTGACGGTTAAAAGTTTTATTCTGGCACAAAGCGCCTATAATACTTGATTCGAAGTCAAATTTCGGGAAAACGACCAGCCGTGTATTTTCTGCTGGCATGGAATTTTGTTACTTATTATGTTAGTAAAATTCAAACAAAATTTGAACCAGATCCTATGCGTCGTTTTCTGGTAATTGACGGCAAAAAATTTTATTCTGGCACAAAGCGCCTATAATACTTGATTCGAAGCCAAATTTCGGGAAAACTACTAGCCGTGTATTTTCTGCTGGCATGGCATTTTGTTACCTATTATGTTAGTAAAATTTAAACAAAATTTGAAGCAGATCCTATGCGTCGTTTTCTGGCAATTGACGGCAAAAAATTTTATTGTGATCGAAAGCGAATATAATATACGTGTTCGAAGTCAAAATCGGGAAAACGATTAGCCGTGTATTTTCTAATGGCATGGCAGTTTGTTACTTATTATGTTAGTAACATTCAAACAAAAATTTAACCAGATCCTATGCGTCGTTTTCTGGCAACTGACGGCAAAAAATTTTATTGTGATACAAAGCGAATATAATATACTTGTTTCGAAGAGATCCCATGCGTCGTTTTCTGGCAATTAAGGGCAAAATTTTTATTCTCGCCAAAATACCTATAATACTTGATTCGAAATCAAATTTCAGGAAAACGACCATCCGTGTATTTTCTGCTGTCATGACATTTTGTTACTTATTATATTAGTAACAAACGACGAAAATTTGAACCAGATCCTATGCGTCGTCTTCTGTCAATTAACGACAAAAAATTTTATTCTGGCACAAAACGCCTATAATACTTGATTCGAAGTCATATTTCGGGAAGACGACCAGCCGTGTATTTTCTGCTGACATGGTGGTTTGTTACTTATTACATTAGTTACAAGCATCAAAAATTTGAACCATATCGTATGCGTCGTTTTCTGGCAATTGACGGAAAAAACTTTTTTTCGCCGAAAAAATGGGCTGTTATACATGATTCGAAGTCAAATGTCAAGAAAACGACTAGCCTTGTATTTTTTGTTGTATGGCGATTCGTTGTTTCTCTTATTAGTCATAATCAGCGGAAGTTTGAACCAAATTCTTTCCGTAGCTTTCTATATAATGTTGGAACATTCTAGAACATTTGATTACATTCCAGAAGACGGCAACAACAGGTACGTCATCCTTCGACTATATAAAATTCAACAAATGCCATTTCGAAAGCGCTATTTATTACAGCGATCAGTCAGTTAATTCGGAAGATACAGTCGGTTATCGGATCACAATAAAATTTTTTGCCGTCAATTGCCAGAAAACGACGCATAGGATCTGGTTCAAATTTTGTTTGAATTTCACTAACATAATAAGTAACAAAATGTCATGCAAGCAGAAAATACACGGCTAATCGTTTTCCCGAAATTTGACTTCGAATCACGTATATTATATTCGCTTTCGATCACAATAAAATTTTTTGCCGTCAATTGCCAGAAAACGACGCATAGGATCGGGTTCAAATTTTGTTTGAATTTTACTAACATCATAGGCAACAAAATGCCATGCCAGCAGAAAATACACGGCTAGTAGTTTTCCCGAAATTTGGCTTCGAATCAAGTATTATAGGCGCTTTGTGTCAGAATAAAATTTTTTGCCGTCAATTGCCAGAAAACGACGCATAGGATCGGGTTCAAATTTTGTTTGAATTTTACTAACATCATAGGTAACAAAATGCCATGCCAGCAGAAAATATACGGCTAGTCGTTTTCCCGAAATTTGACTTCGAATCAAGTATTATAGGCGCTTTGTGCCAGAATAAAATTTTTTGCCGTCAATTCCCAGAAAACGACGCATAGGATCTGGTTCAATTTTTATTTGAATGTTACTAACATAAAAAGTAACAATCTGCCATGCCAGCAGAAAATACACGGCGAATCGTTTTCCCGAAATTTGACTTCGAATCACGTATATTATATTCGCTTTCGATTACAATAAAATTTTTAGCCGTCAATTGCCAGAAAACGACGCATAGGATCTGGTTCAAATTTTGTTTGAATTTTACTAACATAATAGGTAACAAAATGTCATGCCAGCAGAAAATACACGGCTAGTCGTTTTCCCGAAATTTGACTTCGAATCAAGTATTATAGGCGCTTTGTGCCAGAATAAAATTTTTTGCCGTTAATTCCCAGAAAACGACGCATAGGATCTAGTTCAATTTTTATTTGAATGTTACTAACATAAAAAGTAACAATCTGCCATGCCAGCAGAAAATACACGGCGAATCGTTTTCCCGAAATTTGACTTCGAATCACGTATATTATATTCGCTTTCGATTACAATAAAATTTTTTGCCGTCAATTGCCAGAAAGCGACGCATAGGATCTGGTTCAAATTTTGTTTGAATTTTACTAACATAATAAGTAACAAAATTCCATGCCAGCAGAAAATACACGGCTGGTCGTTTTCCCGAAATTTGACTTCGAATCAAGTATTATCGGCGCTTTGTGCCAGAATAAAATTTTTTGCCGTCAATTGCCAGAAAACGACGCATAGGATCTGGTTCAAATTTTGGTTGGATTTTACTAATATAATAAGTAACAAAATTCCATGCCAGCAGAAAATACACGGCTGATCGTTTTCCCGAAATTTGACTTCGAATCGAGTACATTATATTCGCTTTGTATCACAATAGAATTTTTTGCCGTCAATTGCCAGAAAAGGACGCATAGGATCTTGTTCAAATTTTCACTGGTTATTATTAATATAATAGGCAACAAACCACTATGCCAGCAGAAAATACACGGCTGATCGTTTTCCCAAAATTTGACTTCGAAACAAGTATATTATATTCGCTTTGTATCACAATAAAATTTTTTGCCGTCAGTTGCCAGAAAACGACGCATATGATCTGGTTCAATTTTTGTTTGAATGTTACTAACATAATAAGTAACAAACTGCCATGCCAGCAGAAAATACACGGCTACCCGTTTTCCCGAAATTTTGGTTCTAACTTACGATAACTTATGTATTTGCGATACAAAATTTAACAATTTTTATATTTTATCATTTATTTTCCAATATTTAATGCGCGAAAAATTTTCTGAATTTTTCTTGTACATTAGTTTATTAGTTGGATGAAGTATCGATGTGATTTTCAAAACGTTAAGTCCTTTCAGTTTTGAAATTTTTTCATTTTATTTTGGAACAAAATTGTTAGTTGATTTTGGTTCGTTCAATATGTCGTGAGTATGTACATGTTACAAACGAAACGGGAAGTTGAGTTCAGTTAGTCGATATGTGCTAACTGTTCGGCTGTTCAAATATCGTTTTGTTATTCTCAAATAATATTTTTTACGCATGGTGTTGACGCAGCGATTTTTTTTTGCTATTTTTTTCTGCTAAAAACACCATCGTTAAAAAAAGGATATATTTAAGAGCCTTTTTGTCAAGTTCTTTGTAATCCTTGTCACTGCTTGATAAGCCCACAAGTTGGTCTTATTTCTTTTTTGAAAAACGACCAAAATTTATACATCATTTTTAAAATTTTTTTTTTCTATTTATGTTTCTTGGATAATTTTTTCTAGACTATGAAGCTTGCTCTAAGAATCGGATAAGCCAAATATAATTTTCACATTGTTGAACAGTTTGCGAACCCCACATCCAATCATCTATTGAGAACTGTTGATCTAGACATTATTTAATCAAAAATTTTTAGTATTAAAAATAAAATCTGCGATCATGAATATTTTATTGCCTGACCGAGACCTAATTCTTAGAATGTTTTCCAGAAAAGGGGTAGACCGGATACCGTATAAAAATTAAATATCCGTTATTAATTTATAAATAAATATCATAATTTACTAAGAATTGTATTCTCATCCTATTTTGGCAGTAATGCCAAAATAGGAAGAGAACATCAATAACTAATTTTTAATTATTGCCATAACTATAAATTTATTTTCCTTTGTTACAGCATGCTATGCATTCAAGATGAATATAATCAGATGAATATGTCTCAAATACCATCAGCGGCCTTAGCTGATATAACAAAAACGAATTCGCACATTGCTGAGGATAGTAGTCCAGACACGTGTCCACAACCAGCTGGCGTTGGTGTTTGTACCGTAAACGACCCGAAACAGGGATGGATAGATGGTATCTTTGGTTGTCTTCGACCTGTATTGTCGATAATCGGGAAAGCAGCTGTGAACGATATAAAAAATCAGCCAGGTTAATATTTTTGAAAATATTTTTATTTAAGGTGGATGGAGCGCTAGAGATTAAGTACTACTAAGTTCGAAAAAAGTCTGTCATTAATTGTCGAAAATTAATATTATTTAATTACTAAATTTCTTTTTCTTAATTTAGAATTGCATTGAGAAAGCTCATTTTGTAATAAAAAAAAATTTTATCATAAAAAATCATAATATAATATAAATTTGGCTAGTGGATTTTTGAGAGTAATAAAATCTGGCCACATTACATAGTTAAAAAATGTAGTTATAAAAGTTGCCGTTCAATGTTGATAATAGAAATTACTATTTCTCCTAGGTACACAGTCGATAAAAATGTTATAGTATTTGTAAGTTACAATTTCGTGAATATTAATCACTTCGATTATAAATTAACAAAATAGATTACATTGTGAAAATCATTTGGAAAACAATAAGGTCAGCTTGTGTTATTACGAAGTTGTCTTAATTTATGCCATGTATGGCATGTGACACCACACTACAACATACTTATGTCAATAGTAGATAGAAATCTGTTTTATCAACAACTAGTTGCGACCCGCGGTTTCACTCGCATAAAATTATCTGAATTATAGGTAAAATTTATAGGTCAATTCAATCATATATTCCAGAATTTTGTGCAAAATAAATTATTTATAGCAGTTGACCCTGCTCGCCCAATGACTCTAAAATAACTATCCTCATATTTTATTAGCATTGCTAATTCCGCACCGTAAGAACATCATTTCCGCACGGGACATCATTTTAACGTCACTTTCATCTTTCACAGAGATCTCAACAGTACTTAAGTAAAAATTGTCAAATTTCTTCAGCTTTTTAATTTGCGCCCTATTTGGTGTAACTGACGGACAGTGTGACCACACGTCCATTTAAATTTGATATTCTGAAATTTTGTACAAAATCAGTTCCTTATGTGCTTCGTTTCGCTCGCTTGACGACTCTAAAGTATTATTCATATTTTTATATTTTCAAGTCATATTCATATTTTTATAGCATATCTAACTTTCATAAAATTTTATCAAAATCGGTCAAGTTGTTTAATTAGAGTATAGAGTTGTTTATTCGATAGCGCTGGAGGATTCATTCCAACAGCACCTTAATTTAAAATCAGATATTCTGAAATTCTTCGTTATATTTGTATTTCAAAAGCATGTATAATGACTAATTTTCATACCTCGAGATCTTATCGTAGATAGTTAGATATTCATACTGACAATTTTAAGAGCACTGTGATTTGTGAGACATTTTGAGATCCCAGAGCTCTGGAGAGTATTTTTAAATTCACATTAATTAATTTCGGAATATCAATAATATTTGAGAAAAATTTTGATAAGACCCTTCTGATCGTTTATTTGAAGGGTTTTTTGGATCCGCAAAAGCCTACGGGGGAATTTTAGTCCCATGTCTATTTTTTTTCAGAATCTCAGTACTATTCGAGAAAAATTTGGTCAAGATCCGTCCAGCCATTTATTTTGGGTTTCTTTGGAGAGCCGAAAATTTGATAACGATACGTCCAGTCGCTTGCTTTAGGCTTTCTTGGAGGTTCTCAGGTCCTACAGGATAACTTTAACTTTGATCGTTTTTTTTTTTTTTTCTGATTCGTATACCAGTTTTACCTGTAGTCTTGTTTCATAATTTTTTTTGATACGCGCTACCGTTTTCTCGAAACTACTGAGGACAGATAAGTAAAGTCCATATTTCATTTTTAATAACAGGATGACCGAGACCGGCTCGATGGAAATTTCATGTGTGTGGAATTTGTTGAAAACAGCAGACGTGCCAAGTGATGATAACTGGACAGTCCAGTTGTTTATTTCTTTATACTTTTAAAACATTTATTTCATTTTCATGACTAAACATGGGCTACTAACCTAGATGAACACATTTCCTATAGAAAAGTTTGCTGTGAAAAAATTACTTTTCATATAAAACAGTTTATTTTAGTTTTCCGAAAATAACTCATCTGACCCATAATTCTGACCCATTCATTTGAAAACGTTACTACGGATACAATCATTTACTATATTACGGAATACTATTAAGTTCGGAACTTGGTCGTAACTGGTTGCCTCAATTACACATTTTTATAATTAGTCTATATAATATAATATATAATATGTTCACTGGTCTGTGAACATAACATATCCAAAGATCATTTTTTTTTATTTTTCCAAGTCTCTAGCGCCCCAACTACGTTAAAATACAAAGAAGGCATTATTGAAAGAACAGCATCGTTGCTATGGTTTCATATGTTACGATTTGTCTCTTTTTAATTAAAAGCTTTTATTTAACTTGCTATGTTAGTATGTTGGTTTAGATCAAATCTTGGAATCAAAATTTAGACAGGTTCTAATTGAGCTAGAGGTTTCAAATTTTGCATACGTGTCTAACCTTGATGACAATGCAATACTGTATAATTAGTTTTTCCCTAATTCGCCCTAAACCAAAATTGTTGATTTTTAGTCCTATGCAACTTTTTGACATTTCGAATTGTCAAATATTGTCCATTGATTTTACATTGCAATTTTTTGTTTCCATAGTTATGTCTGATTAGGGTAAATTAACCGATTAAAATATAGGTAAAAAAATTACTTCTTTAATTCTTTTTTTAAATTAATTGTGATGAGACTAAAAAGGAGAAAATAAATTAAAGTAAAAAATGTTTTTTAAGAAAAAGCTTTTATTTAAAAATGGGCTAAAAAAAATAAAATAACTTTTGAGTGAAGTTTGAAGCAATATGCAACATAATTTATAAAAGCTTGAGGCGTTTTAATGATAAGTTATCATTAATTATTTCTGTTTTGGATATAAGTGTAGCTCTTTTACTTTTCAGTAGTTGCCAAATTTAATTAAACGCCTCAAGCTTTTAAAAATTATGTTGCATATTGCTTCAAACTTCACTCAAAAGTTATTTTATTTTTTTTTTAGCCCATTTTTAAATAAAAGCTTTTTCTTAAAAAACATTTTTTTCCTTTAGTTTTTTAACATATACTACAATATGTTCTATAGTGTGTACTTTATATCTGTGCTGTTTAATGTTGTAATCAATCTGTTCTCCTCGTCTCTTCATCCTGCTGTTAAGGGCTTAAGCAAATTTTAATCAGCTGTAGTTCAGTACTTATAGATTACGGATATTACTAAAATTTTTACGTTACAGATTATGTTTAAAACTGAATAAATAACACTTTATCGTCCTCGAATCTAGTTCAGGATATAAAACAATTTGCTATCTTATCTTTCTTATTATTATCTTTTTTATATTTTTATTAATATTAAGAAACAATAACGGATTGTAACGATTAAAAATTTGTTAATTTATTGAGATAACAATTATTTAATCAGTTTTACAATTATTATATTTGTAGTTATAGATGATAAATTCATAAAAGGAATAATCACAAAATATTATGTTTGAATTTTATAATACTTGATAGGTTTCATCAAAGTATGTTTATGTAAATATTGTCTTATTATATGAAACATTATGTAAAATTTGTTAAAAAAATAATTAAATCAAATTGTGTAAGGTTTTATGGTTGATTTTAAGAACTGTATAATTTGATAAAAATTATTTATCAGTTTCGATACTGAAAAATCACAATGAATAGAAAAAAGTATACTCTTAAATAAAGAAAGAAGATGCATTTTTATGATTGATATATTTAGCTCGTTCGTAAGTTAGTAAATGGCGAAATTTTAACTTCAACTCCTGGCTAATGTTGTTTGAAGCTGATATGTTTAGGATAGGTGTGCAAGTTAGTTATCTCCAATAAGATGTTAAGAAAATAAAAAGGTGACTGATTTAAAAAAAAAAATCAATAGAGCTCGTAAAAAAAAAATAAATTTTCTTTCAATAATTATTAGCGGCATTATTTATTATAAAACATCTATTAGTAGATAATAACAAATAGGCCCTTTTCAAGCTCTTTTAATGCCTTTGTGTATTTTGAATTTTTTTGCCGACTAAAATGGCAATTAAGAGCAAAAAAATTATTTTTCCAATTAATAAAGTCGTACATTATGATAAAATTTTTCCCCTTAAGGACCCACAAAAAATAAAAATATAAAAAATATTCACTAGAAAATATAAATTATTGTTTATGCTAAAGAGGACTACAAAAGTATTCGAAACCGGTCTAGCGAATATTTTTGATATTTTTATTTTTTGTGGGTCCTTAAGGTGAAAAATTTTATTATTATGTATAATCCAGCCCACAGTACGGTTTAAATATAGTGATTTGACTAAAAAAGTCGTGTAATTTTAACCATTTCTAGTTTCGCACATTGCAAGTCCAGATAGAAAAAGAGGACTGCCTTATAGCAGGTGTCATTTCTGACATAATAACATAAAAAAAAAACAATTTTTACAGTAATTTCATTTACAAAATTTGATTGTTTTACTGAAAAAAACTTTTTGATGTAAAAATACTGGTATGTCACAGTTTGTTTCGGCTATTTAACGATTTCAGAAGTTGAAAAAAGTATTCAAAATCAAAATAATTTGCTCTTTTTATAGATGATTGGGAAATACCCTTTGAATCAATTAGTGATCTACAATGGCTCGGATCTGGAGCACAAGGTGCAGTGTTTCAAGGCCTCTTACGCGGTGAAATTGTGGCTGTTAAAAAAGTACGCGATCAAAAAGAGACAGATATTAAACATTTACGAAAATTAAACCATCCAAATATAGTTAAATTTAAGGGTGTGTGTACACATGCCCCGTGTTATTGTATTATAATGGAATTCTGTCCATATGGAACACTATACGATTATTTGAAGAATGGTAAAGAAATTCCACCAGTGCGCTTAGTGAGTTGGGCAAATCAAATTGCATCTGGAATGTATTATTTGCACAGTCATAAAATTATTCATAGAGATTTGAAAAGTCCAAAGTAAGTAGACTAAGTTATGATTTTTTAAAATATTAATTAAGTCATTTTTTGATAAATTTTGTAAGAATTATCAAAAAATAACTGTTCATAAATTGGCGCGAAAAACGGCTCATTTTAATGACGTTATAATTTGAAAACAAACAAATGTCACTGTCAATCTGTGTATAACCTCAAGACTTTTATTATGACTATATTTATTAAAATCAAACACATTTAATGCTAATTCATAATTATTTAACATTTAACGTAAATTTCACACACAGTCAAGTCTACCTATAACTCAGTGAGAATAACTTAGAAAGTAAAATTGTTTATTACTTCCAAAATATTGATTTTAGGTATAGAGAAGTCTAATAGTTTAAGGCGGCCAACTTTTTCACTAGTCAGTGCGGGACAATATAACAATTTTGAACCTTATTTTTATTCGTGTGATATTTTGGAAAATTCCAAACAATTTCTTTTTAAAAATATAATCAATGAGCAAAACTGAAAAAAATATTACATTTTTGCAAAAAAATATAATTGATGAGCAAATGACACAACTTTTTTTTGTCTGAAAAAAGAAAATAATGGGGCGGGGTCATGTGGTTAATCAAATGGTCAGAAAACGACAAATTATATAACATGATCTAATATTATACCAACTAATGGCGAAAATAATTCCAGGATACAGTAATACTATTTAAAATTAAAGAATAGCTTCGAAATATTTCTCTAATGCTTAAAAAAGTTTCGATGTGTATCTGAATTATGTGGTAGATGAAGTGGTCGGAAAACGACATTTCATATTACACGATCAAATGTTCAAAATTATAGAATTGATTTTGAACATTTCTCTAATGGTGTCGAAATTTATTTGAATTACATGGTAGATCAAGTGGTCAGATAACGACATTTCATATTACATAACCTGTTATTCCAGTTAATGGCGGAAATGATTTCAGGCTACAAGAAATCTATTCAGAGTTGAAGAATTGCTTTTAAACATTTCTTTAATGCTTAATAAAGTGTCGATATTTATCTGAATGGGGGACTTCCGGGGCGTATTAGACCCATTACGGGACTATTTTAACAAAAATTTCAATGCGGAACAACAGCTGCTTTTCTGGGACTGTCCCGCAAATCCGGGATGGTTGGCCGCCTTATTATAGTAAATATAGGTAGACAGAGTTATAATTTTCTATAATCAAGCTGATATCAAAATACCCTGTGAGTTTTTTGAGAGTTGCCATTTCTATTACAACCAAATTTTTATGATAGAAATGGTACTGGAAAAGGTTCTTTTCTTGGATGTAATGGAAATGTAACCAAGAAAAACACTATCGGTTGAAGTAGCCTCAAGTACATATGCATATTTTTACCGCCTAACTGATAAATTAAAGAAAAATTAAAAAATTAAACTTGGGTAAAAAAAATTTTTTTTCTCATTTATGTTGTTAATTAATGCATTAGATCAGTTTTATCGAAAAATTAATATATAGTCCCATTTAAAAATCTATAAGTTTGTATCATAGCTCGAAAACCATAAGAGCTATAAAGCTTCTGACTATAGCAATCGGTTGCCCCGTCGATATCTACAACTCTTACTTGAACAATTTTTCGATTAAATCAACGGTTTGGTTGTAATAAAAATGGCAACTCTCGAAAAACTCACACAGTATACAGTGTTCCGTTTAAAGAAAAATTACTTTTTCATAGAAGATAAATTTTTAGATAATGTAGCTGGTAGTTAGTTACTCTGTATAGAATTATAGAGAAATATTAAAATAACTAGAAAACCGTTAAGTTTCGTTATAGGACACTTTTAAGAAACTGAACCTCAAATTTAATGGCAAAAACAATGTTCCGTTTAAAATAAGAAAGCTGATTTCCTGTTAACTAATTGGAAACTAAAATCTAAAATCTGATTATTAAATAAACCTTTTTTTTATAGCGTATTAATTGGCGAAAGTGAAATTGTAAAAATCAGCGACTTTGGTACCAGTCGTGAATGGAATGAAATCAGCACAAAAATGAGTTTTGCCGGAACCGTGGCATGGATGGCGCCAGAGATAATTCGTAGCGAACCTTATAACGATAAGGTTGACATTTGGTCCTACGGTGTCGTACTGTGGGAGCTACTGACATGCGAAATTCCCTATAAAGATGTCGACTCTTCAGCCATCATTTGGGGGGTTGGATCAAACTCATTGAATTTGCCGATACCTTCATCATGTCCAGATGGATTTCGGCTTTTAGTTAAACAGTGCTGGAACGCAAAACCACGTAATCGTCCGTCTTTTAAACAAATTTTAATGCATTTGGAAATTGCTTCATTGGAGGTAAATATTGAGTAAATTGAAGCAATTTTCATTGCCACTTTTCGAGGGAAATCCCCGTAATGGATTTTATTATTTTAACAGGAGTACAGTGGTAAATGATGTTTGTTTTAGGTATTATCTCATACAGAAGATCAATATTTTAAGACGCAACAATCATGGAAGGAAGAGATTCGGGTACACATGTCTCACATGCAAACAAAGGGTTCACAATTGCCACGATTTGAAGAGGATTTAGTACGAAAGCGGAAACAAGAATTGAAACACGCACAAGATATTCGAGAACATTACGAACGAAAATTGGAACGTACCAATCAACTCTATATGGAACTTAGTGCGGTTTTATTGCAGTTGGAGCAACGAGAAAAAGATGTTTTAAAGTAAGTTTTTTTGGAGGAGACGTATTTGCTTTAGGGAATATGTATGTTTTTTAGAAAATTATGAAACATTTTTCAAAATACATCTTAATAATATTATAAATGTGAAAGTTTGGATGTTTGGATGTTTGGATGTTTGGATGTTTGGATGTTTGTTGCTCAATCACGCCAAAACGGCTGAACGAATTTTGATAAAATTTTACGTACAAACTTCTTATACACTGACTTAACACATAGACTAAATTCTATCCCGATTTCATGTTCCTGAGGGATACAAAACCAGTTAATCAATCCCGCTCAAATAACTGAACCGAATCCGACGGAATTTGATTTACAGGCAATATTTATCCTGAATTAACACATAGAATAATCTTATCCCGATTCAAGGCTCCTGTGGGATACAAAACCAGTTACTTAACCACAGCAAAATGACTGAACTGAATTCGATGAAATTGGTATATAGAAACTATTTACTATGGATACATACAGGAGTAATTTTAATAACACATAGGATAATTTTATCCCGTTTTCATGTTCCTGAGGGATACAAATTCAGTTAATCAATCCCGCTCAAATAACTGAACCGAATCCGATGGAATTTGATGTACAAGCAATATTTTCCCTGAATTAACACATAGAATCATCTTATCCCAATTCAGGATTCCTGTGGGATACAAAACCAGTTACTTAACCACAGCAAAATGACTGAACTGAATTCGGTGAAATTGGTATATAGAAACTATTTACTATGAATACATACTGGAATTATTTTAATAACACATAGGATAGTTTTATCCCAATTGAATGTTCCTGGGGGTTACAATCCCAATTACTCAGTCACGTATTGCTAAAACCGAATTTCATAAAATTTTGTACACAGACACTATTTATGCTGAGTTAACATAGAGAATAACGTTATCTCGATTGAAGGTTCCCGTGGGACACTAAATTAGTAATTCCATTACACTAAAATGACTGAACTAAATGTGATGAAACTTTGTATACAAACGCTATTTACCTTGAATCCGCACCTAGGATGATTTTGTTTCGATAGGAGGTTTCTATGGGATACAAAACCAATCATTCAATCACGACAAAATCACTGAAACGATTTCGATGGAATCTGGTACAGAGACATTAACTCTCAATTAATACAGAATCATTTATTACCGATTACAGATAGAAATCGGACCGAGAGTTTTAAAGGTCCTCTTGAGTCTTACCGGCGGGAACGGGAACGCGCAGATGTGTAAATTTTTTGACGGGAATTGAAACGGGTGGAAGTGGATAAATATGCTGGGAATGTTACATTTTTACTTTCGTTATTTAAAATTAAAAATTTTTTTGATAAAGCGGGACCGGAAATAAAGAAAACGGGTTCAGGACTAATTTGAAGGAAACGTGCAGAAGTGACAATTTTTCTATTGAAATAGGAGTGAACGGGAGCGATGGGTATAAAACGGGTTTACCGGGAAAGGGACTAATTTGAAGGAAACGGGCAGAAGTGACATTTTTTCGACGGGAATGGGAGTGAACGGGAGCGATGAGTATAATCGTGAGTGGGCGGGAACGGATTAAGAAAAGCACTCTCGTGAGTATCTCTATTACTGACTGGAGATTCATGTGGAATAAATTACTTAGTTACACTCAATTTATTAAATATAAGGTTTTATTATAATTGAATTTATGGAGGTGTAAATATAAATTAGGTCGGTTATTTAAATCAGATGCATAGCAATAAATATTTTATTATCTACTTATCTTAAAATTTCGGAGATTCGGAGATTTTTTTCTTTTTTTTTATACCTGGTATTTCTTTTCGTAATAATCCCTTATTTGGGTATAGAAAATACTATCTATTGTATATGACATGTGATTAACAGTTTTTAAATAAGATGGATTTTCAAAATACCAATGTCATACATAAGCCAATAAAAATAAAACATAAGAGAGATTTGCATAAAGATGATAAAAGTAAGCAATGGATTTTTGAAGTTATAGCAATTTAAGTATACGCCCATTTAATTATTTATTTATGTATTACCTTACACCGAGAGTATTGCAATAAAATGTTAGGTATAAAATTTTTTTCATAGCCTTATTATAGGAATCCATTAATTAAATCAAAATCAAATCGCTGAAACGGCTGGACCGATTTTGATAAAATTTTATATTCACACTCTGTATACACTGAATTAACACGTGGACTAAATTTTATCCCGGTTGTGAGTTCCTGAGGGATACAAAATTTTTCAAACACGCCCCACAAAATAAAACTTAATTCGATGAAATCTGGTACACAGGCACTATTTATCCTGAGTTAACACATAGGATAATCTTATCCCGATTAAAGGTTCCTGTGGGATGACTGAACTGAATTTGATAAAATTTAATATACAGATACTATTTACTATGAACACATATAGTAATAATTTTTAAATAGTTTTAGTCGGGATAGTTTTATCCCGATTGAAGGTTCCTGGTAGAAGAAGGCGGATGCAAAACGGGGGAGGGGATCGAATTCAATGCGGGCGAAGCCGCGGGTCAAAGCTAGTATTCTATACATGTCACAAATTCTTATGACAGTTCTTTTTGTTTGATTAATTTTAGTTTTCATAAAATTAATGTAAATTATCTACCTTAAATAAAAATTCCGCCAAAACGGTACATTTGAGCAATGAGCGATCCTATTGGTTGTGACGTATAATGTATAAGTTAAACACCACATATGCCAGATATATATATATATATATATATATATATATATATATATATATATATATATATATATATATATATATATATATATATATATATATATATATATATATATATGAATGAAATATGCATTAAAGGTGTAACGTAGAGTAAGTACCTTAATTAATAGGATACACTCTATAAACTTTGTCTCTGATACGAAAACAAGTAGAATAAAAATTAATTTTTGAATATTTAAAAATATTTAGTAACTTATCACAATACTTATTATTTTTAAAATAAATTGATTTAAGTAATTAGGAAAATATTAAATGTGGATCATTATTTTTTTAAAAAAGGTGTTGCTATGAAAAAATAAAAGAAAAATATTCATTGACTTTAATTTTTGAAAAAATTCGTAATAGTACAAGATCCCGCAGCTGATTTCTGCAGGTATCTGTTTTTTTAATGAAACTTATTTAAATGAATCCTTAATGGTAATGTAATACATTGCTCCCGGGTTGCCAGTTCTCAATCGGCCGCAACCTCTAGGTTGCTAGGTGTTAACAGGTATATTGTTGTTAATAATTTGTGGTCACGTGTTTTTTGAGAAAATTAGATACTAAATTAAAGTTTTATTTTTTCTGAACACGATAATAATACATGGTTGCCTGTGAAAAAATAGCCGCAAGTTATGGTTGCCATTACTTTTAATTAATTACTCTCTTATCACATCTCAGCTGCAACTATTGAAAAAAAAAATTATACATATTGATCAATCAGGGCAATGAAATATGTATTACATTGTACATAATATGTAATAATATTTCATTGCCTTGATTGATCAATATGTATAAATTTTTTTTTTCAATAGTTGCAGCTGAGATGTGATAAGAGAGTAATTAATTAAAAGTAATGGCAACCATAACTTGCGGCTATTTTTTCACAGGCAACCATGTATTATCGTGTTCAGAAAAAATAAAACTTTAATTTAGTATCTAATTTTCTCAAAAAACACCTGTTAACACCTGGCAACCTAGAGGTTGCGGCCGATTGAGAGCTGGCAACCCGGGAGCAATGTATTACATTACCATTAAGGATTCATTTAAATTAACTTTCATTAAAAAAACAGATACCTGCAGAAAACAGCTGCGGGATCTTAGACTATAAGAGGCAACGATCTTAAAAATTTAAATTGAAAATTTATTAATAATAATTATTTAATTCATTAACTAGTTAATATATTTGCTAAATTTTATTCGTCAAAAAAATTAAAATTTTGACAGATATGGAAAATAAACGATTAGATTTTTGATATTATCAGAAGCAGTGCCATCTACAGAATGAATTATATAACAATGCTGCTGGCCTGGGTGGTAATAACTTTCTTATTTGAATATCTACAAGTGACGTCAGCGCGCTAAATGGTGATGTTTAAATAATGATTATGTAAAATGAAAAATCATTTTTTTATTTTTCTGAAATAAAGGCGCAAATTGTACTCATAATATATTTTTGTGATTTTTTGACATCAGCTTAAACTATTTTTGAAATAAATGAAAAACATGCATATTCCCTATTGGGATGCGAGTACGTAGCGTTATGGGCTATAGCGCAAGAATTTTGATTATATATATTTTTTTTTTTGCTACAAATAGGAAGGAAAAACAGAGTATTGGATGTAAAACGTATAAAAAGAAAATAGTTCATCCATTATTGAAAGCTCAAGATCGTATTGCTCGACGTCAACAATTTAACAGCGGTTGCCAATCAACAACTCCGACATCCCCAGAACATGCGTCAACCACAAGTCCAGACAGTCCTAGAGTAAGTTTTACAGTTGCCATAAGTAATTGTTAAAATTAATTAATTTTATTTTATTAGAGTCCAACCAAATCAACATTATATACTCAGTTGAACAGTTGTTCCCAACCCGAATCAGTGGTAATAACACCGGCGAACAAACGGAAACATCGACACCGAAGAACAGCTTCCGGTTCACCACGAATATCACCTCGAAACTCAATGGGATCACAACGTACTCCCGTGGTATATGTTGATTCTGAGACACAGACTGACGATGCATTTGATTCAGCAACTTCGGCGGCAGTTACACCAAATAGTCACCATTCGACGTGTCGAACATTTATTGACCTTTCCGTCAATAAACGACCTGTACGACATGCTATACTGCGAGAAATTCGACCCGATGGTAGTGATAGTGAAATGGTTTATAATGGGAATGCAATTATATTACAGTACCCGAAGGATTCCGAAGGTATTTTCGACTTAATTACTGTTTTTCCATCAACTGAAGTTGTTTCTCCGTGAAGTATCAGCATTAAATGCAATAAGTGCGGGAAATTGTATATTGTCCATGAGAGCGAAGTTGAACGCACGATCGATTTAGGTAGCGGTTACATTGGATACGAATTCATCCGAAAATTCGTTCGTACGAATTCATACGAGTTTATACGAATTAAACAAATGCATAAATTTAAACATGCGTGGTTACACTGCTTACGACTCTTTCGTACGAGCTCGTACGACTTTTTGATACGACCAAAATATTTTGTTTTTTGATGCGAATTCGTACGAAAAAAATGCAATGGATATAGAAAAAATAATTATTTTTGTTGAAGAAAGGCGGTCTTTAAGGGATCAAAAATATAAATATTATCATAATAGAAAGTTAAATAAAAAATTGTGGAATGAGGTGGCAGACAAAATGTTTAGATAATTTTTTAATTAAGTATATTACAATTTAATAAAGCTAACCTAAGTTAACAAAAACATTTTAAGTATGTGTAATAAAAAATTAATTAACTAAATATTGAAACTGAAATTCAGTAGATTTTAAAATATAATTGAATGTGACTTGCGACATGTTCAAGTATTCTAAAAATTTCTGTTCGTCTTGAAAAATTTCCTCAAAGTAATTCCAGAACTCAGCTTTTTTTGCTCTATATGAATAATAAATAATCGTTTACCCAGAATTGGTTGTTTTCTATAATTAGAAATTTTGAAAACGGTGATTTTAATAAATAAGATTCGGTAACTGGATCCATTGTTTAATATCATGCAATATGTACTAACGGTTTTCAATTTAAATTTAAATACGAATTCGTATTACGATTCCGTATCCAATGTAACCACACAGTCGTACGAATGAATTTCGTACGAGCTCGTACGAATCAATTTTCGTATGAATTCGTATTCAATGTAACCGCAGCCTTACTTTTCCAAAGAAATTTTCAATTACAATTTTTTGTAACCGTCGCACAGTGAGGCCAAATGCCCAAAAGCTGGCCAAAAGTCGAAAAATAGAGTTTAAGTTCCGATAATTTCTAGTCGTGGGTTAGGTTGGGTAAGAGTCCGAAGATCGAATTTCAGACTTTAGCGCGCCCTACTTTTTACTGTAGGACAGTTAAGGGAACTCTCAATCGAGGTAGACGCGTCGTGCAGTGAAGAAATATTTCAATGTTATATTCAAGAGGACGCCAAATCTCTAAAAATCAAGCGATTTCAATTTTTAAAAATGAAATCGATAGCTGAAAATAAGTAGAAAATCATTATGTAACATATAATTAATAATAATAGTTTATGCGATAACAATAAACGAATCATGTGTACGAAAATAAACGGAAGATTACAACGGAAAATTTTAAACACGTAGAGAAAAGTTTATAACTTCTACAGACTTCTGCGACTTAACCGATCGCATGTTGTAGATGGAACTATTATTGAATGGAAAAAATTAAAACTAGCTACCTTTGTGCTATTGGTGTTAGTTCTTGTAATGTAAAACATAGTTTTCTGAAGTTCGTACATTAACGACGTGGAATCATTTATTTTTTCTAAACGTTAAAATTTAATTGTAAAATCCTTTTTTGTAAAAAAAAAAAAACTATTAGCAAATATAAAATAATATAAAACGATAATGAAAATGAAAAATTTACTTAGAGAATTATTACTAAACTAAAATAAAAATATTAAAAATAAATTAATCTGCAAAAATAAAATTAAAGCACAGTAAGATATTTAAGAAAGCACAACTAACCACTAAACACGAATAAAGAATATTTAAAAGAATACGTTCTCTCTCGGAATTGTCCAATAAGTTATTTTCTTTAATTGTGTACAGGACTAACAATGATTGAAGCATACATAATATACAGATAAACTGTTTAAATATTCTTAAAAAAAAAGTTGCAAAAAAGTAAAATTGTTTTCTAGTTGATAGTTAATGCTTCTATTTTTCCTTAAATAATTATGTTAATATTAAACCTTTTATCCTAAACCCTTGAAGAAGAAACTGTTTGCAAAATTTTGTGAATTAAATTATGCTTTGGATGATGATCTATGAATTTTAAATGAACCGTTTGTATGTTTTACCGTATTATATAACATATGGATCTATTTTGTATCTTCTCTATAAAAGTGATTCATATCAAATCCGCCATTTTGTTTTTATTTCAAATTTTCACTTCGGATTCATAATCAACGACCGCGAAAACCCCGGAGTACTGACTTTCAGTCAAATTTATAACGTTTTCGACTTTTGGTCAGCTTTTTAAGATTTGGCCCCACTGTGCGTCGGTTTACAATAAATTGTCAACAGCCCAAATTGACTTTTTCTTTGATTCAGCAAGAGGGAGAAAATGTTACGAATTCCATAATTAATACACTTTATTCAGTTTACTCTTTTTATTCTTGTAATAAACAATTTCACGATTCAGTGAAATTTTTCGCATGTAAATTGTTCATTCATTTTAGTACACGGTTTTACCACCAGATGTCATATGTTCGTTTTACGAATCTTAATAAGCAACAAGGCGTTGAACGACTTTAGTTCGTAAATAAAGAATACTAAAAGAGTAAAATTTCTAAGTTTTTTTTTCAATTTCAGAAATTCCCGTATATATTACACATCATTTGGAACGAAGTTTAAGTTCCGAATTATTACATGAGCCAGATTCAAACAGTAATGACAAAATGGTCACGCGTGACTGTAGTGATGACGACCAAATTGAGATGTTGGGTCGAAAAGTAACCGCCATCTTGAACGGAAACAGACTGTCGGACGAATTAAATCGGATATCCTCGTTGGAAAGTAAGAATCTTACTGAAAATGGTAACATCTCAGACAATATGCATGTTTCATTACGGCCGAACGAAGACTCAGAGTGTAATCGCTACCATAGAACTGACAGTTGTGAGACAGAAATCTCAAATGAGGATGGCCGTGAAAGTTGGTCAGATGAAGAAGGGGAAGTGTTAGGCGATTTTAATTATTCTTTAAGAAGAAAAAGGTACGTTATAGTGTGGGTATAATATACCCGATCACAATGATCGTGTTATATTTATTGGTAACAACGGTGTAAGGTTAATTATGATTGATTAATTAAAAATTTCGTTTTTAGTGTTAGTCGAAGACCGATCGCACCAGGATGTCGCTCACGAAGGTACAAATATAACATTCCAGTTACAACAAACGGCCGACAAAATGTATCGGATGAAGAGAACACATCCGAGTACTCACATCCACCGTCAAGTCAGTGTTCCACGTTAGAATCAAATCCGAGTTTGCCACGGGCGATTCAACACACACATCACACAAGTTCAAAGCGATCAGCCACGAACTGTTCGAGTTCGTCCGGATCAGATAATAGTAATAGTAGTAGTAGTAGTAGTAGTGATCTAGATGAAGTTAGCAGTTCTGTCGTGACGACAAAATTTTGTATTCCGGGCCGTACAACAGACACTAATAGCGTAACTATGGTATAATTTTTTTTTTATTTAGTGGCTATATGCAACGAATATAAGACTAATTGAATGTGAACATTTTGTTTGATCTGATTTTCAAGGCATAGAAGATATTTTTTAAAAATTTAGGATTTATTCTAGGAATTGTATTCTGGAGTAAATTTTGTTGTAGATAAATTGCTATTTTCAAGCACTGTTATTTTTTAAATTGAAAATTTCATTAGAAATGTATTAAAAATATTTCATTAATTGAAACAAAACAAAATTTAGTAACAAATTTTTATTAACTCTACAAAGACGATTGAGATTATTAGCTTTAATGGAAATTTTCAGGTTATTGCATTTGCAAAATTTGTGTTAAAATTTGAAAACCTCTAACCAGTTTTCCCCCCAAAAATGTGAAATTATTTTTTTAAAATTAGTGACAAAATTTTTTATGTATTTAATCTAAATATTAAGGTTTGTGTATTGAATATTGCACCTTTCTCTCTACGCTCCTGTATATTTTTGTATAGTGCAGCTCTTGCAATGTTCAGTGCACAGAATCAAGACAAGTTTAATTGCTGATATGATTGTTCTAAACATTCCTAAAAATTATTTCTATAAAGTAAGGTAATTATTTTTCAAAAAAATATTTAGGTTATCCTTTTTCGTTGTTTCGAAAATGTGTTTAAAATTAAAAGATTCCAATTATTGAAAAATTAATTATAAAATAAAGTTCTAAATATTTAAAATAAATAAATAAAATAAATTTTGAACAATAAAGAAAATTCTGATAAGGTTATAAATATGTAACTGGGATCATAAAATATTAGTAAAGGCATATTAAAATTACAGTACGTAAAAATATCGTATTTTTATAAGTTTCAAGTACATGTTATTTAAATTTAGATCTTTATTCGAATTTTTTGATCTTTTGTTAGACTAAATTCGTATAATTAGTAAATGTGTAAAGAAGTGATTCGACAGGTTCATTTTTTAATGGTGTGCATTGTATTGTCTATTAATTGGCTAAAGTTCGTAGTGCACTTATCCGGTTTCCGATTTTTTTTAGTTCAGAACGATATTTCGAACCAAAGAAACTTTTATTCAAATTGAACGTAAGTATGTTGGTTACAAATTGAAAACGTTTTGAATAAATACTCTGTTTTTCTTCCCCTGTTTCTCGGACCGATTTTTCTATTTTTTTGTTCTTTTTGTATTATTATATCATTTTGTATCCGATAGTAACCTCTATCATGGGTGCTCGCCGCTCGGATCGGAGTAGCGCCCAAAGAGCCTTACAATTAGTTGTGATTACAGAATGTATGACGAAAATAACGGGACATGATTATTACAGTCGAGTAGCACGCATGCGTTTAGGGATAAGTCGAATGGGTTAAATTTATGCAAATATTTTTAAAGGTATAGACAGGCGGAATGTTGTAACAGATCATGTGAACAAAATTCTATGAAAACAATTGAAAAGCAACCGAAAATATAATATTTGACAATAAAAACTGGAAGTTTTATCGGGAAGATTCAAGTTTGAAGATTTCTAAAGCAAAGTACCTATATTTCTTAAATTGACTGATAGATAACTCGTTGTTATTGCTATTAAAAAAAGTGAAATTAATCAAATTAGTACGAGACGCGAATTTCAAACACTTAAGAAATTATACTTTTGAGTTAAGATACGTGTAAATAATTTTAAAATTAGTGTGAGATTTTTCATTACCGAACGAAATGAGGTTTCACTGGTGATGACTTGGTACTAACGACAGTGTAAGACTATAGGTAACGCGACGCCTATTTAAAATTTTGTGACATTGTAGAATTTCCCGATATTGATGTCTGCCGTACAAGTGAACTCTAGAACTATTTACGGTATATATGTAGCCTTGAAATTTAGTTATTAATTTAATTATTATATTATTTAATTGAATTTAGTTATTTATTTTTAGTGCAAAAAATTAAATTTAGATTGATTAATTAACGCCTTAAATAACTGAGACGAGTTAATTCGTCCAGCAATATGACGGTTCAAAAGCTTTGGTATGTGCAAATTAACAAGCAGAAGTGCCGCCATCTGTGGCAACTTTTCCAAAACACTGTATAAGTAACTGATTTATACCGATTTGTATTTTGCAAATTGGTAGGGTAAATTATTTTTTCACTATTGACATTACTAATTTGCTATCAATTTTTTTAACTTTATTTATGGTACTTGTCACTGGCAGCAAAAAGTCCGGCATTTCAAGAAAAAAAGATTTTTCTGTATGCTTTGAATGTTGTTCTATTTCTCTCTAATGTCTTTAGCATAAGTTATTTCGGTTATTTCAATTTCTACAATAATATTTCATTTTTTGAATGATAAAAAAGTCAGCTGTCAAGTCACCTTTTTTTGAGCCATTGAGTAGAGAGAATGCTGTGTATTACAAATACATTAAGAAATTGAAGCAAAAAAATTGACTGATGAGAGCAAAAAAATTGACTGATGGGATTACTTTAATTGCGGTCAAACCATTAATTTAATGGTTTATGTAATATCTATAAACAAGTCTCCCTGGTTACAAGTTAGGCTTACTAAAATGGAGTCATGCTTCAAAATTTAATGCCTGTGGTATCTCTAGGAAACATATGTTAATATGTTCGATTCACTGCTCAGTGTTTTGAGCGTGATACTAACAACTAATATAAAATTTTATATAGATTATTGATCTTACTTGAGTATATAATTTAATGATTATGGAAGTATTGATCTCGAAATGTACGGTAACATATTTCTCGCATCACAACATAATTACAAGTCAATTGTAACCGTTGAATCACTTTCTTTCTTTTAATAATGATAAAACTATATGCTAAAACATTAGAAAATATCAATCACTGTATTTGAAACATTATTCATCACTTAAACGCAAAATCGCTATTTTGTTTTTGGTAAACAATTTTGGTAAAGAACAACAATACAAATATTATGTAGTTTATATTTTGTTAATAAAACAAAACTGAATTTGTTTTCGTAATATTGGTAACTATTAATACTTTATTTTTTATTTTTATAAAATCACTTTATTTTCAAAGTGTTATTTATTGCATATTAATTTTGTGATATTGTTTGTTAATGTTTTTCATTTTTATTGTCAAGTCTGTGAAATGTTCATTTATTTCGTCCTTTAGTTTTAGGTATTTTTTTATTAATTCGTCCATTACCTATATAATTCATTTATTGTGTATATACACAGACTATCGTTCTATTTTTTTTTTATTTTTATTTTTAAGTACAAAATAAATTATTTCTTAATTATTTTTTAATTATGTTTGTTAGTTAAGTAGTCAAAAAATGTTTATGATTATGTTTAATTGTACTTATCAGAGAAGATTCAAATTTTTTATTTCTTTTTAACGTAATATTTGTAAATATATGTAAAAAAAAATTAAAATTTGATGATAATACTCTAAGATCTCATACACATGAAGCCTAGCAATAGTAAGATTTAGTATTTTTACTGTGATGTAACTATAAATTTTTATCTAAAGAACTTAGCGCCACGGATTCCAGTAGGAAGGGTTTCAAATTGAATTCATGCAATTGTCTCTGAACTACAGGAATTATTATTTTGGTAATACAGGTGTGAGAAAGAAAAAAATATATTTCCTAGTCTTCTTAAGAAAGACAGAAAGATATTTATTTTTTTCAAGTGATACTATAAATACATCATTTAGTATACAACGTGATTCATATAATAAGCATGACCATAAATAATGCAGTATTTATTACAAAATAATAAATGGAAAAAAAATATTTTTTTTTTTTTGTTTGATCATTAAATATTTTACATTAAAATGTACTGCAAACAAACGTATTATTTGTATTATACATATACACATAGAATTCGCAAGTTATCATCCTGTATACTTCAAATTTTTTAATTAAAAGGAGACAGAAATATAATTTCATTTCTGTTTATTCAAAGTGTATCAGCAAAATAATAATTTCTGTATTTAGTTACTAATTACATAATCTATTATTGGAATATTTATTTAGTAAATCATTCGATTACGTAAATTATTCATAATCATTCACTTCTAATACCTAATAATGGAAAGATGGAATGAAGCTTCAAGTAAATTGAGCTACATTATGTCATGTGGAGATCATGTATCATTTCAAATTCTGTTTGCTTCCCGCGTTATTTAATTTTAGTGCCAAATTTCGTATTTCTATCACAAAATGTGTGGTAGATCAAAAATTTTGGTACATATCGATACAAAAACTTTTTTTAATGCTTAGAAATTGAAATAAATTTTTTTTCTACACTTATTTATATTAGGTGTACTGTGTACAACTAAGTTCTACCCATTTTTTGCAAATAATCTTTTAGAAACAGCTTGTTGAGTGACATTTTACTTTTCTGCAAGTTGTTGTTGTGTTTGCGAAGAATCTTGGTCCAGTAATTCTTGGAATTTCTCGTCACTGATTGTTGGAGGTTCCAGAGCGTGGTTTATCATTTAAATTGAAATCTCCATTTTTAAATTTCCGAAACCTTGTTCGACACGTACTGTCATCAATAGCACTGTCACCATAAGTTGCACAGATTATTTTTTGAGCTCCAGCAGCACTTTTTCCTTGATGAAATTCGTATAGAAGGCAGTGGCGGATATGCACACTATTTACTTCCATTTTCAACTCAATAAAAAAAAAAAATATATATTGAAGATTAATATATTAAGAGCGTGATGAATTTACAGAGTAAAAACAGCTGTGTATGTATATATGCGTATTAATAATTAACTTATAACCGGCTGTGAGATAACGCCATCTTTTGAGAATGGGTAGAACTTAGTTGTACACCTAATATTTAATTTTTAAAAGTTTTTATATTGTCCGAATAATGAATTTTTAATTATTTGTACAATGTTCTTCGCATTTATTGTACTTAATTGTAGTTTAATATTTTATTAAAATGAGAATTAAAAGACAAAATAAATATACAAACTTTGTATAAAATACTCTCTACGATTAAAAATTTAGTAAAATACTTAACAAAGCTGAAAATGCGACAACAGAAATATGAAAATTTTGATTTTTCTCTGACAGTGAGTTGTGAATAAAATACATTCCAATGTTACTTTCGGTAATTCCAATAGTTGTATGCAGTTGTATGTTTAGTAAATACCTAGATTAACTTATATTTTTTTTAAATAAATTTTTTTAATATTGTTTTGTTTTCTTTTTTCGTCATAGTATTAAGGTTTATAGTTTAAGCCAGTAATTTATAATTAAACTAAATTGATCGATCAAATGGTACAAGTCAACGTTTTTTGTTGTTTTTAGTAGTATCACTGTAATTTGCATATGTAAATTATTTTTACTCATTTTTCTATATTTTCAAGTTTTTTGTGAAATAAAATATAAAATATTAATCACTTATTTTTATTGAATAGCATTCTTGTTAATTATAGCGTACGTTTTCGAAGTCTTTAAAATTCTAAGGTACTTTTCCGTACTGAAAAGTGGAATTATCATTAGTATTTAAATTATTTTCCTATATTGATAACAGTATTTTAATTACTTTCCTATATTGATAAATTTTGTAGACCAGACTTTGTAGATACAAAAAATTATGCGGATTAAACAAATTATGTGGATGAAAGGATATAAAACCTCATTATTACTAGTCATAAGTTTTGTAGTACACTAGAGGCGTGATAATATGAACTTATATTGATATGAACCTACGGGTGACATGAACAGTAAATTTTTAAGGGGTCATACACAATCAATGAAATAAGGAATTAAGATTTAAGAAATAAGATTTAAGGAATATGCCATCTAGTGACGTTGAATGAAACTGTTAACTTAACTGCTCATAAGTAAATGTATTTAGGTATTTTTGTACATCAGAATTCATGAAAAAGTAACGTTCGTGATGACTATTTTGTCACTAAGTGAAAAAAATCACGAATTTTGCCGTAAAAAAATACCTACATATTTATATCTATGACCAGTTACGTTAAAGTTCCATTCAACATCACTAGATGGCATACTCCTTAAATCTTATTTCTTAAATCTTAATTCCTTATTTTATTGATTGTGTATACAGCCTAACATTACTTTCGCCGAAAATAATTTTCGTCCTCTAGCGGCTCAGTGGTCCATCTTAGAGGAATTTCGACTTTTGATTCGTGGTCAACGTTAAAAAATACACAAAACGTCATTGCTGACATCTATTGTAGTGCTAGTAAATAAAGTATGTATAGTTTGTTTATTTTGTTTGGAATATGAATACCATATTTCCTTCTCTGTTTTGGAGAATAGAAAAAATGTGCAAAACAGAGTAGGGATGATCGATATTCATCGATGGTAGAAAAACATCGATGTTTAGGGGGAAAACATCGATGTTATGTCCTCGATAACATCGACACATCGACGTTATGAGAATAATATCAACATCGATATTATTCTAAGCTATCCAGTATTTATAAAGTCCTATCGCTGATTTAAAACAAGTTCTAGGATCCATTTATCCAACCTTGAAAAAAATTGCCATTAAATATTTGTATTTCACAGCAACTTCAACAGCTTCAGAGAGACTTTTTTTAAAAGCTGGGCAGCATTTGTATCAACAAAGGAACATATTAAAAGGGAAACTTCTAACAAAGTGACTTTTTTGCAAAGTGTACCAAATAAATACTGGCAATCTTAATTTTTAATAAATAAAATAATAGATTATAATGGCTATTTATTTTGCTACAGAAACATCGATGTTTTTGAACATCGATGTCTTTCTTTCGATATATATCGTATATCGATACTCTTGAGTCGATGTTAACATCGATGATTTTCTAATATCGATCTTCCCTAAAACAGAGAAAGAAATATGGTATTCATATTCTAAACAAAATAAAAAGATTATATGTACATATCTACTGTGTTATTGGTTTTGTGTGCTGACATCTGTAATTCATTCGAAGTTTCTGCTACTACATTAATTTAATCTATATTCAAAATGAATTTACTTGGCTCAAGGCCGAGGTTTTATCCTTCACTTAAATTATTCACCGTATTATTAGGCCATTCCATGTTTTTGGTGACAGCGGCACTAGGCCTGCTGTATTTAGATACCTGACAAATTTTTTAATTATTAGCTCAACAACTTATTACGTGACTTACTTACATATCAGATTCATTCTATTATGCTGAGCGTCCACTAGGTCGGAAACGCGGCGCAGCGCAGTTCCGCTCTCGCAGATAAATACATCTGAATAAATGCAGGTTCGTCCACTAGGTCGACAAAGATCTTATCCGGTACCGCCCCAGAGATCTTATTGATGTAAGAACCGCGCAGCGCCGCGTTTCCGACCTAGTGGACGCTCAGCATTATACATATACGAGGGTCGTACAGAAAGTAAAGAACGTTTCGGTGTAACTAAATAAAAACGAATGATATTGATACAAAACTTTATTTACAGCATTGCAACACCTTAATCTATTTTTCGATATAGTCACGGTAGGTGTCAAGGCACTTGTTGTAGCGTGTAACCAGTTTTTGATACCGACGTTGTACTCTTCAGCCGCCAAAAGTGTATCCAAGATCGTGAAATTTGAGGGAAAGATTCGTGTAACACACGAATTAGTGTCACACACTTAAAGTGAAACGCCGGTTTTCCTGAATTTTTTCTTCAATCTTCGCTTTCAAATCGTCTGTAATGAGTGATGGTCTTCCACTCCGGTCTTCATCGTGCACACTTGTTCGTCCATTGTTAAACATGACGCGCACCATTTCCTCACAGAAGACTCGCTCATTGCACCTTCACCGTAAATTTGTTTGATTTACCTACAAATTTCTATAGGCCGAACGTGTTTGGCGGAATTTTCAATAAGCCATTTTCTCAAAATATCTACATCTCTATGATTGAAATTTTAATTTAAAAATTGCTATGTAACCGCATGAAAAAATTGTTTAACACCAGAGTGGCGACACGCGTTATTCGGAACTACATCTCTATAGTTGGAATATTAATTTCTAAAAAATAAACAATATTCCTAGGTAACCGAATTGGAAAATTTCGTTGCTAAAGTGGAATTAACAAAAGGTGATTTTTGGTTGGTAAATTAATATCTCGATTATAGACATGTATTCCCAAATACCTGTGTCGCCGCCCTGGTGATAGATTGCTACATATTTGAGAAAATGGTCCATTGGCGCCGCCATTTTAAATATTCGTAGAACACACAAACGTGACCGCACCGTAACGAAACTCTGCTCACACTGAGGCAGGAGGCAGAGCAAACCGCCGCACATTCAGTCAAGGTGGTGGTGGGTCGACGCCGTGCATGATGCGTAAACGTTCTTTACTTTCTGGACGACCCTCGTATCATTCGCAATTACCACAAACACAAAATAGTTTAAATTATCGCCTGAAATTAAACATCCAGCGTTTAAGTGTCTTGATTTTGGGTCATCTGAATGTACACTCTTGGTTACAGTCTTTTTGAGACTTTTTTTTTTATAGATAAATTCAAGAATATATGAGGCGTTTAGAGCTAACTAAAGTTGATCAAGTCCATAAATTATAGATTTGAGGTAATTAAGATTAGCGCTAAATGAATCCTAATGATTTAGACATTTAGAGGATAATTTTGTTGTTATTGTCGTAAAATGAGGACTAACTTAAATATGGGTCCTAATTTGAAAATTCAAAAGTAGATATTAATGTCCCAGTTCATTTTGAATCAGAATGGATTTGAATTTACTGGACCAAAAACAACTATTGTCATCTGTTAGAAAATATCAAAAGCAGGAACTTAGTTCATTATGGCTTCGAAAATGTACAATATTAACGAACTTTTTTTTCATTTTTGGACTTGATCCACTTTGGCTTTGAACGCCTCATATATTTACAGGTGAAGTGTGGTACAATCATTACAATTAAGATATGAAACAGCTCCTGTGTAATAGTCTTTCTTGCGATAGATCCTTAATGAACACCGTCTGAAATAGAGTATAAACGGTTTAAATTATTTTTAACTCAAAGTTGTAATCTATATAATAAAAGAGAAATACTACTCATTCACTCATCGCGAAATCTCCAAAACTATAATACCTATAAACGTGAAATTTTGCATGTAGGTCCCTATTGGGTCGTAGGCGCTCGCTAAGGGTTTTGCAAAATTTTTTGTCTACCCGTAGGAATTTACGAAAAACCGTAAAATATTAATTTTTTATTACTGTATACAGCAATCTATGGACGATTTATAAAAAATCATACAAATTTTAAATATGTAGTTGCTAAGTATTCGGAAAAAAATAATTTTGGAATTTTTGAAGTATTTAATAAATATTTCTACAGATACCACCAATATAAATATTTTTACCTACGACTACTATGAAATTACTTATTTACTGTGCAAAATACTATTATGTATTCTATAAAGAAATAAACAACTGGACTGTCCAGTTATCATCAATTGCCATGTCTGCTGTTCTCAGCAAATTCCATACAGATGAAATTTTCATCGAGCCGGGCCCGGTCATACTGATATTAAAAATGAAATATGGACTTATCTGTCCTCAGTAGTTTCGAGAAAACGGTAGCAGGTATCAAAAAATGATGAAACAAGACTATAGCTAAAATTAGTATACGAATCAAAAAAAACAAAAAAAAAACGATCAAAGTTAAAGTTATCCTGTAGGACCTTAGAACCTCCAAGAAAGCCTAAAGTAAACGATTGGACGTATCGTTATCAAATTTTTGGCTCTCCAAAGAAACGGCTGGACGGATCTTACCAAATTTTTCTCGAATTGTACTAAGATTCTGAAAAAAATAGACATGAGGCTAAAATTCCCCCGTAGGCTTTTGCGGACCCAAAAAATCCTTCAAATAAACGATCAGACGGATCTTATCCAAATTTTTCTCAAATGTTATTGAGATTCCGAAATAAATTAATGTGAATTCAGAAATATTCTCCAGAGCCCTGGGATCTCAAGTCTCACAAATTACAGTGCTCTTAAAATTGTCAGTATCAATATCTAACTATCTACGATAAGATCTCAAGGTATGAAAATTAGACATGCTATTGAAATACGAATATAGCGAAGAATTTCAGAATATCTGATTTGAAATTAAGGTGAAGTTGGAATGAATCCCCCAGTGCTATCGAATTAAACAACTGTATACTATAATTAAACAACTTGGTTGATTTTGATAAAATTTTATGAAAATATATATATGCTATAAGAATATGAATATGACTTGAAAATATGAATAATACTTTAGAGTCGTTGAACGAGCGAAGCGAAGCACATAAAGAACTGATTTTGTACAAAATTTCAGAATATCAATTTTAAATGGACGTGTGCTCACATTGTCCGTCAGTTACACCAAATAGGGCGCAAATTAAAAAGCTGAAGAAATTTGACAATTTTTATTCAAGTACTGTTGAGATCTATGTGAAAGATGACAGTGACGTTAAAATGATTTCCCGGGGCCTTGGTGCCTTGAAGGGTCTAAATAGAAACAATTTTAAAACTGCTGGTCTAGGTACCTATACTAAGTTCTTATGTTGCGGAAACTAGCCATGCTAATAAAATGTAAAGATAGTTATTTTAGAGTCATTGGGCGAGCAGGTTTAAGTGCTATAAATATCTGATTTTGCACAGAATTTTGGAATATATGATTAAATTGACCTATGAATTTTACCTGTAATTCAGATAATTTTATGCGAGTAAAACCGCGGGTCGCAGCTAGATTTATAATAAAAGTATTAAATTGTTTTGTTTAGTTGTTTGTAGGCGGGCGAAATGGCAGAGGAAATATTTTAGGAAAATATTGCTAGCAGCTGGCGTTATAGTCTCAGACCGTAAAATATCATTAAAACGTTCAAAGTAGTCAACTTGTTAAACTACATCTGACATATCATTGCTGAAGAACAATTTTCTAAAGAAACGTCAACATATGAATCCATGCGTAAATATTGTATGTTTCAATAGTTGTTAAATGTTAATCATGTATTTTTAATTAGTGAACTAAATATAAAGCGTTTTGAAATTTGAAACGTACTGAAAGTACTGCATTTGTCTTTTTTCTTTCTTTCTTTTAAAAACGACTTTCATCTGGGTTTTGGAGATTTTTCACTTAAGATACCGAGGCCGTCGAACCTATTGATTTTGACGAAACTTGAATATATTGTAGAACATTAAAAAATAAGAGATATGTAATTTTTTTGTCGGCGAAAAAACGATTTGGAGGGGTGAAACCTTCAAAAATTGGGGTAAAATGTCTAAAAAACTAAAAAACTAAGAAACAAAGTAGGTAAAAGTTTAACATGACGATGTTGTTCTTTTTTAAAGAGCTCTCTATTAGTATGCAATTTATTCAAATCAAATCACCAGAGGTGTTTAGAAGTTAAAATTTAGGGGGTTAATTTTGCGAAAGGGGAGTGAAAAATAAAAAGTATTAAATATTTGTTAGTAGATTACAAATCTATGTAAAAACATCAAATTGAGCTGTTTTTACTTAATTTCATAATGTTAGGTCTAGGGGTAGTAAAGTAGAGGGTAGCTGTGTCAACATAATCACATCAAGATGTAGGTATTCTAAACATATTAAAACTTAAAATGTAGTTTCCTTTATCGAAAATAAAATAGAAAAACATCGGAAATTTAAACTTTTGCTCTATCCCTATTTACCCTTATTTTTAAAGGGCGATTTCACCCTTTTAAATCGTTTTCCCGCTCTTAAAAAAAATACGTATATAGCTTATTTCTTGTTGTTTTACGACATATTCAAGTTTGATCAAGATTGTAGGGTCCGGTCTCAGGACCTTTATTTGTTAGACTTAATCACTTCTTGTTTTCCTTTTTCAAATTGATTTTGAGTTTATCACATGATATTTTTTCTTCAATAATACCCAAGAAAAAAATAATAAAAATTGAATTGAGACATAGGGAAAACGTCAAGTTTCAGAAAAACCAAAAAAACTTCAAGCTAAGGAACAAAAAAAAAAAAAAAGATGTGAAATTCAACACAGTTGAATAGTTACAGTAGAACTGAAAAAAATGGATAAATAGCCTATTACAGGTAATCCTCGTATAATATGGTATATAGTTACGTTATTGAAAAATCTCCTTTGAAATACGAATTCGTGTTATTCGAAACACACAAAAATAAGTTGGGTTTCAGAAGCTAAATCAAAATTAATGTACTTAGGTACGGTATATTCATGTTACTAAGTAAAAGAATTTCCTTAATTTTTAAAGTGTGTTAAAGCGATTTCTGTAATACTGTGTTATAAGAGGTTTTACTAAATTTCTGAAGAATGTAAGAACAAAGGGATGTTTTATACAGGAGTTTCCTGTATTTACCTTCAGTATACAATAAACATGGGCATTATGGGCTTTAAAAAATAAAATTTTTAAGTTTATCGATAGGCTGGCTTGGTATTTTTTAGAGATACCTAGCTGTTCAGGCAATTCGCTATTTTTTTTATTTTTTATTTTATTTTTTTATTTTACTCTTTTCAATAAGATGTTGCAAGTCCGCATGCATTATTTATACTCAAGAACACATTTGTTTTACATCAATGTTTGTAGAAATATAGGAAACTACAATATTAATAAAATTTAAATAATTATTCATCCCACATAATATACAATTCATTGGCATTACAATCGACATTAGTATAATTTAAATAATTTATTGTAAATAATAGTGTTCAAAGATATACCTAGTGTTAGTTTAATAGTTCTTAGTATTTTGAATTGAATTGCTTGTATACAACGTTATTGTACCTTCAACATTGTAGCAACTAACTTCTTCAGACTCGCCATAAACAACGAGTGTTCATAATTTTTATGTATATGAGGACAAACAATTTCTACTATTTATTTTATTATTAGAAAATGTATACTATTGTGTTAAAAATATTAGGTATCGCTAAGCATTTATGGGAAGTAATTTACATATTTTCAACGCTAGTAAGGAACGTACCTATGTAGAATAATCGGAAAAATAAATTAAGATTTTTTAAAGTATTTCTATACCTCTTACCTATCTAGTAGATCTATGTAAAATGAAATATCTTGTATTATTACAAGGTTAAAACTTCCACACATTTAAGTTTCTTAATAAAAATACCCCTGTCGCAGCATCCTGCATAACATAGCGAATTTCCGTTTATAAAAGTTTTTCTTGGAAACTAGTTGACATAGAATAATAGTTTAAAGACCTGTTTTATGTGATGTTTTCTCCTCTTTCCAATGGTGTAAAAAAAATTCACAAAAATTTTTGAATAAGGGGAAATTTTGGCAAAAAACCAATTTTTTTCACGAAAATTACCAAAAAAACTATGTTCTGGGCATCGGACGTATCTAGTTAACGAACTCGTCCAAAGGTTTGGGACTTGCAATATTTTCACCAAATTTCATAAACGTAAGACATTTCGTTAGATAATTATATTATACATAATATAATATAGATAAACATAATTATATATTTTAAAAACAGGTTAGAATACTTATATTCTTACATAAAATACCAGACCTTTTACTGCCAGTAACAAGTATAATAGATAAGATTACAAAAAGTAAAGAAAGTCAAAGATGCCAACATCAAAAATTGCCAACCCTAGGATTTTGTAAAATAAAAATTATACTTAACCATGTTGGTATAATGGGGTATTTGACAGTATCAAAGAAAAACAATAAAATCAAATTTTAATGAAAATTGATAATAAAAGACAGCAATTTATTATGTTAATTCATCCCAACTATCATTATTTAATTTTAAAAAAATTAATATTTTTCAGCTATAAATTACGTCAGCAGAAATGGGCTGTGACGTTGCTTTCTCTAATATTTCAACATTGTCGCCACTAGGGTCGCTATTAATTTGAATTTAGTTAATAGCGACCCTATTAATTTGAATTTAATTAATTTTTTAAAAATCAACAATTTTTTTCCTAGTTATAAGAAAAATAAAGTTTTTTTTCTTAGTTACATGACACCTGTTGCTATCAAGAGAATGCGACGTAATTGAAGCTAATAATGAACGTTTTCGCGCAAATTTTGAGAACAAATATTAAATTAATTTTTTTTAACGATTTTCGGCATTATTTTTAAAAATTAAAATTATATACATGCATAATACATAAATATGCGTATTTTTTAATAGTTTCCAAAAATTAGTCAAATTCCCCATTGGACATCACTTACAAAATACCGTATTTCAAAAAATCTATCACAGATGGTGGCACTTGTACCCACAGAAGAATCAGAAACCAAGTTGCTATCTCTGCACTAGTGATACCAGTGTAGACAAAACTCAAAACACCCCCTTTACTTCCCCCCACTATGTTGTGTAGATAGACACTGTTTGTAGTGATGTTGGTTTGATGTTTGCAACTCTGTGAGTCGTCACACACACAACTACATAACACGCATATGCGGACAGAGCAACGTGCAGTCAAAGCAATAATGATTTAACAATATATGTAACAATGTTGTGCATGCGGTGATCGCCACCGACCGACTAAATGTCTTAAGCGGTATCTGACACACTCAGACACACTGCTATACACGGTTTTTTACACATACGCTTAGGGCTTGCTCGTATCAGTGAATCATCGATATAGAAGAATATGGATGGAGACTATTTCTTAAAAGAAAGATAAAATATAATATGGTTATGTTAGACTGAATACGTAGATACTTTGAATGTGCCACAAAAAATAAGAAACAAAAGAGTAAATAGGCACACAATCATGCGACAAATAGGCACACAAGATCGAGTCCTAGAAAAAAATTAAGTTTAAAATACTATTAATAAACGTAATACTCCATAAACATAATATTTGGGTAAGTAAATATTCTATTTATCAATAAATACAACCATCTGTAGCGAAAATATGTTTATTTTTCTTATTTTTTCATTTAAAAAACAGGTTCATAATAAGCGGAAAAATACCAATTTTGGCATTACACAAAGTAAAGAAAATACCGAAAAAGGAATTACTCTACGTAAATAAAGAATTCGTTTTTTATTTAAAATATGTGATAATAACGACAAAAATTTTAAAAATATTGTAAAAAATAAAATTATGCAAAAATTAAAATATAGGTTAATTTGAGACATCATTTCAGTGGCGTCTTTTATGTAAAATTAATGGGCATATAAAAATTTAACTTCAAGATCATGTATTTTGTTTGTATTTATTGATTTATTAATAAAATGACAATTTAATAACTGTATAGTTTTATTTATGTTTGTGTCTACCCTTATCAAACAGCAAGATCAAGAAGATATGTTTTATTAGTGGTGCAATACTATAAACCAAAAAGTAATCTTTTTACAAAAATAGTTATAAATTGTAAATAATCGATTAATTTGAGCAATTTTTGTTTTCAATTTATGGTAATTTATATTCTTTAAGCACTCTTAAAAAATATAATGATTTAGTAGACAATTAAGAATTAGAAAAATTAACTGATAAAATAGTCTAACAGCATTCTTAAAGCAGTGGCTTATTGAATCAAATAAAACAGATATTGAAAGTAATTAATTAATTGCTGATGTTTTTATATAGAAATCACAATTATAAGAAAAATATACTAAATATATTGTTTTAAAAGCAATGGCAATGTTTTAATTACATGAAAACCGTTACTGTTTATTTACAAAATGACGTCATTCATAATAAGCACGTTAAGATTCATATTATGGCGATTAGACAAGGAGACGAAACTCAATGTATTCAAAAAAGTGTCTAAATCAAAGATGGCACTCGTGTTCGTACGATACGAAAGCGGCAGAGTACTTATTCTCAAATGGAACACACTCAAATGGAAACGCGAGCTTCTATATTATCTTTGTTAGCTTTTGAATAGAATATTCTGGAATCTTTTTCAATGTTCACCTCAGTTATAAAGTTGGTTTTTCGATCGTTTTTAAAATAAACTTAACAATTTTTATTTCGCGTCGCATTATTTTATTGTTTATTATATAATTCGTCACTATGTAAAATCGGAGTCAGTACCATTGGATATTCGCCGTATAAAGTAATTTAAACTATAAGAGTTTATTTCATACATATGTAATTTCTATGTATTTCCTTATTATTAAATACCATCAACCGACATTGGTGATTCTCAAATGGAAACACTCACTTTCCCAATCCCGGCGTGTTTCTATTTGAGAATAAGTACTGTAGTTACATTCTGTTTTATCCGTTTTATGTTACTATATTCGCTATATTCACATCAGTATTTTGAGATTATTAACGCCACGAGTGGTAAAAAAAGAAAGCCCTTATATTTATCATTTTCCTGACCAATTTCGTCAATTCCTCTCATATGAGTTAGATCTCCATCTTATAATACTCCATTGTTACTATATTCGCTATATTACTATTTTCGCTATATGTGAATATATTCGCTATATTCACATCAGTATTTTAAGAATATTAACGCCGCGAGTGGTGAAATAAGAAAGCCTAGTATATGTCACTTTCGTGACTAATTTTGGCAATTCCTCCCATGTAAGTCAGCCGTCCATTATATTTGGTCCATGATTCATATGTTGATCAGTATGATCAGTATGGGTAAGTTCAAAAATGTAAACTTTACCGCATCGATGCAGCATCATAACGTTTCTGATGCGTCTAATACTGCATGATGCGATGCTGATGCTCTCTTGAAATTTGATGCACATTAGATATTTTTGAATGGGATATTTGCATCATGATGCATGTAGCATAATAGACACACAATGTAGCCAATGTAGCATGATGGACTATAGATAATATAGTAATACAGTCCTTGTATAGGTATATTATCTTTGAATTTCAACTTGAACTTACTTAAAATAAAAAATATTGAAATTATTTGAATAAAACATATTACATACCTATTTTGAGTGCAAGATGTATTCAAATAGTTTAAACAATTTTAATCAAAGGTAAATACATAATCTTTTTCAACAGTTTCTTTTTTTCGGAATTATTCCTGTTGGTGTTAATACCTACATAATATGGCAAGTAGTTATAATTCTACACATGACAAGCATCTTGGACACGCATCACCAAATTTCTTGATGCATTGTTTTGACGCATCAGATGCAAAAATGAACTTTTGATTTTTCGTTGTGATGCGTCTGATGCGTTTTTGAACTTTTGACTCTGCCTCATGCAAGCAGTGATGCATTTTTGAACTTACCCTATTTTGGACTCTGTGATTTTGGAAAATGCTTCTTCCTTTACAACATTATATACCTTTCCTTCTTCCAAGCAGTGAATATAGTATATGTACATATCAAAGCGTTTTGAGACTCCATATTGCATGACGAGTTAACTTGTCTTAATCATTTAAAGCGTTAATAAAAGTTAAATTTTGAAAATTAATTTCTTAAACACTAAGAGCACAAGAATTGATCTGAAATTTTCACTGGCTAAAATTGTAAATCGATAAACATTTTTAACACTCCTTAACATATCAACCAGTATTTGAATGTTATTAGAGGAAGAAATTTTGTCTTTAGGGTAAATTTTGTTGCACAATTGTTTAAATACCCATTCGGACTTTTTTAGGTTTTAAAATTTTAGGCAACTCGAAGATAAATTTATTCGAAAGAGTGGCCCTCATGTATTCATCTTTAATTAATTCTTTTAATATTACAGAGCGAGTTACAGTTACCTATATATTAGTGCTGTCAAACAGTCTATCAGTTGGTCATTTCATCGTAATTCTCCAGGTCCATTAAGATGTTAATTTAGCTTACTCAACCATTCTGATACGTAGGAAATTCGCTCTTCACTTTGTGATGGGTTATTTTCGCTATTAGTATACGAACATTTTCTTGCAGTGTTCCATTCTGGTAATTTACTTAACCAATGCTTAAGGTACCAATCAGTAATAATAGTATTTCTTATCTTTAGTCTTTTTAAATTGTTAACTTCCTTATCAGTTTCTGGAGTTTTTGGAATAGTCTTTTCACTACAATGAACGTCTTTTTCCTGAGATTTATCTTTTAGATTTTTAATTCTTGACTCATATTTTTTAATAAACTTGTTTTTTTTTATTTCTTTTTTATTATTAGTGAATTTTTCTTTTTCTAGGCACTTATTTTCAATAAACTTTGTTATTCTATCAACATTTTTTATAATTTTCTCTTTCCTTTCAGCACGATTATTTTTAAATCTTCCTTTAATCCTCTGAATTTTACGATTTAATATGTAATACATTTTACACCGCATATGACGATTTTTTGTTTTATGGTTACGATTTTTTAAATTAGTTTTCCTCATTTTGCGTCATATTAATTATTTTTTGAAACGTTTTTAGATTTGTCTCTTCTTGCATTAACATCACTTTTATTAAACTTTCTTTTTACTGTATTTTTCATTTTTATCATATTATTTATTAACAACTGTTAACGCAACGACCATATTATTAAATTTAATGTTGTTTTACGGTTATTTGATGGTTATTTGTTAATTTGTTACAGTGCTGGCATTTTTTGAAATAAAAATTATGTTATATCAGATGTGCCCATAGATAAAGTACACCAGAATTTTATTTCTGAAAGATAGCCAACTTCAATACATTTTTTTGACCCTCTATTACCTACCTGATTATACCCTATTTCCTCTCTATGGCACTGAGAACGGGGCATCGGGTATAGATGTCATCGTTGTCGTAATCATTATGCGTAGTACACTTGAGTAGAACAGAGATGTCACTATAATAACTTTAAATTATTTTTAGCCTTATCCGACAATGTAGATTACTACTAGTAAAATCCACTAAAATTTTTCCTAATTGCATTTTATTTTGATCAGTTTTTCAAATTTAAAACTCATACAATAATTATAAACGCATATATTTGTTTAAAAACTCAAGTAGGGGAGACCGGGGCATGTTGACACAGTTTTTAGCAAGGGGACAAACTAGATTGGTTTTGTGTCTGTTCCACTTGTAATGAGTTTGTGACGTACTCTGTTTGTGTACATACACACTGTTTGCAGTGTATTAGTTTGGTTTTTTGTAGTAGTATGTGTATTCACGCATACTACCTCACCACACGTATTACCAGAGAGAGCTGTTCAACGTGTTCAAGTAACAATGGGTATATTGTTAATACAATGCAGTGCGAACTCGACGCCGGTCAATAAGTGACTACATGCCTTAAGCTGTGACTGGTGTCAAATGACTCCGAGCGAATTACACTTTTTTTATGTTAGTTGGCTTCTAGTGTTCTATGGTTTTTAGTTTTCGATTTTTCTAATTTTTTGTATTACAACTATTTACATGCCTTTTATACTCAAATATAACTTGATTATTAAGCTTCATTTTGACACCTATAAAAACCTTCCTACTACCATACCTTTTTAGATACTTAACTTTTTCTTGAGTGATGTCGCCTGTATAAATATGCCCCCTTTACGGGGCATGTTTATACAGTACCTAGGGTAAGTTTACACACTTTCTAAAATGGGAAAAATAGGGCTAACAACTGTAAGAAAAAACAAATAATTGTACGAATCAGTTTAAATACCAAAAAATATAAAATAACGAAAAATTCATAGGATCTACAAATCAATTAGGATGAGTCACAGTCAAAATCACTGTTACAATTCATGCACACAAAAAAAAATTGAATCAATTTCAATAAACCTACAGTTATCATATGTGTAAACATACCCCATGTGCCTTGTGTAAATTTCCCCCTTCGGCATATTTTCAACAAAATATAACCTATAAATTTTTTTAATGAGATTAGCATTTAACAAACTATCTTAAAATAGCCGTAAGAGAACGGCTTAACAAGATAATCCATTATGAATTGTAAAGATCTAATAGTATAATTACTATTCACATCAACATAGTAGTGTAAAAATTTACTCATTTCAAAAAAAATCACAAATTCTGCTCTACGTTGTTTGTTACTAATAGTACTGGTTGCAAAATGATGTACTTGCAAATGGCAGTTTCAGTAACTTGTTTGGCCTGACAAGTGCTGCGCTCCGATCAACGGTTTGTGAGTTATAAGGATTGTGTAAACATACCCCTGTACCAAACTTGCCCCGGTCTCCCCTAAATTTATTTTTATTCAAAATTATACATTAATCAAATATTTCGTAAAAGAATATCACTATCACTGATTCTAATTTCTGAGAAGTGTGCTCCCATTTTTCTGCAACAGATAAAATGTATTCTAATTTTCTAGTTAATTTACTGTGATAATAAAATAAATAATTATTTTCAAATAAAAATAAAGTAATAAATGTTAATTATACATACCTCCAAAATAATTAAGTAAAATTATAAAATTTAATATTGAACTCAAAAAAATAGACAAATTACTCATAAATAATTCGAAAAAATTGAAAATTACCTCATAGAATTTTTTGTAATTGCTACTATAGAAATGTTACAAATTATAAATTTCTAAAATAATAGAATAAAGTTCTATGAACAGTAAATTCGACAGATATTAGCTAGTAGCACCGTCTACAATTACCATTTTAGCGAATTTCGAAAACTCGAAATTCAGCTATTACAGCCGGTGTCATAACGCGACCTAATCCCGGGACCATAACAGAAATATGTTTTGAGGTCCCTAGAATACGCAAATGATATTCACTAAAATTTATATATATATATATATATATATATATATATATATATGTATATATATATATATATATATATATATATATATATATATATATATATATATATATATATAAATTTTAGTGAATATCATTTGCGTATTCTAGGGACCTCAAAACATATTTCTGTTATGGTCCCGGGATTACATATATATATATATATATATATATATATGTATCTATATATATATATATATATATATATATATATATATATATATATATATATATATATATATATATATATATATATATATATATATATATATATATGTATCCGCGCGATAACTCTCGAACGAACGTTTAATGTTTATGAAATTTTGTGTGCGTACTGAAAACTAGATTGCCTCGGCTAAGTTCGTTAGCCAGACACGTCGGATGCCCAGAAGTAGGTTTTTCGGGTATTTTTTGCTAACAAAATGAGTTTTTTGCCAGAATTGAGCAATTGTTTAAAATTTTTTTACACCAAGCCAAAGTAAAAGGCAATATGCGTAAAAAATGTTTTTACATCATTGCTTTAGTTAATTAGTTTTTGAGAAAAACTAGGAAATATGTCGTTCTCCATTTCACTCGCACTCACAGTTTTTATTTTTCTGTCTCATTGTTTGCGAGCTACATTCGAAAAAAAAACGCTTTATAAGTGGCGTGTCATGATTTTTTTAATCCAATTTAGCGATTCGGCTATATTCTATTTCTCTCTCAGTTAAATATGTTTTTATAATCTATCTATCCCATTTTTTTTTTTTAGAAAAAAAATCACGACAATTTGCTTTATGTCGGAGGCGACAGATTATGTTACCACGGAATTAAAACTATTAACATTTTGGTACAATTGTATAAAAATTACGTTAAACCACTTTGAAACAATAACACTTTTACGTAAATTTATCCGCGTTTGCATATTGTCTTAATAATTGTGTACAAATGTACGCACAATATATTCCCATATATTCAATTTCAATACTATTTACTGCACTTTCAATTTTTTTTTTTTTTTTTTTTTATTTGACAGATAAAATTAATAAAATGGATGCATACATAAAAATTTTAACACATTTTTTTTCGTAATATATTTCTTTTGAAATTATTAAAAAGTTTACAAAAAATAAAAATAATGAAATACAAAAAGCAAATTTAGTAAGTTAGTTGCTAAAATTTCCTACATTTCAGCATATGGTGGTGAAAATTTTACAATTTTTTAAAAAAAATGTCACGTTTCATAGCATGGTGTTATTTTATGATTGTAATTACAAATATAAAAATATAAACAAAACGATAAGTCTACTTTATTGATGGTGTTAATTTGACAAAAACAGTATTGTTAGTAAAATTATTTTATTTTGAAAATTTTAAAGTTATTTGTCATTTGAAAATCATAATTTTGTTGATATGAGTTTCAAAGTATTTATGATAATTTTTCAGAAAAGTATTGGTTTTCAAATAATTTTGCATTATTTTCAATCATCGTTAAAAATATTTCTAACTAGCCTTGAAATGGATTATATTCACTGAAGCAGTGTCAAAGTACGTTATATCCACCGCAAAAATAGGAACAACATCCGTCAAGTCCAATAAAATTTTAACACAAATTTCATAGTAGAGTTTTAAATTACGGTATGTCCAAAACTTATTGTTAATGTTTTACATTGTAAAAATTAAGCGTAATTACATAATATGATGCTGTTTTTATAGTAAATCTATCGTACAATAAGGAATATCAATAGTTATGTAGATGAGTTTTAGTTATTTAAATCAGCTGTACAAAAATCATCTTGTTAAGAAAGTAAACAGCTAAATTGCGCTTATTTCATCATTCTGGATTGTTCTAAGAATCTGAGATTCTTTTGATAATAAAAGTTTTAATACCAAACAAGAGGGTGTAGCTAGTGTTTAGATAGAAAGTGACGAGATAATAAATCCATCTTCGCCTGGAAAATGTAGAAAAACGAAAAAGAATCAGGAGGACAATATTTCATATATTCTCAGCGAAGAAGAGGTTTTAGGCATTTAATTTTTTGACTTATTCCTTGTGGAGGACGAAATTAAGGACATTTCTAATAAATAAAACATTAAGCATTTAGATTAATTTGATATATACTTTTAATAATGAAAGTAAAAACTTCTCTTTGAAACACTAGCAGTGTATATCTCTTTATTGTCGGACTGCCATTTTGACGAGAAAACATTTTCAAAACTCGTTATATTCTAATTACAGATCCAAAACACGTTATGTCCAACAATTTTTATTTATTTTTTTTCAAATAACTATTGCTGTATGATTTTATAGATTAATATACAATAAAAGTAAATAATGTAGCGCATAAATAACAATTTTTTCAACTTAATATAATATTACTGGGAGAGAAATAACATGCTTTTTCAGCTTACTGTAAAATTTGAGGTTATGTACTTAAGGAGTTTTGGAATTGGACGGGATACAGGAGTTTGTCCTACGCGGCGTATAGCCGAATGAGTCATTTGACCGAAACGACAAAAGTCCGAATAGTCATTTAGTCGAACTGTCATTTAACCGATGCGACAAAATACCGAAAAAGTTATAATTCCGAATGGTCAAATTACAGAAACGACATTTGACCGAATGGACATTAATCCGAAAAATAAATGCATATGCAGCTGTTTTAAACTTTTTATTTCGTTAAAATACTTAATGCATTTTACTATTGAATATAAAAAGAAACATAATAAATGTTAATATTTATAATGAAAGGCTTATAAATGTAACATTATAAAAATAATATTGACTTCAAAATTGAAATTTTAAAATTATTTTCCTGTCCGTGGTTAATAAATTGCTTCATTACCAACAGCTGCATATGCATTTATTTTTCGGATTAATGTCCATTCGGTCAAATGTCGTTTCTGTAATTTGACCATTCGGAATTATAACTTTTTCGGTATTTTGTCGCATCGGTTAAATGACAGTTCGACTAAATGACTATTCGGACTTTTGTCGTTTCGGTAAAATGACTCATTCGGCTATACGTCGCGTAGGACAAACTCTTGTATCCCAATTGGACGACACATATGGAAATAAAAAAAAAAAAAAACATTTAATATTAGTGTTATAGATTTTATTACAAAAACTCATAGCCTAAGATCCCGCAGCTGATTTCTGCAGGTATCTGTTTTTTTAATGAAACTTAATTTAAATGAATCCTTAATGGCAATGTAATACATTGCTCCCGGGTTGCCTATCGAAAATTAGCCGCAAGTACCTTTAATTGCCGTTATTAAGCGAATAATCGAAAAGACATTTTTTGACGTTTTAAAATGTCAAATATTTTCAAAGATATTAAAAATTTACAAATTTTTCTCATAGTAACAAGAAAAGTAAATAATTTTTTCCTAGTTACAAGTACAAAAATTAGCCAAGAGCCATTTGATTTGATTTTTTAATTTTTTTTATTTATCTATAAGTATATCTACAATATGTATATATTGCTTATTAAAATGATCAAAACATCAGTTTTTAATAAAAAAAATTACTAAAATCTGGGGCAGTGCCCCCGTGCCTCCATCAAGACGAGGCAAAACAAAACAAACAGAGCACTGCTGTATCTTTTCTCGAAGTAATTCAGCCTATTTTTGGACCCTGATAGCTTCGGTCTGGATAATACTTAAGAGCTCAAATTGTCAGGATAGAATGTAGTCACCAGTCTTATGAAATGTACCAAATTTCAATTTTATAGCTCTATTGCTTTCGATATTATTGATATGTAAATTTTATTAAATTCGTCACTCACTCACTGATGATCATCAAAATTATAGAGTACTTCCCGAAGTTTTAGAAAGTTGAAATTTTGTCTGTAGGCTGGGTTTAGCACACAATTAACGAGAAAATTAACAAATCTGTGATTTTCCCTCTTTAGCTTCTTATAAATAATAAAACATATTGTAGATATATTTATAGATAAATAAAAAAAACGCCGTGAGCAGCGGAGCCCCATCACGGAAGTCGAATTTTTCCTTTCATCTTCGGTATTGAGTGTCTACAAGCGAAATGTAATTGAAAGTCCACAAGCGATTTGTAATTTTGGTGGTTTCAAAACTGATGATGAGTGTCCGGTTGATCGGGGCTTTAAAAAAAGGTTTAAGTTTTTAAGGGCTGAATCTCAGTAAATTTCAATTTTGTGCCGATAGCAGTTAACAGGGAAAAAGCCAACACAATTCGTACGAGTGCATTTCTATTTTCTATCCATGCTTATCCGCCAATTGCCTTTGTGTTTTATTTTTAAATATTAAAAAAGGAACTTAAATAGTAAACTGGAAGGCTTTTATGAAGATATTTTTTCTTTCCAAAAAAATCCAAAATTTCTATTTTATAAATAATAAAAAATCAAAAATTCCTAATTTATAAATAAACAGTGACTTTAATAACATTTTTAAATTACTTAATACCCCTGTCGCAGCATCTGCATAACATAGCGAATTTCCAAATTTTGGGGACTGGCGGATCTCATCTAAGAACTGTACCTATTTAAAATAGTTTAGCTTTCTAAGAGTAAAAGATTTTTTAAAATCGGCTGGGTAATTAGTTTTGATATTTTTGGGACCCAAGAACCCGAACGGACTTTGTGCAGCATAGTTGTATCCATCTAAAATAATTTAGTTCTCTAACAGTGAAAAAATTTTCAAAATCGGTCGGTTAGTTTATTTTTTACAATAATGGGAACAGTAAACCCTGGCGGAAATCATACAACATAACCTTTATTCATCTAAAATAATTTTAGTAAAAAGTTTATCCTAACAGTAAAAAACGGGTCCTAGGGATCTCATATAACTTATGGTAGTCCGTAAGGTTCTTGTGGACATCATTTAATTACTTAATGAATTCAAATACTTTAACTTACTAACGGTGAAAAAATTTTCAAAATTTTCGACATTCGCTAAAAAAATCATTGAAAAATATTTGATATGTTTCGATCAATTAATGGTCAACATCAGCAAATAAAAGTTACTCAAATCGAAGAAAAGAATGAGTTATTTGTCCGTAGAAATTAAAATACAAATTCTGAAAACGAGCAAAGAAATATTGAAAAAACTAGATCGGCAAAACATTCTGACAAATAACACTACCCAACTAATACTCGCCAATTTGAATGAAACTTAACATACTTATTAAACAGCAAAAAATATTAAATACGTGTTTTTTTTTTTTTTTTTTTTTATTTCGGCTAAATACGCTTTTTAGGGGTAGAAAACACCATTCAACCTCTGTAGATGAAAACAGTTATAGCTAAATATTTTTGAAACGACATATTTTCTGAAAAAAGGGCTGAGTACCAAATTTGTAGAATTTAAAGCGATGCACTTGATAGTGACCCTGAAATCGATTTTCAAGGTCAGTTGAAAATGATTAGCCATTGCCGAACTTTGACCATATCCTGTACCCATAAGCAGTAATTTCATGTATTGACTCAATCTATCTTCAAAATTGATTTGTTGTGTTATTTTTCTAAAATAAAAAAAATAAAAACCTGACGAAATGGAAAAATAGGCGCAAATTTATAGAAAAAATTAGAAGAAAACATTTTTGTAAGTAATTTTAGAAGTAAAGTTAAGAAAAGATTTAATATCACTCCAATTGTAAGTTAAACATTAACTTTATGTTATATTAGAAATTTTCAAAATTTTTTAAAATTTTTATTGCTACTCTATAGTTATCATATTAGGAATTCAATTGAACATATGATTAACTATTATTTTTCCGATTGCGATTGAGCAAGTATTTTTCAAAATTACTTCTTGATCACTTATTTTCTATCTTGCATGTGAAATTCGTTCGAATATACTTTGAACCATTTAGGGATGAAAAGTAAACTACTCCTTTTGAAAAATATTAAATGATTTTCAAATGACTTTGGAAATTGACCTCAAGGTCAACTTCAAAGTCATCATCAAGTGCATCACTTTGAACTCTATAACTTTGGTCCTAAGCACTTTTTTCAGAAAATATATCGTACCATAATCCACTTCTATGTTGATTCCTGGTCTCTTTTCCTGCGTTTCTAATATTTATGTCAATAAAAAATGTGCTACCGTAGACAAGGATGAATAGGTACGCATTCAGACATCACACCGTATTTTTTTGTATTTATTTTATGAGTACCTAATCTTTAATATATTAAAAATTTACGCGAAGATGGTCACTTTATTAGCAGTATCCAAAAAAAATTAAAAATATCAGTGGTTTTTGAAAAATTAACAAAAATCGTATAATTTCTTCTCTATGAAAAATTGGGGTCAAAAGAGACGAGAAAAGAGTAAATGGGGACAACCCGTAGGGTCGACCAAAATTGAAATTCTAATATAAAATAATTTCGAACTTTTTGTATTTATACATTCAAAAAAGAAATAATAGGTACTTGATGATTTTCTGTAAAAATAAACGTAAAATCTAAAATAAAGTTTATATACCCCTGTCGTTTACCCCTAAGTTTATATTCCTCCTATTCTTATTTTAGTTCAAAAAATAATTTTTCAAAAGACTAAGACATAATAATTAATAACAGTGAGATTCTACGTCCATTTTTCAGACTTTTGTCTAATACAGACGTTACCTAGAATTTTTTTTATCTACAAAAACATCAGTCTACAGAATTTAATTTATTAGTTAGGAAAATAATTCAAATATGTCTCACTAACAATAAACGTCTTAAAAGAGTTTAAAAAATTAAAACGATACTGTTTATTAAATTGCGTAAAATCTAGTAAATGCAATAACAGATATGATGAATTTATAAGGATTTTCTTGTACTACAAAATCTTAAAAATATGGGAACGCGTACTTTTTTTTCGTTAATTGTGTTTTATTTTTTGCACAAAATTTTAAAAATACTTTATTTTCTTAAGAAAGGGAGGCAACTTTAGTCACAGATATGCCTATGAAAAGTTTTTGGTAATCCGGGAAAAACGAAAACACTTTTTAAATTTTTTTTATTGTTAAAATCGAAATGTTCTTTTAAAGAGGGTTAAAATTACCATATTTACATTAAAAATTTGACACAATCACTCCCTAACTAACGAGCCTTACTTAATATTAGAAAATTGAGAAAAAACACGTCAATTAGATTTTTTTACACAGATTTTATTTTTATATATAAATCAAAAGGATATTTTAAAAATGTGTATGAATGGCTTTCATTAAATAAATTTCAATATATTTTCCATTTATTTTAACAGTGGAATGTCCTTATTAGTGGCTATACTTTCGGCTTGGAGCGAATTAGACGAAGATTTTCTTCTAAAACCAAATTTAATAATTAATTAAAGAAATAAAAAAAAAAATTGTGGATTTCCTACCGTTCAAATATAATCTTTATTGTATGTAAAAATGTTATTACATTTTTTCAAAAAACTGTAAGTAAACTGTAAAATTTTCTTTACAAATATGTTAAAATAGAGAAATGTTTCCTTTTTAATTTATTTTTAACTCTTTTTAAATGATTCACTTTAAAATTTTTTAATATTTCTTAATCGAAATTTCATAAAAGAATGTGTCAAAATTTAAAAAAATTTTTCTTTGTTAAAAAAAAAAATTGAATGTGCAAAATTATTTAATACTAGAATACTCTGATTATACAATTCTAATCATAACTGTATTGTCAATTGGATAGAAAATTACGTAAAAATATTATTGTTTGAATATGATTTAACGTAATTTTTATACGATTGAAGCAAACTCTTATTAATTTTAGGAAGGGGTAAACATAATCTAAATTCTGATCATATCACATAACAGATATCGTCGGGAGTTTTCTTGTCAAAAAAAATGGAACAGAGATACATTATAAAAACATTTAACTGACAGAGAAATAGAATATAGCCGAATCGTTAAATTGGATTAAAAAAATCATGACACGCTACTTATAAAGCGGTTTTTTTCGAATTTAGCTCGCAAAAAATGAGACAGAAAAAAAAAGAATGCGAGTGCGAGTGAAATGGAGAACGACATATTTCCTAGTTTTTCTCGAAAAGTAAATAATTTAGAGCAACGGTATAAAAACATTTTTTATGCATTTTACCTTTTACTATGGCTTGGTGTAAAAAAAAATTTGAAAAATTGCTTAATTCTGGCAAAAAACTCATTTTGTTGACAAAAAACGCCCGGAAAACCTACTTCTGGGCATCCGACGTGTCTGGCTAACGAACTCATCCAACGATTTGGAAAATCAAATTCGCACACAAAATTTCATAAGCATTAAACGTTTCGTTCGAGAGTTATCACGCGGATACATATATATATATATATATATATATATATATATATATATATATATATATATATATATATATATATATATATATATATATATATATATATATATATATATATATATATATATATATATATATATAAATTTTAGTGAATATCATTTTCGTATTCTAGGGACCTCAAAACATACTTCTGATATGGTCCCGGGCTTAGGTCGCACATGACACCTGGCGTAAAAGCTGAATTTCCAGTTTTGGAAATTCGCTAATATGTATGTATTTCATTTGTTAAAAAATTGTATTCACTTTTATTTAAATTTTTTAAAATTACTATTCGCCTACTTGTATTTAGAATAAAAGTAAGTATATATATATATATATATATATATATATATATATATATATATATATATATATATATATATATATATATATATATATATATATATATTTTCCCGCCACCTTTTAATTTGTGTAGGGCCCCCCTATGGAAGTTAAGAGATGAAATTTGGTAAATGGGGCTCATTTTCGAGGCACCTCATACTATCAAAGTGGGGTCAAATTTTGGGCAAATTTTTTTTCTGACCCGACCTTTAAGGGGGTGGCGGGGGGCGGAAAAGCAATAAAACTTTTCCAAACCGGTTTTAAATAATGTTTCGGTCAATTATCTACAACATATCCAAAATTCAGCTTCCTAGGATGATATGGTGGGAGTAGAGGGGGGAAAAACGATTTTCGCTGGATCTAACAGGCCCCCAGCCTCCCAGAATTAACGTAGAGGGTTGAAATTTGGTGTGTTGATAAAGTTCGTACCTAGGTTGTGCTTTTTGGAGGTTTTAATATTTTACCCCCACCCCCCTCATTTTTAAGCTACAATTTCATGCATTTTCGACGTTTTCGAAGTTTGTACCACTCGCACAGGTCACCCGAATAAACCTAGAGGGCTGAAATTTTGTATTCGGATTGAGTTAGTATCAAGGGGGTGCCTTTTGGGGGTCTCGACTTTTAACCCCTACCCCCACCATTTTTATACCCAAAAGAACATGATTTTTCTTGTTTTTTAACAGTTTCGTTCGGGTCAAAATCTCCCCAAATAAACCTAGAGGGCTGAAATTTGGTGTACAGGTTAAGCTAATAGCCAGACACTGTTTTTTGGAGGTTTCAAGTTTTAACCCTTACCCCCACGATTTTTACGCCAATATTTCCTTAATTTTTTTGCTTGTTTTCTAACACGTCTAGAGACTCCATAAGGAAACCTAGAGGGCTAAAATTTTGTACGTGTATTCAGTTAGTATCCAGCTAGTACCTTGTAGGGAGTCCGCATCACTTTTCCCCCCACTTCTCCCATTTTTACATCGGAATTGAATGCTATTGTTAAATGTGTTTTAAAAGCATTATGTTTATTCTAAATACAAGTAGGCGAATAGTAATTTTAAAAAATTTAAAAAAAAGTGAACTTACTTTTATGACAAATGAAATACATACATATTAAGTAATTTAAAAATGTTATTAAAGTCACTGTTTATTTATAAATTAGGAATTTTGGATTTTTAGTATTTATAAAATAGAAATTTTGGATTTTTTTGGAAAGAAAAAATATCTTTATAAAGGCCTTCCAGTTTACTATTTAAGGTCCTTTTTTAATTTTTAAAACTAAAACATAAAGGCAATTAGCGGATAAACATGGGCAGGAATGTCCTCGTACGAATTGTGTTGGCTTTTTTTCTGCTACCTGTTTTCGGCACAAAATTGAAATTTACTGAGATACAGCCCTTAAATACTTAAAACCTTTTTTTAAAGCCTCGATCAGCCGAACACTCATCACCAGTTTTGAAACCAACAAAATGACAATTCGGTTGTAGACTTTCAATCACATTTCGCTTGTAGACATTCAATACCGAAGATGAAGGGGAAAATTCGACTACCGTGATGGGGCCCCGCTGCTCACGGCGTTTTTTTTATTTTCGACAGATTCTGTAAAAAATCATAAAAAAAAAATAACCCTACAATTTTAAATGAGAAAAAGGCGGGAAAAACACCTCACTATAGTGACGTCACAGTTTGAAGCAACTAAATGTCAATGTCAGTATTTATAACCTCAAAACTTTGATTATATTCATAAAATGTCAAAGTAAAAACAAGTATTTATTAGAATTCTGGCCGATTATTATTCCTATATATATAAGCTAATAGAAATATTCAAAATAAAACACAATTTCACCTCACCGATGAAAATTATTAAAATCGACATATCTAGCTACAAAATGTTACGTCATATTCAAGAAATGGCGCGTTTTCACTAATTTGAATATTTGTTGAAAAATGGCGATTTTCAAAATAAAATTTCTAACTAGTTATCAAATTTTTTTTATGTTTCATTATTAAAATTGGACATATGAAATGATAATGCATAGAATTATTTAACATTTGACACAAATTTTAAATACAGTCACGTACCGTATTTGTATATTTTCCCCCGTTTTTTGAAGTTTAAAGCCACAAAAATTACCAAAAAAATTGTTTACTTTTATTAAATTTTGTTGACAAATGAGCCGTTTATTTTGAAAGTGGGGCAAGTCCATTTGTGAAAAAAATGAAGATAATGGTAGCTACAGATAAGACTTAGTATGATCTTTTTATCTGTCAACAATTTATAGTCAAAAAAATTCAGAAGCCTAATATTTGGAAGATTGAAGTTTTAGCTCTTAACAGTATTGTAAATATGTTTATTTTGATAGTGGTGCAAGTCCATCTTACAAGTAAAATTTTCGAGACTGGACCTATTGATTTTGATGAAACTTAGATATATTGTAGAACACGAAAAAATAAGTAACACGTATTTTTTTTATCTGCGGAAAAGCGGTTTGAAGGGGTGAAATCGTCCTTCAAAAATTGGGGTGAAAATGTAATTTTTCAAATATCTCGAAAACGGTAAGAAATAGAGCAAAAGCTTAAATTAGCTATATTGCTCTTTTTTAAAAAGCTATATATTGATATGTAATTTGCTTAAATTACACCAACAGGGGTAGTTTAGAGTTAAAATTTGGGGGTTAATTTTGCGAAAAGGGGTAAAAGATAAAATATAATAAAGTTTTATTTACAGATATCAAATGCACATAAAAAAATCTAATCGACCTGTTTTTACTCAATTTCCTAATATTAAATCCAGGGGTAGTTAACTACGGGGGTGACTGTGTCGACATAATCGTACTATTTGAGTAATTAAAAACTTCTACAAGGAAAATAGTTTAAAACAATTAGAATAAATTCTCAAAATTCATTTTAAGCAACACTGCAAAGGGGATGAGTCGCCCTTTTAAACTACATACTTATTTTCATACGCTCATTTCTACTACTAAGGCACTGGCAGGGGGTAATAAGGTCACAGTACGTGCTTCTGGAGTTGAACTGTCGTGTGAAAAGTTTTTATTATGTTTATTTTTAAATGATAAAACTAAAATATTATCCATTTAAATTAACGAATACAATAATTCATTAATTTTGAAAGTGAGGCAAGTTCATTTAATTATAATAAAACGACTATTTTTTTAGCCAGCACTATAAACACTACCCAGTAAACACATTTATGTAAAATTTACGTCAGGATGACATCATGCTATGTCAAGATTTACGTAAGATGTAAGTCACATATGAGTCATATATGACTCATTATTTCATACCTCCTGACGTAAGACTTTTACGTAAAACATATGACGTAAATATGACGTCCGTTTGACATCATTGTGACTTAACTGACGTCAAGTTGATATAACAATGATATAATGGTTACATAACTGTTATATAAAATGAAATGTAAAAAAATATTCGTAAATTACTGATATTTTTTCACCTTTTATGTTACGAATTTTTTTTATTAACATGAGATATTACTACACTTAAACTTATGTATATAGGCCCATATATTATGTTATGTACACATATATTATTTTTATTTACCTTTTTTTTTATTCCTATTGACTGCTGCGGGATTCGATTCATAAGCTGAAGGTGTGCATCTTATAAGTTTTCCATTGCCTTAACCACTAGACCAAACCTTTTCTGTTTATACCCATCATACTTTCCAATAAGTATAATACCGAATTAATACATATTATGATAAAATAATAAACAGACGCAATGTTAGAAAGTTCATTATTTTTTATTTTTAAAACAATAACTAAAAATTCATTTTAATGTTAAAATTATTAAAGGCGATGTTTTTAAAAATTTCAAAAGTATTTAATCAAAATATTAGAGTATAAAGCTGAAATAAATACTCTATATAACATTTAAATAACATGATGAAACCACAGATTACATCTGTGTTATGCAATGGAAGCATTGCATATGCGCAACAAAAGTTATATAAATTAAGTTAAATATCTTAGGTATCATGTGAATTACACTGAAGGCTACCTGGTACATATAAATAAATCTCTATTTTACATATCAACATTCTGTTATAAACAATTGTTTTTAATACGATATTATTTTTAAAATTTTATTTATTAATCTAATTATTTATTTTTAAAATAATATCCAATAAATAATAAAAAAAAAAAATAAAAAACAAGCATACGAGTACATATTATATTGTATTTATTTGCACAAAATAACACAGCAAATATTCTAACATTCAGCTGATGTTACGATATGATGTTCTTGTTATATCAGTTTTACATAAGAGTGGGACTTTTTTCTTAGATAAGGATATGATGGTATTATTATATCACTTTTACGTCAGGAAATTAATTTGTAACTTATGTAATTGTATGATACATTTGTTACATAAATAATACATAAAGTTATGACTTTAATATGACGTCACAGCATGATGAAAATATTATATATTATGTACGTAACATTTAAGTCATAAAATTGACATCATATAGGAGTCAAGTTTTATGTCAATATGACGTCACACAACATGACATCATATCAAAGTCATAAATTTTATGTCAATATGATGTCATACAACATGACATCATATCAAAGTCACCAAACATAGTCATTATTATGTCATACCTAGATCAAATTGAGAAAATGACAAATGACCTCTGTGTGATTTATATATGACGTCATATTAAAGTCATGTGTTCACTGGGTATTGGATTACAAACTTACATTATCTAATAACACGAAATACAAAAAATATGTCTATTAACACTTATCAATATTTTTAAATTTATTGAAACGCAAACCCTTAAATATCTCGCAATAACAAAATATGGACTTGCACCACTTTCAAAATAAACGGCTCAAATATAAGATTTTAAATTCTGGCATATCTAACGATGAAAATTCAAATAAACTAATTTGAATTACCTAATCAAATTTGAATTACCTAATCAGAATTGTCAACATTGTACTATAGAAGAGTACCTACTATTTTATACGCTATATATCTATGTATGTATGTATGTACAGTATCTCACAAAAGTGTACAGTATCTCAAGTGAATGAGTGCACGAACGTAGTGAGTGCGCTCAACTTCGCTTTCGTGGGTAATCGACAATTTCCCGCACTTATTGCACAATATATATACTATTTCCTACTCCTGTTGAAGAACACACTCATTATATATCTGTTAATTGTTAAGAAAGTTAAGCATTATTCCAAGGTGTGAAGGAATGACCATTACTCAATACCTTTTTGACCAATGAAATCACAGTATTAACCATTATTCCATATTATTCAAATGGTCTGGCCTTTTATATAACGCGACCTAATGTCATTCCAAATAATGGCGGAAATGATTGCAACCTACAAGAATTCTCTTTAAGGCTGGTCGTACATTGGTTGCGGACAACTGCAATATTTGATTCAGACGACTACGCACGTTTGTCGTTCGTCCGAAATAATATGTTTACTGTCCGTCCATTAGCCCAATATTCGTCAGTATTTTTCTTTTTAATTTTCTTTTTCTTAAGCTATAGATACTATAAAAATACGTAAAAAAAATTTATGGCACGTAATATGCTAAGGTATACAGTTATAATTGTAATTTACCTTCAGTTTCATTTCAATAAAAATAAAAATCTCATGGAACGGACTTCTTCGCGCGACAAAATCCAAACAAAATTGGATCTGTTCGCACGTCGCAATTATACGCACGGAAACGGACGAACGAGACGCTTTTAATGGACGAGGATGTATAGCTTCAGAGCTGTTTGGATCGTTCGTCCGTTTTGATGCGTATTCGTCTGAATTAAATATCGCACGTTTCCGCATCCAACGGACGACCAACCTTAAATACAAGAATTGTTTCTAAACATTTCTCTAATACTTCAAAAAGTGTTAATATTGTTCTGAATCACATGGTCGACCAAGTGGTCGGAAACGACATTTCATATTACACGACCAAATTTTATTCCAACTAATGACTAAAATGACTGCAAGCTACAAGAATTCCATTTATATTACAAGAATTGCTTTTAAACATTTCTCTAATGCTTAAAAAAGTTCCGATATTTATCTGAATCACATGGTCGATTAATTGGTCGGAAAATGACATTCCATGTTAAAAAATATAAATAAATGTAATTAGGAAACTGGTAATCGTCATATGTGATCGGCCCGCACAAAATTATTCGAGATTTTACTGGACTGTGAGTGAAAAAAGGTTGAGAAACGTTGCACTAGGTTTACTACTATTTCATTGATGCAGCAATGAAATAGTCAAGTAAATCTTTACAAAAGTGAAAAATACGTTAATGATGCATTTCAATCGCGAGCTTCCAACGAATTCTTTCATATTATTTAGTGAATATAAAGAATAGATGAAATTAAATTCAACTGTCTATTTTTTTTTTCAGAAAAAGAAATTTATTGTTGTTATCTTTTTTTTTTTTTTTTTTTTTTTTTTTTTTGATTAAAATTGGGACACTACTGCCGGTGGATGGCGCGGTCAGCAGTGTCCGGCGGCATCGCCAACTAAGGGCATGCGCCGCCAAACACAGTAAAAATAAAAACCACACGTAAAGACAGGAACACATAAATGCAATAGACAACGGACAAACATACACATATAAAATCCATCGATGGGCCCTGCCATCCCAGGGCTTTAAAAGAGTGGACAGTCCTTGGTGACGGTACGATAAGTACTAGACAGAGCGTCCGGTCACCAAGGCCTGGAAGCCATCGCTGAAACTCCCTCCGAGGTGCAAACGGCCCCGGAGTGGAGGAACCTGACTAGACAAACACTGGTAAAATGACTAGAAATATATATCACAAGTATATCACAGAAAAAACTTATTACGTCACTGGGGAGCCACAGGCCCACCAGTGACGCAATAAGGGGTTAAAACAATACCGCTGTAGAGCCATAACAACAGGCCTACAGCGGCATAACAAAATATCACAGATAAAAACAACAATTGATGTACCACCTAGGGTGTAAAAGGCCGTCGGTGGTACATCGATAAAAAATAATAACAAAAACAACAAAACATGTATAAATAACAAAGTACCACTAAGGGTGTAAAAGGCCCTTAGTGGCATAACGAGAGACTAAAAGTACCCTGCCAGACCAGCTGGAACAGGGTATCGTTAATAAATAAATAAATTAGGACACTCACAAAATCATTTGAACACATAAATTAAAAAAACGCTGAAAATAAAATATATACTGTCGGGGGAGAATCAAGAGACGGCTTTGTAAAATTAAGAGATGTAATGCCCCTAAAGTCTCTGAAGAAGATGCGAATTTCGGAGAAATTCAATCATCCTTCTTTCAGAGACAGCATCATAACTTAATGCGTCGGCTACACTATTGGGGAGCTGCAACCTCTGGCGCAATGGCTCAAAGGTTACACATTCCTCAACTATATGCCTCACGGTCAGCGCCGTCCCGCAGGCGGCGCACCTTGGCTGATCCTCACCGGCGAGAAGATGACGATGTGTTAACGCCGTGTGGCCCAAGCGTAAACGTGTCAGGGCCACACTCTCTCGCCGGCTCAGATTTACAGGTGCCGGAGTTCTTCTGACCTCAGGTTTGACCTGTCTGAGCTTAGCCGTGAGGTTGTTCCACTCACGTTGCCATTTATGTTCGATCGCGGATCTAATGCACACTCTCAGATCCTCTGGGCGTATGGCAATGTCCTGTGGCTCATCGACTTCGGCTGCGTGACGTGCTGCCTGGTCGGCGAGTTCATTGCCAGGTATCCCTACATGTCCGGGAATCCAAAAGAAGGTGATAGACTTTTGGCGGAGCATGTAGAGACACGTTCGGATGTTCTGCACCAGTGGATCGATGGTATGAGAGTGGCAGATCGCTTGCAACGCGCTCAACGAGTCGGAACAAATGAGGAATGCGCTGTCTTCGGATGTTTGACAGAATCGCAGGGCTTGCAGAATAGCAAATAATTCTGCAGTATACACAGTGGCCTGGGGAGGAAGTGACCAAGCGTGAGGATCGTCACGAATGACGATGGCACTTCCAACACCCGTAGCTGTTTTGGAACCATCTGTGTATACGCAGAGAGAGTCAAGTTCGCTAATGATCTCATAAAAGCGGGATCGATATTCGATTGAACTGGTCTCCTCCTTGTTGAGACCAGTCAGGTCGAAACGACACCTTACGTTAGGGATCAGCCAAGGAGGTACTTCCATAGGACGTTTGGGAAGTACCCTGGCGAACTGTAAGTTGAGACTCTCTAATAACTCCTGCGTTCGAACGGCCACTGGTCGACTTATGGTGGGACGTCGACCATAGAGCCCCTGTAAACGGTATCTGAATAGAGTCGGGTGATTAATATGCGTAGGTGTTGCATATACCCCCGCTGCATAATTGAGCAAGAGACGCTCACGTCTCAGTCGCAGCGGAGGAAGACCCGACTCTACGCAGAGGCTCATAGAAGGGCTCGTTCGAAATGCTCCCGTAGCCAGTCGTATGCCTGCATGGTGAACAGGATCTAGGAGTAGAAGCGCAGACGCCCGGGCGGAGGAGTAAGCAATGCTGCCGTAATCAATCCTAGTCAGAACTAGCGATTGATACAGGCGAAGCAACGACTCCCGGCCCGCACCCCACGATGCACCAGCCAAGCACTTAAGCATGTTTATTGTCCTGCGACAACTCGCAGCTAAGGCTTGGAGGTGTGGGCGCCACGTAAGTTGTTTATCAAATATGAGTCCTAGAAACCTGACGCTATCAACGCACTGGAGATTGGATCCTTTTAAGGTGAGGACAGGATCCGGATGTGCGTTGCGCTTTCTGCAGAAGTGAACCACCGATGTTTTTTGTGGAGAGAAGCGAAAACCAAGAGCTTCTGCAGAAGTCACCACTTCGTTGATGCCTTGTTGCAGCCGTTGTTGAATATCCTCGATGGAATCGGCTGCGTAAAATATGGTGAGGTCATCAACGTACAAGCAACGACGAATTGGGGCTGAAGCTGCAATATGACTGACTGCGATGGAAAACAAGGTGACACTAATGGTGGAGCCTTGAGGAACACCATTCTCCTGGGAGTGGGTCTCAGACTCAGTGTCACCTACCCGGACACGAAACGTGCGGTCAGTCAGAAAACTTTTTACGAACTGAGGGAGGTTACCTCTTAAACCCCAGTCGCGCAGCTTCTTGAGAATGCCATACCTCCAGGTCATATCATAAGCTTTCTCCAAATCGAAAAACACAGCCACAAGGTGTTTTCGTTGGAGAAACGCGTCTTGAATGGCATTCTCGAGGCGAACAAGATGGTCCGTAGTCGAATGGTATCGGCGGAACCCACATTGATATTTAGGTATAAGGTTGTGGGATTCCAGCCACCAGACGAGACGGTTGTTCACCATCTTTTCCAATACCTTGCTGAAACAGCAAGTCAAGGATATTGGACGGTAGCTAGTTACTTGCGATGAATCTTTACCCTCTTTTAGCAGCGGAATGATGGTAGCTTCTCGCCACTGCGGAGGGTAAACGCCTTGCCTAAAAATTTCGTTGTAAAGATCCAGTAACCTACACTTACCAGGATAAGGCAGGTTCCGGATCATGGCGTAGGGGATCTCATCTGGTCCAGGGGAAGTATCCCCAGATCCCCGAAGCGCCTCCAGTAATTCTTGCATAGAAAACGGTTGGTTGTACTGGAGGGATTCATCTGAGAAAAAATCAAGATCGTTTTGTTCGTGTTCGATCTTGATCCGCAGGAAGTCCGGGTCATAGTTTTGGGAGCCACTGACGCGCTCAAAGTGCTTAGCTAAGCAATTAGCTATTTCTGCGCGTTCAGTGATGTTTCGACCGTCGACGACGAGAAGGGAGGGCATAGGTGAACGGGAATATTTCCCAGTAATGGCCCTCACTCTTCTCCATACCTCTGAGGTGGTCGTGGAGGTATTAATGGCCGAAACATATTGCTCCCATGATAGCCTCTTTTGCTCTTTTATAGTTCTCTTACAACGTGCTTGCGCACGCTTGTAGGCTATCACATTTTCCTGCGTGGGGCGACGTCTGAGTTCGTTGTACGCCCGCTTTTTCTCTGCAACTGCTACACTCACGACTTCATTCCACCATGGTACTTGACGTTTGGGTGGAATGCTGGACGACTTTGGTATACTCTTATGTGCTGCTTCAATGACACTGGAGGACGTTTGCTCCACATCATCTTCTACGTCTCCAGTCAGCTCGGGTGTACGGAATGAATCAACGTACATGTCCCAGTTAGCCTGACGGAGACGCCATCTCGGCGAAGACGAATGTGGAGTCATCGGCGTGGTACTATTCAGAATAATGGGTATATGGTCGCTACCGTATGAGTCTGACGCCAGCGTCCACTCATAACGGTGCGCCATTACCGGTGAGCCAAGTGATAAGTCGATTGCCGACAGCTCACCGGTTCTTGCGTTAATGAAAGTACCTTGACCGGAATTCAACAAGACCGCTTCAGACTCGTCTAGAAACCGTTCTATGAGTCTTCCACGGGCGTCTCTTGTGCTACAGCCCCACATGGGGCTGTGAGCATTAAAATCTCCTAGTAACAAAAATGGACGTGGTAACTGTATTGTAAGCTCGGTCAAATCTTCGACGTTCCAGTCGAAGTCTGGTAGATAGACCGAGCATACTGTGAATTGGGGCGGTTTTAAAAATTGTACTGCGATAGCTTGTAGGGGGGTGTTTAGCGGATGGTCCCGGAAAGGGACGCCATCTTTTATTAAGATGGCAACACCCCCCCTCGCCCTGATGTCTGGCTGTACGTCGCGCCGGCGGACTTGATGATATTTGATGGTAAATTGTTCCGCCGGCTTTAGATGAGTTTCTTGGAGGCACACGCACATAGGCGTGTGCTCAGCCAGAAGCATCTGAAATTCACAGTAATGGTGCTTAACACCATTACAGTTCCACTGTACGATAGCCATTTTCGTTACTACTTAGGGTTGCTCCCTAGGAAGTGTGGCTACTTCCTAGGTTTCCCCTTTGGCCAGCCTTTTTTCCGTTTTACTACTTGCACCTCGGCATCGGAGTTATCAGACTCCGTGGCCGAGGTGTTAGTGTACGCGTCGGTCGTAGGGCGTTTAACACCCGTCCGCGCCGACGCGGTCGACATGTCCGAGTCGCTCACTTGTGTGGTGTTTGAGCGACTCGGGAGGGGGGTGACCGGGCGTGTTGGTGTGCCCGGTCGGGACGGCGCCTGTTGTCGTTGGGGCAGTGGCGCCGTCGTTTGTGGAGGCAGCATTGACTCTGCCTCCGATGTTGAGGTGGTTGGTCCCTTTTTCGGGGACCGTTGTAGGACCACCTCCTGTTCCCCCTCGCTGCGACGTCTTCTTGGCGGTGACTTTTTCGGTGATTTCTTCGCTGCGGAAGACGTCACAGTTCTTATTACAGGTCCCTGAGGGGTGGTCGTTAACACCCTCTTGGCCTCAGAGACCTTGGCTGGCACAGCAGCGGCTTTTTGTGGTGTAGAGCTAGTTACACCCACAGAGTGCATTATACTTTCTTGCATTCTCTGCATTGTAATTTGCATAGATTTCATAGCTTCTTTGATTTCTTTTATTTCATTATTAGCCGCTGAAGGGGCGGGGGCCGCAGCAGCGCGTGCGTAGCCATCCAGAGCGGAACGACGAGGCAAGTTACCCAAAAGTTTTCGACGTGCCTCTGGGTAGGTGAGTCGTTCCATGGCTCTCAGCTCCTGGATGGCTGATTCTTCTTTGAACTTGGGGCAATTCCTTGACTTGGCGGCTCATTGTCCTTTCTGCCATAGCCCCGAGCTCAAGTCGCGTTATGACAGTGGCTGTAATAGCTGAATTACATTCTGGAAATTCGTTAATAGAGTCGTGGCATGTGTGCTGAACGCTGATTAGTTCCGGCATTTTCTGTCGACAGTTTCCGTAAAATACATTAGAAATAAATTAATTATTAACAAAAATCATTTAGATTAACCTAGAAAGAATAATTAAATTTTAAGAGATACGTGGTTACTATGTCAAAATAACTCAGTTTATCTTAATTGTCGCCATCTAGTGATATTTTTTACATCGACCATTTTTGTTCAGTTCAATAAGTAATTTTAAATTAAATAAATAATATATTAAGAAATTACCTTTACTAACTCTGAATACTTTAAAGTAAAAAAATAAAGTAGCAATATAAACTAAAACACACCTTTAACTAAAATTTACTCTCACTGTTAGCACATCACTTAAAATATAAAATTATTACACTGTAAAATACAGATAAGTATAAAATATTATAAAAGCTCTTTTAAAAAACCGACTTCAAAAAGTAAAAAATAATTAATAGCAGGAATTTTGAAGTCAGGCGGGGCGTTATATGTAAAATTGTGATTGGGTGTGCTTGGATTGCCCCCACAGTTCACACATTTTATCGGTTCGCCACACGGTCGTCCTTCGTGCAGTGGCTTACCGCACACGCAGATCTGCTGCTCGACGCTACAACGTTGTGAGACGTGTCCGTACTTTTGGCATCTATAACAGCGCATTGGCGCTGGGATGTACGGACGGACGTCCACTTTGTTGAACAGGCCTATGATCACTTGCTTCGGAAGACTTGTCTTGTTGAATGTTAACAGGATTAAGGGGGACTCTGGATGTTTGTTCCCCCTATTGTATTTAAGTCTTCTGGCCTCTATAACCCCCTGAGGAGACATCTCCGACACTATCTCATCAAGTGAACAATACGCGAGTGATGGGTGCATAATGACACCTCTGGAGTAATTTAATACACCATGAGGTGTCACTTCCACCGCGTATTGCCCTAGATTTTTCATGGCTAGGATCTTCTCTGATTGTGTCTTTGAGAATGCCTCCACGAGCAACCCTTTGCCCGACAGTTTGGCATCCTTGACGTTACCAATTTCGCTATTAACCAATCTCGCCAACAGGAAGGGACTGATTTTGCTGAAGTCGCCTTCCGTTGGTTTTAAAACAATGAATTTTACAAACTCCTCTTGCATTCTTGGGGCGTCCAAGGGAATCAGACGCCCACGATTTTTCCCTTTTTGTTTTTTGCTGGGAGGAGGGTTACCCCCCGAAGATTTAGTGACTTGACCACCGGCTGGTGGTGCGGTCACGCTCGATGAGGTAGCGGCTGCAACCCCGCTACCGTTGCTCCCACCGGATGTTGTCGGTGGAGCAGGGTTCGCGTCCGGTTTGACGGGCCCGGACTCGCCCGAAGAAGAAATAGGTTGTGTTTCCATAAAATGTTATGCAAAAAATCCCCCACCCCGCTCCCCACCCTCCACGGAGCCTCATAAGGGACGTGGGACTCCCACGCCAGGGATACGGGAATGAGGGGCCCTAGGGACGAAGCCCATTGCCCCAGTGACACGCACGACCCCGGGGCGCTCGAATTTACTGCGGCCGGTGCATAACCGCAGCCACGGTCTATGCTTGAAGCCAGGGCCGAAGTGAAGTGTTGTTCCACCGTACTCGCAAGTACGGCTTCCCTCAGTCACCAGGATCCCCTTTTCCAAACAACGCCGCTAAGCCACACACGAGCTAGTGTGGGTCCCGAAGATGACTTGAAGTTGGGACAACAAAGAAGAACGAAAACAAAACAAAACCAAAAAACAAAAAAGAAACAAAAGATAAAAGAAAACCTGAAACAAAAAGAAATAAAAATAACGAAAAAACAAAAGGAATAAAAACGAAACGAAATAAAAACGAAGGTTAAAAAATGAACGATCGAGGATTTCTCCTCTAGATCCGGCATCTTTTGTGAAAACAGTGGTACCTCGAGAAGGAAAGGTGCCGATCTTGGGTAGTCAGAGGCTAATGGAATCCGAAGATTACTGTATTGCGCATAAACTACCCCTGGAACCCTTAGCCTCCTTGACACCAATGGGGGATAAATATCCCTCACGGGTGCCAAGGGCAGCTGCTATAGGTGTCCTCACCACCTGTTGTTATCTTATCTTTTTCCTTCGTTTAATAAAAAGATAAGTTAAAAGATAACTTCTGTCAAACATATCTGGATAAAAGATAATAGATAACGAAAACGTTATCTAGATAAAATTTCAGATAACGTTATCTAGATAAGCACAACACTGGTTATGGGACATGTCATGGGCCGGCCTATTACTGTGTAAAACCACTTTCCTGGCAAGTGGCCTAACCTCGTTTTTTCACGTTGCCTATGGCAGAAGACGTCCCGAGCGGTTTCAAACCTGTACATTGGGAGTATCCGAAGAGAAGTTTGGGAGTCCTACCGGTGGCGATTTCTGGCAGACACTTTGGTAGATTGTCGAAATAAGGTAGTCCGAAGTGCACCCTCCCGAAGAGGACTCTAATGCCCGCTGCAGGTCAACACACATCGTTTCCTTTAGAATTGGTCACGTGGAGTACGCAAAACCTACTGCACGTTAGAACTTTTGAAGGCCAGGTTCTCCATACCTAAGATGGGTATATTTGTGACCTACTAGGAAGGGGCTTTCAGAAAATACATATCTCACCAGTGGGCGCTGGGGCGCAATTTCGCTCATTGTCCTTTCTGCCATAGCCCCGAGCTCAAGTCGCGTTATGACAGTGGCTGTAATAGCTGAATTACATTCTGGAAATTCGTTAATAGAGTCGTGGCATGTGTGCTGAACGCTGATTAGTTCCGGCATTTTCTGTCGACAGTTTCCGTAAAATACATTAGAAATAAATTAATTATTAACAAAAATCATTTAGATTAACCTAGAAAGAATAATTAAATTTTAAGAGATACGTGGTTACTATGTCAAAATAACTCAGTTTATCTTAATTGTCGCCATCTAGTGATATTTTTTACATCGACCATTTTTGTTCAGTTCAATAAGTAATTTTAAATTAAATAAATAATATATTAAGAAATTACCTTTACTAACTCTGAATACTTTAAAGTAAAAAAATAAAGTAGCAATATAAACTAAAACACACCTTTAACTAAAATTTACTCTCACTGTTAGCATATCACTTAAAATATAAAATTATTACACTGTAAAATACAGATAAGTATAAAATATTATAAAAGCTCTTTTAAAAAACCGACTTCAAAAAGTAAAAAATAATTAATAGCAGGAATTTTGAAGTCAGGCGGGGCGTTATATGTAAAATTGTGATTGGGTGTGCTTGAAAAATTCATGAATTCTTCAAGATCTACATTTTTTTTATACTACCCCCCGACTGGCTTCAAAATTCGTTCTATTAATTATATTTTGCTTTTTGAAGTCGGTTTTCTAAAAGAGCTTTTATTTTGAGGTCCCTAGAATACGAAAATGATATTCACTAAAATTTATATATATATATATATATATATATATATATATATATATATATATATATATATATATATATATATATAAATTTTAGTGAATATCATTTTCGTATTCTAGGGACCTCAAAACATATTTCTGTTATGGTCATGACACCGACTGTAATAGCTGAATTTCGAGTTTTCGAAATTATATATATATATATATATATATATATATATATATATATATATATATATATATATATATATATATATATATATATATATACATAACTCTCGAACGAAACGTTTAATGACCATGAAATTTTGTGTGCATACTGAAGACTAGATTGGCTTGGCGCGATAACTCGATATGTATCCGCGCGATAACTCTCGAACGAAACGTTTAATGTTTATGAAATTTTGTGTGTATACTGAAAACTAGATTGCCTCGGCTAAGTTCGATAGCCAAAGAAGTCGGATGCCGAGAAGTAGGTTTCTCGGGCATTTTTTGTCAACAAAATGAGTTTTTTGCCAGAATTAAGCAATTTGCCGCCCCTAAAAATAAATATACAATGTAAATTCAAATCACTGTTTTATTAAAAAAGCATAATTTTTGTTAATTGTTATACAATTTTACAATAAAATAATTTTCTGTTGATCAGGGCTGGGAGCTATTTAAAATGATTTCATTTTAAATATGTATTTAAAATACAAAATGGCATTTTCTATTTTCTATTTTAAACAAGTTTGGTCAAACCATTTGGATTTTGTATTTAAAAAGAAAATTTGAATCCATTTTACATTTAAAATGAAAATCCATGTATACTCAAATTTATGTGCATAAATTATAGAACTCGAACTGAACGATCTGAAGTCTAACAAATTGTAAATTAAATGTAAGTTTATTTAATTGATTCAAATTTTTTATAATTCGAGTTGCAAAGTCACGGGAGTTAAATTTATTACTAGAGTTGTAGTTCTCTTAAGTCAAACTTTTCTGACTCAAGTTGAGTATTATTATTTTTAAGACACGGCGATAAAAAATGTTTTGTATTACAAGTAGATGATTTTCATAATTCAGAAGTCGCAGTTGTACCGTAGTCAAGGTTTGAATATGTCAAGGCTGAATTAAATTTTACAATATTTTAAAGTAACAATATTTTAAGAGTTAAATTTCGTTTTCATATCATGTAAACTTTACAAAATTTTCTCAAAATACTGCCTTTATTTAATTTCAGTACTTTTGAAATTTTCTTAACTTTTTTTTTTAATATTGATAAAAAAATTTATGGAATTTAAAGTAAAAAAAGAAGCATTTGGCATTTTATAATCCATTTTAAATAGCTATTTTCCATTTTCAATTTTAAATATGTTCGGCAAAACCATTTTCCATTTTGTACTTAAAATGCATTTTTGAAAACCATTTTCCATTTTCTATTTTAATTTCTATGAACCATTTTTCCCAGCCCTGCTGGTAGTTACGTATAACCAGTGGTAGATTTACAACACGGGCACGCGGGGCAGAGGCCCCGGGTGGCAAATTTTTAGGGGCAGTTTCCTCGCGTTAACTTTTCTATTTCTTTAATTTTTTTCACAGAAGTACCATGCTCCGGTAATTTTATATTAACTTCATACTGAACCTGTTTCACTAAAGCTTTACAGAATCCTATGAAACAAAAATTTTCGCTACTTACTTTGTAAATAATTATTTTGAAATTGTGGAATTACTCTTACCTTTTAAAATAACAATGAATAGGAACATATTAGAGGTTATGTCATTTCGAAAACTTCGATGAAACTGAATTAAATATGAGAATAAAATCGTTATTCTATCTTCAGTAAACACAATAATAAGTTATTAGAAATACTCCAATAAAGTACCTAAAACTGAATTACCTAAATTATCGAAATATTGTAAATTTAAAAAAATTGCTTAAAACAAGGTCAGTTTTTTTTACCATTTAATGACGTTCTGCGTTTTCTTAATTCATTTTTTTAATTAGTTACATTTCAGGTAAATACATTTTAGTTGTAAATCAATATAAACACAAAATATTGAATAAAAATTAATAAAATTTTGGTATTTAAAGAGCTGACATTTTGAATTAGTCATTTGTGTTGTATACGGTAAAGCCGTCTACAGCCATCTATGTAGCATAAATACAATTACTGTTTAGCTACACAATTATTTAACGTAAATAACGATGGCTGTTTGAATAAAGCACTCTTAAATTCCACAAAATTAACTTAAATAAATCACTTTTAAGCCCGAAAGTTGCAAAATTTAAAAAAAATAAAGATAAAAATTTTTATTTTTTTAATTTTATTTCTATTGCTTTATTGAATAATTTCTATCAACAAATAAGTATACGATTCCATTTAAAAAAAGGTAAGTTTGTATCATAGCTCGAAAACCATAAGAGCTATAAAGCTCCTGATTATTACAATTGGTTGCCCCCGTCGATATCTACAACTCTTATTTGAACAATTTTTCGATTAAATCAACGGTTTGGCTTTAATAAAAATGGCAACTCCCGAGAAACTCACACAGTATATATATATATATATATATATATATATATATATATATATATATATATATATATATATATATATATATATATATATATATATATATACTCGTATATATTCCCGCTACCTTTTGACATGCCCCCTATGGACGGAATGAGCTGAAATTTGGTAAGTCGGGCTGATTCCGATGCACAACAATACTATCAAAGTGGAATCAAATTTTGAGCAAATTTTGGATCCGACTTAACCTATTAGGGCCTAGGGTGATTTGGAGGGAGTAGAGGGGGGAAAAATTATTTTAGCTGGATCTAGCACGCCCACAGCCCCCAGAATTAACGTAGGGGGTTGAAATTTTGTGTGTTGATAGATTCCGTACCTGGGGTGTGCGTTTTAATATTTTATCCCCACCCCCACCATTTTTAAGCTACAATTTCATGATTTTTCGACGTTTTCGAAGTTTATATCACGCGTACAGGTCACCCAAATAAACCTAGAGGGCTGAAATTTTGTATTCGGATTGAGTTTGTATCAAGGGTGTGCCTTTTGAGAGTCTCAACTTTTAACCCATACCCCCACCATTTTTACACCAAAAAAGATATTATTTTCTTGTTTTTTTAGCAGTTTTGTCAAGGTCAGAATCTCCCCAAATAAAGCTAGAGGGCTGAAATTTTGTGTATAAGTTAAGTTAATAGACAGCCATTGCTTTTTGGAGGTTTCAACTTTTAACCCTTACTCCCACGATTTGTACGCTAATATTTCTTTGATTTTTTTGCTTTTCTTCTAACACGGCTAGAGACCCTCTGAGTAAACCTAGAGGGCTGAAATTTTGTACATGTATTGAATTAGTATCCAGTTAGTGCCTTTTAGGGATTCCACATTACCTTGCCTTCCACTGCTCCCATTTTACATCGGAATTTCATGGTATTGTTATATGTGTTTAAAATGATTAATTTTCAGACCAATACAAGTAGACATAGTAAATTTAAAAGAAAAAGTGAATTAACTGTTACAATAAATGTAATAAATATTGTAATTTAAAAAAATATTATTAAAGTTAGTTTTTATTTATAAAATATGAATTCTGAATTTTTTGGAAATAAAAAATATCTTCATATAGGTCTTCCATTTTTCTGTTTAAGGTCCTTTTTTAATATTTAAAAATAAAACACAAAGGCTATTGGCGGATAAGCATGGGTAGGAATGTCCTCGTATGAATTGTGTTGGCTTTTTTCCTGTTAACTGCTATCGACATAAAATTGAAATTTACTGAGCCCATAAAAACTTAAAGCCTTCTTTTAAAGCCTCGATCAACTGGACATTTATCATCGGTTTTGAAAACACCAAAATGACAATCTGCCTGTACACTTTCAACCACATTTAGATATTTTGAAAATACCGAAGATGTAGCGAAAAATTCGACTGCCGTGATGGGGTTCCGCTGCTCACGGCGTTTTTCATATTTAATGTTGACTTTGCTTTTCAAAAATTATTGTAAGCTGAGGATAATTTTTTTGTTACTAAATTTTCGAATTGTAATCAAGAACATAAATTGAAGACATGAATGGATGAAGGTGTTATGTAACATTTTTTTATAATTTTACCGTAGAAGCGTTTAAAGGTTTTATTTACATGTTTATTATTGCATTTCTACAAAACTATTGGACGTAATGAAACCAAATTTTAATATATGATACTTCAGCATAGAATATTTCAAAATTTGGCAAAACATGAACTTTTGAAAAAATGTAACATAACACCTTTATCCGTTCATGTTTTCAATTATGTTTTAGCGTCTTCAATTATATTCTGGAAATTCAGCTATTACAGCAGCTCTTATGGTAAGACCTAAGTCCGGGACTATGGTAGAAATTTCATTTGGAGTTTCTAGAACTCGAAGATCTACGAAAATCTACTTCACTAAAATTTATATATATATATATATATATATATATATATATATATATATATATATATATATATATATATATATATATATATATATATATATTTATTTATTTATTTATTTATTTATGTGTGTGTACGCGATAACTCTCGAACGAAAAGTTTAATGCTTATGAAATTTGATATGTAAGCTGGAATCCGAATTCGCTTGGCTAAGTTCGTTAGTTCGTTCACAAGACACGTCGGATGCCCAGAAGTAGGCTTTTTGGGCACTTTTGACAAAAGTGTCCTAAATGCTAAAGACATTAGAATTCGAAAGATTTTTTTTGATCAATCGAAAGTACATTAAAAATGATATAATAAAGGTCCACTAAGCTACCTTTATAGATTGACTCATTCTCCAGAAAAATTAAAAATAATTTTCAAAATTTTGGGTTAAAGATTTTTTGTCCTTGTTTAACATACCCAATATTCTTTAGTTTAATTATATGCATACGGTAGAGGCAATATTTATGTTGCCAGGAATATGTATAAAAAATCTTTGATCAGATTGATTATAAAATACTAGAAATAATCTCTAATAATGATAAAGAGCATCATTATACCATAAAATTTGATCAGTTAGACTGTAATTATTCTTTAATTGAATAAATCTTTTATATTATTTACCAGTATAAATGTGTCATTGTATATTTATACACAAACTAAACGATTGTCAAAATCAAAATCCTCATTTTGTTTTTGTTTTAAATTCAAATAATATGAGGTGTTCTGAAACAAAACTCGCCTATTTCATACAAAATGAGTTATTTAACAAAGAAAATGGAAAAGATAAGTTTTAGCACAATTTACTAGTCAGTGTTGCTATAATTTGAAGTAAAACCCCTTTTTGATTAACATGCTAAGCAATGGAAACTGAAGAATCCATTTACATCGTTAACTCATTTTCGACCAAAAGTAAAATAAACCACTTTTAATTTGGAACGCCTCATATTACCTTTGTTTTAGTTTGACATTATTTCAAATAATTTTTTTAATAAAAATTGTCAGTTTTTGCCAATAATAGATTCAAAATAAATATCATTGTTATAATTTCTAACAAAAAATTCTTGAATTATGTAAGCTGCATTTTATTTTAAAATAATAAATGTAAATTTGTCTATTTTTTGCACTATACGTATGAAGTATCCTTTGAATGTCATTAAATTCATAATTTAACTTTTTATTTGTAATCATACAGAAGTGTTTAATGAACATAACGATCCATAAAATTTTCTGGACTTGAATTGAAACTGAATTTGAAATTAACGTAGAATTCTATGAAGTGGATGAAAACAATAAAAAAATAAAATTTCTGAAACAGAAACTATGTATAAACAGAAATTAAAACTATGTATATTTTAACCAAAAATAAAATTTAATTTTTCTTTAAATATTTTACACTTTTATACAAATATAGTATCATTATGTATTATTTTATATGGAATTTAATTATTATTAATAACTTACTTAAGGTCTAACTTAATATTTTAATTCCTCACACACGATAATTAAATGTTCAATTTTCCATTTATATTACACAAAACATTGAACTAGAGATGTCTTCATTCAATAAATCATACAAGCAATCTGTTTATAATTTAACTAACATATTCTAGCCTCCATGTAACATATCGTTAAAAAACCTAAAAAATAAAAAAATAAAAAAGACATTATTTTATTGTATACACTATTTATTTTTTTACCTTATATGTTTATTTACATAAATAAATGTCAGTTGATTGATAATTTTTCGATAAACAGTTTCAACAGGCAGTTGAAGGCCTTTCGAGAAACGATACATATTTCTAATTTTAAATTTATAATTTAATATAAGCTCCATAAAATATTTAAAATACAAACTTTTTCTACACACTAAAATTTAAAAAAAAAGTATAAAATAGACATTTTGTTATGGTCTATTTCAGTTAAATTTAACCATGCTTCGTAACTTTGAATTTAAATAATTTCCGTTTTCCTGGCTTTATCTCTTTTATTATTGCATTTATGTAAATTTTAAATTTGCAGTTTATTTTTAGAAAAGAATAGAAGATCGATTTGTTTCGAATATAAGAATTATTTAATTTTTTAACAAAAACTCATGATTAATTTTATCTGAAAAGAGGTATAACAAAGAAAGATTCTATTTAAAAAAGTTTAAATTTTAACTATTTTATCAGCAGAGTAAAGAGAGGTACGTCGACACCACGCTAGATGGCATAGTAGATGATTGCTTTAACGCGATTGTTAAAGCGGTAAACTCAAATGTTATTTAATAATTTATTTGAATGTTAATTTACTGAAGTAATAATTTTTATTATAAAATTAAAATCTTTTTAACATTGATTTATTATTAACTAATGTTTGAATAACAAAATATAATGTTTTCTTTTTTTTTTTTACTTACTAAAAAAATTCATTTATTTAATTATTATTTTTTAATAATTTACTTTTAAATATCACTTTAAAAAATTAATCTATACATATAATAAAACTGTAACGAGACCGTTTCTGTACATGGAATATTTTTTGAAAATTGTATTGGTACTGTAAATAACTATCAATGTAGATATCAAAATAGCGATTATTAAAATTTTTGTTTGTCTGTCTGTCTGTCTATCTGTTCACGCATTGCGCAAAAACTACTGAACGGATTTTAATCAAATTTGGTGTGATGATAATTTATTACCTGGGTCAACATCCAAGATACTTTTTACTCCGGGAAAATGTCTCATTCCCACGGGAAAATGGAAGAATCATTTTGAGCATATGCACACATTATGCAAAAACTATTGAACGGATTTTGATGAATTTTGGTGTAGTGATAACATATTATTTGGGACAACATCTAAGATATTTTTTACTCCGGGAAAGTGTCTCATTCCCACGGGAAAATAGAAAAATCATTTTGAGCATATGTACACATTACGCAAAAACTATTGAACGGATTTTTATGAAACTTGGTGTGGTGATAACTCATTACCTGCGCCAATATATGTAGGGGAAGGTAGGGCAATGTGGCCACCCTAAGGTTTGAATTGATATATTTTCTAAACGGTTTTAATTAATTGATATTTCTTGATATAATACAATTGCAAATTTAATAAAGTGTTTATTTTATAATATACATACGGTTTACATATTCACGGTAATAAAAAATTATCAATTATTTCGTAAGTGACAAAATGACCACATTACCCACCTTGGGTAGGTAAAGTGGCATAGTATTATTAATATTAAAAGTTAACATAGATTAAAACTGACTTTTTAATTTTTAGATGAAATTACAATTTTTAATCAAAAATATTACAATTTGCTACTAGTTAGCAATCATAAAAACAATTTTTAATTATCCAAAGTACTCAGATGGTAACTATTTATTTTTAAAACAAAACTCACAAGTAAAATCGCCATCTTCCTCATTGCAACCAGAGCAGACTTCATAGACACATCTTTTGCATATCGTACATCGTACTCAGCCATCTTCTGCTATTGATTCCGGCCACAATTTTGGTACCACCACTAGATCCACTGAGCCACTTTACCTTTATACATAGTGGGCCACATTACCCGAAACTAAGTAAAATAGGAAAACTGAAATAAGTTGCGCCCCAACGTATGATTCATAATGGGGTATTTGACAATTTTTTAAAAACCATCTTAGTGTGTTTATTACTTCTTACTAAACTCATAATACACATTTTTAAATTATTTTGTACTATATTTTTAATAAAAATCACCGATAAAATTTCAGTTTTTAAAAAGATCGCCAAAATGATGCTTTCTATGACGTCAAATCGTATGACGTCATTGGCTCTAAAACATAGTAATAGTAGTAGGTCTAGTAATGAAAATTAATACCTAATGAAAAATTTATTTCATAGTTACCAAAAAAGTAAACAATTTTTTTTCTAACTACAATATAATACCTACATATTCGAACGAGCTTGTGACGTAAGCTGCTTTTGCTTGATGTTTTTGATTACGTCATATTTAACGTAAATTTTGTAATTTTATTTAATTAAAATTTTTATATTTTTGAATGAAATAACTTGTAAAAAAGCAATATTCAGTATTATTATGACTCGAGCAATTATTTAAAAATCAAAATAGATATTTTTTCAACTACTGTCAAATACCCCATTGTTTATTATAAAATTAATTACTTCAGAACTACAACAGAAACAGGGAATATTCACAAAAACCAAGTATTCATAATACAATATATTTTATACAATATTTGTAAGTACTTACCTTAGATCAGAGGGCACAAGAAACACTTTTTTTTAAATAAAATTTTCTAAGTAACACCTAACGAGTTGATATGCACCGTGAGACTATGTAAACTGTCAATCTATAATTTAAACTAAATAACAAGAGATGACAGCTATTAGTTCATTTGCAAACTAGTGGTGACCACTTTACCTGCCTGGGCCACTATAGCGAGCCTTCCCCTATAAGATACTTTTTAATCCGGTAAAATGTCTCCTTCCCTCGGGAAAATATAAAAACCATTCTGAGAATGTGCATGCATTACGCAAAACTATAATATTGTTGTATGCAAATGCTTTATAATTATTATACTTATATACTTCTCATTTATTTTATGCGCGAGCGACGTCGCAGGTATAGCTAGTTTAAAATATTTGTATTTAAAATTCAAGTAGAATATAATTAGGGAAAAATTAGTATGGATTAAAATGAGGGCGGGACCCTAAACAATTTAAGTAATATACCGTGTTAGATATAATTTGAAAGAATCACATCTAAGGATTTTAAAAATTATTTAAGTTTTGAGCCAGTTGTTTTAATAATGTAACTTAAAATTTTCTACAGTTAATCGTACTCTAACTCCCCCACCCTCAATTTCGATATTCTAAATTTTGTAATATAGCTAAAATTTTGATTTTAATAAGGTTAGTAGATATTGACCCATAGATTCCAAAAAAATTGCAGGTTTTTCCGGCAGCCTAATAGTTGCTAAAAAAACATTTTAAATCATAAGGGAAACACAGTAATAAAGAATGTATTTACTGTTTTAGGATAATATGGAACCATTAATGCAATTTTTAGTTATCGTTGCAAATTTGGTTTAGATTTAAATATACATAAATTTTTCACTGTTAGAGAACTAAACTATTTTAGTTCGATATACGTTATGTTATATGAGAGTTCAAAGGTTCCAAGAACGCCAAAAATAAATTATTCAACTGATTTTGAAATTCTTTCGTTTTTATAGCTAAGCTATTTTAGATGGATAACGGGTATGTCCTCTAAGGTCCTAGGGTCCCAAAGGCGTCAAAAGTAAAATACCCAACCGACTTCAAATCTTTGGAAATTCGTTATGTTATGCAGATACTACGACAAGGGTATTAGAATTCTATTTTTGGCAGTTCTATAGCATTAATTTCCTTAGAAATGAAAAAGATAAAAATACAAATTTAAAACGAGACGAATTTTACATTAACGAAGAATAAAGTATTTAGACCCCTTTTGATGTTATTGATGTTGTGTCTGCGGATGAACTATAAGAGGTAATAAAATATAACTACTGCGATACATTTAATTTGGTCACCTGCTCTAGAAGAGTACACCTTAATTATCAATTAACCATACTGTCAAATCTGTAAATACGTACATAAACACCCGAAGTTAAGTCAACCATTACCAGAAATTCCGTTCCAAAAATTAGCATCTATACGAAACTTATGAATTTTATTTAAATTGAAGTAATTTTGGTGTTAATTAATGGGTTTCATCAGTGCCGGATTTACAATTGGGGCAAGTGAGGTACTGGCCCCGGGCGGTAAATTTGGAACACACGTGATAATTTGTTGTTTTTTATTTTTTTTAGTTGTTTTGGTTATCACTTATTTTCTAATAGGAAAATAAGAAATGGGAGTTTTTTTTTCGTCACTTATTTTTTGATAGGAAAAGGTAAAAAAGTGGGAAAGTTAATATGGAATTTTTTAAAAATTTTTGTCAGGGGCAGCATTTTTCACAGTGTCCCGAGCGGCACTTAGGGTAAATTCAGTCTTAAGTTTCAAAGTAATTAACATAGTTATTTATGCAAGAAGTTGTAAAATGAAAAATGCTTTTTTCACGAGTTGTAATTTGTCAAACGGGCCATCAGTTGCGACCCTTACTGTATATACAATTTTAATTGGTACAAAACTCTTTGAATAAAATGTTCAGTAGTTTTTGGTCTATCACGACCAGGACCGGCGAGACGGTGGGGCAGGTGGGGCAGGTGGGGCAATTGCTCCAGGGCCCGGGCTTAAAAAGGGGACCCGCAGCCTCGATTAGGGGCCCGGAGAAATTGAGAAGACGTTTTTTTTTTTTTTTTGCTCGGCAATTGTATTTTTGGAGAGAAAATTTTTGAAAATTTTTTGTTGTGCCCGGGGGCCTGTCATTTCTCTCGCCGGCTCTGATCACGACTTGTTAATTTTGAATTATTTGATTTTGGTTTAGTATTGTAGAACAGTGGTTCTTAAGCTTTTTGGCCCATGACTCCCTGTATGTACTAACAAATTTTAAAGTATCCGCGATATGTGTAGAAATAGGTAGAAAATGTGTGGAAAATGGGTATGTAATTTGTAATCATAGAGTAATAGAGACAACATATCTATCCCTACACTACTGGAACCAGTGTAACATGTAAGAGATAGACAATATGTTGTATACGTGCACTGGGTTTACATTGTATGAGTGCGATTTTGTGTATTTGTGTGAGTAACGGAGATAGTAGGGGCGATCACGTGGCTCAGCTATTGCATACATAGCTATGACACCATACGCATGTACTAGGGGATGTAACAATATTAACAACAATCAAGTCCATTATCGTGTGGTTGATCTACAATCATCGACTGCTACTGACAAATTGACAACTAAGAAGCCTAATGAGTACAGAAGTACACACTCGTGATTACAGAAAAGAGATAGTTGCTGTACCTCTGTACTCTGGGTTTGTAATCAATTGTTTCTGCGACCCCCTCAATAAGTTTTCGCGATCCCCTTGAGGGTTGGGACTCCCACTTTGATAATTACTGGTGTAGAAGATAAGAAAGGTTTCTATAATTGATGTGAAATTTCATGAATGTAAAATTAATCATTCAAGGTGTATTTTGATGAAGAGGGTTACTAAATTTTGAAATATACTGTAATATTCTTATAATTTATAAAGCAGTTCCAGTTTTATTAAACTGTTTCATTTGTTATAAAAAATTGAGTGAGACTTCAAACTATACACCTCTACATTATTTGTCAATTCTTAAATCCGTAGTTAAAAAAATTAAAACTCAATTCTATTCTTAAAAATTTAAAGATGTACCTACAGGGCCGTAACTAAGCTGGAGCAGCCAGGGCATTGCCCTGGGGCCTCCAGCCGAAGTGAAGTCCCCAAGAGAATACAAGAAATTCCAAATTTCTAAATTTCTTGGCAAAGTTTAAGGGCGTTGAATCTGCATTTCTGTAAAATTAGGACAGCAAACGAGCAAACGACTGACAAGCAAAAAGAAAAAAAGAAAGATCGCCGCTTTTTTTGCCAGCGGGCGGAATTTTTTGTTTTTACTCGGGGCTGCATAGGGGCCCCGAATGTACTTTCTGTTCCGAGGCCCCTGAAGACCTAGTTATGGCCGTGTGTACCTACCTACATGTAGTTAACTATAAGCTTAAAAAATTATAATTTATTACTGTAAATTGTGTGAATTGCTGTGTATCTACAATAATTATTGAATTTTTTAATATGGACATAGAAACCAATTTAACTTTGTGCTAATATAGTACGCGGTGTACTAATTTGTCTCGATCTTCTAAAAATTCACGTTAGTCTTTAAGTATTTACAATTAGTTAATAATGTACGAAAATACACTGCTAATGGGGGGTGAGACACAGCTTCCTCGTAACCTAGATAACTAGATTGATTATTATAATATTAATACATGACAGGTTGGCCAGATTTTACACTATTGTGGTTTCAATTTTAAAATGGATATAAATTCAGTGACGTAGAACATAAATTTCAATAAACTTTCAAAAAAAATATCAACAATTTTTAACTAAAAGAAACAGTTTCTAAGATTTCTTTATTTTGCTATGAATGACGGACAGTGTTATTGTGGAGAGTATACAATAGCACTTTTAGTCTTGATCCACACTATAGTGCTGCTCTCGGTACACTCCCGCTCTAGTTTCGCTCCGGTAAAATCTTATTGTGTTCACATCATAGGTACCTAATCGCTCTCCATCCATATTATAATGTCACTCTAAACACACTCCCAGTTCGCTCTCAGTTCGATAAAAATATCTTTTCACAATAACAGAGTGGAGTGAAATTAAAAAATGTTCACACGATCGGTACAAGTCTGATATCGCTCCGATAAAATATTACCTGAGTGATATCGGTATTGGACCGCAACTGGAATCATACTTGTATTGTAGTGATGATGTCAATACACTCATGGTTTTTTGTGTAAGAATATTTCATCGATCCGGGAGCGTATTGAGACCGTATCAAGAGCGGTACGATAGTGTGGATCGGGACTTAACCTTTTCTCTATCGAACATCACAACCATCCGTTTTTTAGTTTTACAAGGGGAGTGTCATACTTGGGAATCACAGATTTCTTTAATTTTTATATATGTTGTAGAGTACGTTTCTCTTAATAAAAATATAAAAAGGCAAGACGCCATTTGTTTTCATTTTTGAGAAAAATTAATTTAAAGTTTGCCATTAATTTTTGTGTACCTCTTATAAGGATAAATTAGTACGTCCAACAACACGAGTTATGGTCTGGTGGTGATAGAGTGACACATTATGAAAATTATTAAAAAATAAAGTATATAAAGGCATAAGAGAATAATAAAGAGTAATATAAGAAATTGAGACATTAATGAGCTAATTATTTATTAATTAAAAATGTAATTATATATTTATTTAAAATAAATAAAAAAAAAAAAAACGCTCTGAACAGCGGGACCCCATCACGGAAGTGGAATTTTTCCCTTCATCTTCGGTATTGAATGTCTACAAGCGAAATGTGATACAAGCGATTTGTCATTTTGGTGGTTTCAAAACTAATGATGAGTGTCCGGCTGATCGGGGCTTCAAAAAAAGGTTTTAAGTTTTTAAGGGCTGAATTTCAGAAAATTTCAATTTTGTGCCGATAGCAGTTGGCAGGAGAAAAACCAATACAATTCGTACGAGGGTATTCCTACCCATGCTTATCCGCCAATTGCCTTTGTGTTTTATTTTTAAATATTAAAAAAGGATCTTAAATAGTAAACTGGAAGGCCTTTATGAATATATTTTTTCTTTCCAAAAAAATCCAAAATTCCTACTTTATAAATAAACAGTGACTTTAATAACATATTTAAATTACTTAATATTTATGTATGGCATTTGTTATAAAAGTAAGTTGATTTTTTTTTTAATTTTTAAAATTACTATACGCCTAATTTAGAATAAAAATAAAGCATTTGAAACATTGAAACACATTTAACAATACCATTGAATTCCAATGTAAAAATGGGAGAGGTAGGGGGAAAAGTAATGTGGAATCCCTAAAAGGCACTAGCTGGATACTAACTCAATACATGTACAAAATTTGAGCCCTCTAGGTTTCCTAAGGGAGTCTCTAGACCTGTTAGAAAAAAAGCAAAAAAAGAAAAAAATCAGGGAAATATTGGCGTAAGAATCGTAGGGGTAAGAGTTAAAAGTTGAAACCTCCAAAAAGCAGTGGCTGGCTATTAACTTTACCTGTACACAAAAATTTCAGCCCTCTGGGTTTATTTGGGGAGATTTTGACCCGGGCGAAACTATTAAAAAACAAGAAAAATCATGTTCTTTTTGGTATACAAATGGTGAGGGTAAGGGTTAAAAGTTGAGACCCCCAAAAGGCACCCCCTTGATACTAGCTCAATCCGAATACAAAATTTCAGCCCCCTAGGTTTATTTGGGTGACCAGTGCGAGAGGTACAAACTTGGAAAACGTTGAAAAAGCGTGAAATTGTAACTTAAAAATGGTGGGGGAGGAGTAAAATATCAAAACCTCCAAAAAGTAGACTCTAGATACGAACTCTATCAACATATAAAATTTGAACCCTCTACGTTAATTCTGGGGGGCTATGGGCATGTTAGATCCAGCCAAAATAATTTTTCCCCCTCTACTCCCTCCGAATCATCCTAGGAAGCTGCATTTTGGGTATGTTGTAGATAATTGACCGAAACATTATTTCTAGCCGGTTTGGAAAAGTTTTATTGTTTTGTTGCCCCACCACTCCCTTAAAGGTTGGGTCAGATCCAAAATTTTCCTAAAATTTGACCCCACTTTGATAGTATGCGGTGCGAATTCTACGGGTCCGAAAACAGATAGCGCCCCTCTCTCGCCTCGTGCCGTTCTTATCGTATAGGCTGTACAAGTCTAGTTTGTTCAAGGAAAAATTCGACTAAAAAAAATTAATATAAGGTTCACCGAGGTGGGATACGAACCCTCGACCTACGGTTTACCAAGCCGATGCTCTGTCACTAGACTATAAGTGGTGTTGTTGGACATTGTAACTTATTCATATAAGAGGTATACAAAAATTAATGGAAAATTTTAAATTAATTTTTCTGAAAAATGAAAATGAATGGCTTCGTGCCCGTTTTATTTTTTTATTAAAAGGAACTTACTCTACAACATATATAAAAATTAAAGAAATCTGTGATTCCCAAGTTTGGCACTCTCTTGTTAGAATAGGTATAGTATTTTGTACAGTAGTAAATAAGCAATTTTATGGTAGTCGTAGATAAAATTTAGCAATTTTTTTCGAATTCCATTCATTTCTGTTAAGACAGTTGGGTGAATAGAAATTAACCATATTTTAGGATTTTCCGGCTAAATGGAAAAAAAAGTTTTAATAGTAATAAAAATAAAGAACAATCTACCGGAACGAAATTTAATATTTTCTAATTCATCTAATATGTAAGAAAATGCATGAAAATGGAGTGTGAAACTTAAAAATAATCCATTTTCGGTATCCAGTTTTCCGTAGTATTACGTTTTACTTTATTGGTACATATAAGTAATAAACATGTACTTAAATAAATTTTTAAAGAAAAGGTACACTCGTTTGTTATGTCCATTTTGAATGCCTTAATAGCCAATGTTTTTCGGATCGCGGGGCTCTTCAGTGTTTATGGGAACTTAGGGAATTGCTTACTTTTAAAAATGAAATACCCTGTTTTGAAATCCGACCTTGCTATGTCCATGCTGAAATAGCAAGGAATTTTTTATTTTCAGGTATAAAATATTTTCTGTAATATTTTTATAAAGGACATTTATGAATACTTTAAAGTAAATGAGTAAATTTTTTCTTTTGAAGATAATGGATGTTTAAAATTGCACATTAGAATAATTTATATGACACGTTAAAATTTTACGTAGATAGATAGATATACTTACATTTACACAGTAAGTGTGGGACGCGTGGGATATCGGGAGTTAAGTATATATATTATGTATGTGCTTTGTATGTATGTCGTTTTATAAATACAATGTCATTTTATTTACAAGAAATCATGTTTTACATAAGCGGTGATTTATAAAATAAAATACTTTAATATTTTCATGTATATGGAGACGTAAGAACATAAAAATTTTCTTTCAAAATCCAATAAAATAAACGAAATTTCGATTACTATAATAAAAAATCAAAATGTAGATAATATGTGTACACACTGTAATAAATAGTAGAACAATCAGGACAAGAAGAAAACAGTGAAATCAATATACAAACCGATAATCAATTATCCGATTTTAATTATACTATGCTTTAGAATAGTGATTCTCAAAGTAGGAATCGTGGAAACTATTTGAAGGGGTTGCAGAAACAATTGATTAAAGATTACATACCTATTTTTTTTATACATTTTCTACCCACTTCTACGTATTTCGCAGGTCCTTTAAGATTTTTAAATGCAAAAGGGGATCACGGACCAAAAACTTTGGGAACCACTGCTCTAGAACACCAAATTTTTAAATTCTTTACAAAATTATTAGTCAGAACTAATTAACTGAAGAGACTTAGACCTTACAGGTTCACGTCCAGCTTTCGCGTCAGTTTGCAATTTAAGGGGCTTTACATCACTTTCGCAAAAAAATTTTTCTTTTTTTCATTAGCTTAAATGATGTATTAAGGGGGGGGGTAAGGTTTTAAAACTTTTTTTGCATTTTTTTTAAATTTTTTTTCTGAATGTACAACATGTCCATTGGGTTGTGTCAAAATTTCAAGTAAATCCGAGCAAAGCTAATGAAGATACAGTGTTTCAAGCGATCGGCCCTCATGCTCGATTTTTATACCTGCCTGGTAGCTGCGCGACGCGCCTACCTGGTAAGTATAAAATTTACTTTAATTTTATACTTATAAATCTTATACAAAACAAATACTTACTATAATTACCCGCGTAAGTATAAAAAATTATATCATTTTATTGATGCTTAGTTTTGGATTTTTGAGTATAGAAAACTTTAAATCCATTTTCTCGCAAACAACATTTTTGAAGTTCGTGAACATCATAACTCAAAATCTGCTTCACCAATTTTGTTGAAATTTTGTACACTGTTTCTACACATAAATCAACAGGTAATCAGGTCGATTTTTTTTTTTTTTTTTACTATTTTTTTCCAGTTTATAATAACAAATTAACCGAAATTTTTAGCAAAAATTGCGTTTTTCATTTCAAAATGCTGCCAAAAACAAAAAAAATCGAAAAAATACAAAAAACTCTTCCTGACTCCCTAGGGAAACATGTCGCCTTTTAAACGCATTTCGATTTTTTTGTCTCGGATGATCCGGTACCGAGTTATGATGTTCTTTTTTCGCTTTTAAAACCTTACCCTCCCCTTAACATCTCTAGAGTGATACTCAAAGGAATTATGACTTCGAAAATATTTTAAAAATTGTTTTGAATCCGATCTTTCAGTTTGGTTGATAACTTTTTTCATGACTTTATTCCATTACCTTATTTCGTTATGTTTGCTATGTTTCTGTGTTTGCTATGTTTGCTATGTTATCTATGTTTGCTATGTTATTTTTGCTAATGTTGTGACATTATTTTACCCACTATCAGTGTGTTAATAGCAAAAATTAGTGTATATAAACTAGTATGTAATTTAAGAGAGTGACTCCACCCCCTCTCCAATGTTGCTCAAACTCAATTTTAAATTCGAGAATTTCATTTCTACGTTATTCTAATTGTCTTAAGCTATTTTCCATGAAGAAGAACTTCTTGAAATACCCAAATAGTACGATTATTCGACATAGTCACCCTCTAGTTAACTACCCCTAGACTTAATATTAGGATATTGAACAAAAACAGGTAAATTAGATTTTTGCAAAATTAACCCCCAAATTTTAACCCCCAACCACCCCTGTTGATGTAATTTGAACAAATTGCGTATAAATAGATAGCTCTTTAAAAAAGAGTAATATCGCCAATTTAAACTTTTGCTCTATCTCTTACTGTTTTCGAGATATTTGAAAAATTAAATTTTTATCCCAATTTTTGGAGGGCGATTTCACCCCTTCAAACCGTTCTTCCGCAGATAAAAAAAAAATACGTGTCCCTTAGTTTTTAGTGTTCTGCAACATATTTAAGTTTCATAAAAATCGATAGGTCCGGCCTCGGGACCTTTACTTGTTAGATCAGTTTCTGGAACGAATTTAGGTACTTATACAAAAATATAATATGTTTATATATGCTTCGTCACATTAGTGTCATTGATAACAAGTTAAAACATGAAAAAATATACCTAAACCATATAGGTATACAATCGACTCTCGTTAATTCGAAACTCGAGGGACTCTTAAAATATTACGAATTATCGAGTGTTTGAAATATCAAATGGTTCAAAGGCTCGCGTACGATGATATAAGTTTGAACTTGTTTCAAAATGTACTTACAATCTTTCTGTCTCTTTCTCTCTGGAACTTTGAATTGTCGAGTGTTTGACGCCAATGAGTTCGAATTAACGCGTCGTTTTGTTATGTAGCAATGATTTTTTAGTTCGAATTACCAAGTGCATAAAAATGTATTGATTTAGTTCGAAATATAAAGAAATTTTGTAGGGAACTCGTGGTAACTTTGAATTATAGAGAGGTTCGAATTATCGCAGGTTTGAATTAACGAGAGTCGACTGTATATACGCACTAGACGTATTTCCATTCAGTTAGTGGAGGTATAATATTGTATTTTTGTCAAAAAAATAAATATCGTGTCCGGGTTCAGTTAACAGAGGCTTCGCTTAAGAGATGTCCATAATCAGAGGTTCTACTGTATACCTAATAGAAATAATTATGGAATTCTATAAAATCACTATTTCTCCAAAATCATCAAAATTTCTGTTGACATTTGTTTTAGGTTTTATAGAATTAGAAGATTTTTCAACGATCTTTCTGTTTGTGTACCAATGTTTTTTGAGCATTCATATTTTCTCTTATGACAATTTGACCTAGATTAACCTGCACACATACCAGCTCATACCAGCAATTACCTAATAAATTAAAACTGTCTTAGTCCGCCACATAAAGGATTCGCGACAAAATAGTGTTTATTTTCGACAATTTGAAACGAGCAACAAACTAAAAATCTAGTATAAATAATTTTTTTTTATATTTGATGTTTGATGGGGAGGAGGGTTCCAACTTATATTAAGCTACCCTCCCCCCTACTTATAATGTGAATTCTTGCTGAACGGAAACAGCAACAAAATACGAACCACATCAACCAATTAGCACATAATTAGCAGCTTATATTAAGACCCTCCCCCCACTCTAAATGTGAATTCGTGCTAAACGGAAAGAGCAACAAAATCCGAACTACGGCAATAAATTAGCACAAAACTAGCACTAAATTAATTAATAGGTGCGATATCATTTAATGATGATGGGGGTGCAGGTTAATGTTGGTGACAATTTGAATGTTGTCACGGGATTTGATTTAAATAATAAATATCGATGATTAAATTTTAGATACGAAATACTACAATTAATATTATATACTTTTTTTTATTGTTACAAAAATAATTTTCACACTTGTGTGTAGGAAAGTAACATACTCATATATATATATATATATATATATATATATATATATATATATATATATATATATATATATATATATATATATATATATATATCTTAGGGATGTTATGGATATGAAATTTCGGATAAGGATACGGATACGGATACGGATATTTAAAAACATTTTTTTCGGTTTCGGTTACGGATATGTAATAATATCGGATACGGTTACGGTTACGGATAATTGCCTACAGTGAAAATTTTTTTTAAAAAAAAAGGGAAAAATTTTACCCCAACATCCCTACTATATATACTAATTTATTCAAAATAACAGATCGCATCATTCTGATACGCAATCAAAATGTCATTTTTATTAGTACGGTATCTGTTCCCAATTTTACATATATACAAAACTTCATTATTCTACGCAATTTTGTTTGTCTTTTATTTATTCTATTTATTGTTTCAAAAATATTTTGGCTTGAATAAAGCGAGGTATGTTGTTGAATGTTTGTTTGATTGGAAAAGAAAACAAAAACTCTGGACTTATCCATCCATACCAAATATTTGTTTTAAAGTGTGTACATGTGAGTGTTTTATGCGAAGGCAACATTGGCAGACAATTCCAATGCGATACAAAAGTGCAATTCAGATCTATTATTTATTAAAGTAAGGGTTTGCCAAATTGTAAACAATACACACGTTATTAATTTATTATCATATGTAATTGCATTTTAGTAATTAATTTATATAGTAGTGAATAAGTGATTAAAATATTAGCGATTTTAAAACTATAGAAACATGTCTTCCTTTTATTAATCACTGCAAAAAAATAGGTTACTTACTAAGGTGGAATTTTACACCTTTATATAAAAACCACACAACAGGTTTCGAGTTTTACACTCTAAATTCGTGCATTTTCATATAATTTTACATATAACATTACACTTTTTATTAATTTTAAATAAAACGGTGGTTCATTATCACTAGTAAAAGTAAATTATTAATGACCGATTACTTTATTTTTTGTGGCTTCGTATCTATTTATTTGTTAATTCTGACTCTGACGTAAATCTCGGGATCCTAAGAATTTAATTGCAACCTCGAAATATTGTGAAAAACGTTTGCACAATATTGACTTTCAAAGTGGTGAATAGCGTGCCCTCTCCGTAATTTTTAAACGATTGATCCAAAAAATCTGAAAAAAGAAAACATGTATTAGAACTTGTTAAAAACACTCAATAAAAATTTTAGAAATTTAAAGGTAAAATATTTCGTGATATGGGAGTTTAACATTTCCATTTGTAACATCTTAAAAAAATAAATTTTTTGTTAAAATCATTCACATTTTATTTAAAAATTTAAATTTTGATAAATCCTTCGGTCAGCGACTAAACAATAAAATATATTAACGAAATGTCTTTGAAATTCTGATTTCGGATGGACCGTTCTCGAGTTATCATTATCGCTCCTAGAATATAACTGTAGTTCTGCTATTTTCAAATATTTTTCTATGAAAAAAATTTAATAAGTACATGTCCCAAAATATGTACTAATCGATGTTGTTAACAGTTTTAACTAAATATTTATTTTCCTGTCGAAAAAAATCGATAAAATGTCGTGATTTCGCCCGCTACAACCGTATATAATCCTTTAAGTCTTGGTAGGTATGAATAGTGTGAATTCCTTCGTTTTCTAACTGTAATTATACATATAGATATGTTCATTATCCATTGTATTGTAATTTACGGCAACCCTGTTATAGAGGAACTTCAAATAAAAAAGTGAACAAATACAATTGAAACATTTTATATGTATGTTGGCCATCATAGCTGTTGCTGCTATAAATAAACACAAACATCTCGTATGATGTGGTAACTAGATCCGTTAAAAGTGTAGTAACGAAAACATCTTCACTTCAACCGACGATGACAACGATAAACAATTCTAATCATTTAATGTCACTTATCCGACAAATGAACAATATAATAATTATTATATTAGTGAAGGATATTATAATTTCAAAGAAATTAATCTACCTACGTCTGGTAGGTCGTATTCGTACACGTTCATACGTATAAATTGTAGACATACATGCTATCAATATATTTATTTACATGACATTTGATTCAAATATTTGAAATATTACTTGTAAAAATGTCTGGACGGATACATACATACACCACACTGATTGTGAGTGTCATAATTATATAGGTAGATATTTCTTTGAATCAGTTTCCCGAACACGCTTCGGTGGAACTAAAGATATACCTAATAGAAGTTGATCATAGGAATTGTAAAAATAACGCAGGAGTCTGGCTAGCTATTCTTCAAATGTGACGTGATATGATATGGAATGAATAGCTGACAACGAAACCAAACGAAATATATTTTTGTATCTTGGTACGTATACATTAGGTCCGATTTACATTAACGCTCTGTTCTCACTCCGATATCACTCCGCTCCAGGTTCGATAAAATATTCTTACACAATAAACAATGAGTGTATTCACATCATCGCTCTGATATCGGTCCGATATCAGTCGCGGTTCGCTCCCGTTTCAATGCCACTCCAATATCAATACCACTCAGGTAATATTTTATTGGAGCGATATCAGACTTGTTATGGTTTGTACCTATAGTGTAAACACTTTTTTGATTCCACTCCACTCCGCTTGCATTCAGTTGTTATGAAAAGATATTTGTATCGAACTCAGACCGAACTGGGAGTGTACCCAGAGTGGCATTATAATGTGAATAGAGAACGAATGGGTACGAGCATGATATCAGCACTGTAATGTGAACACAACAAGATTATATCGAATCGGGAGCGTAATGATATCGGAGTGAGAGTAGAGTGATAATGTAAATCGGGCCTTATTGTGATTATGGTACTCTGTCGCCGAAATCACAGATTACAGAGTCATTTCGTCCACAGAGTATCATAATCACAATAATGTATACATAGCAACTTACAAAAAAATATTTCGTTTGGTTTCGTTCTCAGCTATTCATTCCGTATCACATCACCTTATATTTGAAGAATAGCTACCCAGGACTCAGCAGCTTAAATGAGGAGCAGAGTAGTCTAATGTTATTGGATGCGGAGGAATATTATAGCCAAGGAGATAGTGACAGTAGAGCTTGGAATACCGGTGTCTTTTTATAATACCGGTATTTATTCGGTATTAACATTCAAAATACCGGAATTCCGGTATTTTGGTATTTTTTCGGTATTGAATGAAGATAGTATAGGAAAAAGGAAAAAACATTAAAAATCATTTAATAAAATTAATTAGTAACAGTAATAATAACAAACTACATCATCTTTGGATTTTAAAAATTTAAATGCATAATTTTGTATCTTTTCTTATAGAAAAATACTTAAAAATATTCCAGAATTATGAAAAAATATGAATAAGATATCTGGTCATCTGCACATATGGAAATAGTGATGAGCGAAATTAGTCTTGTCTTGGTTTTGCATTTTTTGCAAGACCAAGACCAAGACTATGTATACCAAGAGCAAGACCAAGACCAAGACTATAAGTATGGCTGCAAGACCAATACCAAGACTCAAGTGAGCAAGACCAAGACAAAAGCAAGACTCTTGCTAAACTATTTAAGACTCTTGCTAAACTATTTAAATAGTTTGAAAGTATAATTAATACCGTAAAGAGAGAAAAAACCGATTTTAGAAGGAAAAAATTCGGTAATAAAAAAATGCAAGAAAGTGCAAGATTTTTTAGCAATACCAAGACCAAGACCAAGGCCAAGACTGCATTTTGCAAGGCCAAGACCAAGACTGTATTTTGCAAGACCAAGACCAAGACAAGACTCAAACTGCTCTAGCAAGACCAAGACCAAGATTCTTAATGCAAGAACAAGACCAAGACCAAGACTTGGCAGTCTTGGTCTTGGTCTTGCATTTACTCATCACTATATGGAAATCTGGGCATATTTAGTCTCTTCTGTAAAATTTATATTATATCAGATAGCTCTTTTTGCTTTTTTACTACCGAATTTTGGAAATGATATTAAAATTAAGGCTCGATTTAAATGCAGTAGTTACATTTGATTTAGTTAAAATTTTATGTATTTTATCTGATCAGATAAAATACATAAAATTTTAACTAAATCAAATATAACTACTGCATTTAAATCGAGCCTTAATTTAGGAAATTTAATATATAACAATAAAACAAAAATAGACAAACTTAAAAAAAAGTGAATTAAAAAAATCAAAACACTCGGCTGCATAAAAAGCAAACTAAAACGGTGAAAACAAAGATGAAATAGAGAAAAAGAAAAATGAATAAAAAAGTAAGCAGTCGGAGGCATCAAACATTTCTGTTTTATTTGGTATGCCTCCGACTGCTTTACTTTTTTATTCGATTTTTTTTTTCTATTTCATCTTGTTGTCACCGTTTTAGTTTGCTTTTTACGTAGTATTTAGGTCTTTTTAGTGTTGTTTAATAATCTAGAAAAAAAATATATATAGGTACCTATACGAGATTACAGCGGCTGGCAGCCAAAATTACCATGAATTTTACTTAAAAAAATTTTTTTTCGTATACTAGCTTTTGTCCGCGACTTCTTCCGCGTCGACTCGTTATAGGTTGACTAGTTGTGCACACTATGTCGTTATCAACTCCTCCCACCTAGACGAATTTATAGACAAAAGTTAGCTTTCATATAAATTTTCATCCCTTATTTTACCGCCATAGGGGATGAATTTTCAAAAATCTGCTCTTTGTGCTCATTTACATTACTAAAGAAACCTCTGTGCAAAATTTCACGTTCTTAAGCCCAACGATTTTTTATATAATTTTTCATCCCCTATTTTACCCCTTTGTAGGACAAATTTCCAAAAATCCCTTTTTAGTGCTCACCTAGGTTATATAAGAAACCCCTGTGTAAAATTTCACATTTCTAGGCTCAGATGTTTTCTATATAAATTTTCATCCCCTATCTTAATCCGTTAGGGGACGAATTTCCAAAAATTCACTCTTGGTCCTTGCTTAATTTACTAAAAAAAACCTTGTGCCAAATTTCACGTTTCTAAGTCTGGAAGTTTTCTATATAAATTTTCAGCCCCTATTTTGCGCCCTTAGTGAATCGATTTTTACAAAAATCCTCCCTCCTAATACCCAGCTACGTTACTAAAGGACCTCTGTATAAAATTTCACGTTTCTAGAGTCAGTAGTTTGTTATATAAATTTTCATCCCCCATTTTGTATCCTTAAGGGATGAATTTTCCAAAATGTCTTCCTGGTGTTCGTTTACGTTACATAAGGTACTCCTGTCCAAAATTTCACGTTTTTAGACTCAACAGTTTTTTATACAAATTTTTCATCCCCTACTTAGAGGATGAATTTTGACGTTTCATGTAACCTATAGCACTCCCGAGATTAAGACGAATCCAACGACACCTTCTTTACCAAAATCCGTCAAGCCGTTTAGGCTACAGGTTGCGCCATAGAAACAGACATAGGATGCATACATACTTCTTAAACACACTACCCTCCTTCTGGTGCAGTCGGGTAAAAATCGGGCATCTATAAACTAAATTGTCAAGAATGTGATAGTTTTTACATTGGTCAAACTGGCTGAAATTTTGAAACCCGCAGAGCCGAACACTTTAGATGCTACAGAAAAAAGAAATCTGACTCCGCTTTTGCCAGATATTTAGTCGACACAGGACACATACCGGAGATAAACGTTACAGTTTTACGCGAAGCAAATAAAAGACCCAGACTAAATATTTTAGAAGCAATAGAAATTTACAAACACAATTCTGAATTACTTTTAAATGATTATACCGATATTTACAGTTCTACATTATTTTCTGTTTTATAATTTTTGTATATGCCTGTATTCCCTACTTTATTTGTTTATCTGTCAAATGTTTTTGACTCCGCCCACTACTTCCATTCCCACTAATTTCCCATCATGCATTGCTACAATCTATAAGTTAAGATTTAGAATAAATAGGCATGCATCTGAATATTCTGAATGTAATCTTTACACGTTTGAGAATGGCCATACTGACCGAAACATGTCATAAGAGTTTTTATATTCAATAAAAACGGTATTTTGCAAAGTAAAGTGTTTTTATTTACTAATATCAAATATGGAATACCATAAAATAACGCTCAAATCTATTAAATTTATTTTTAGTCGAATTTTCTTCGAAAAATTAGACTTATACAGTCTATACGATAAGAGCTGCGAGAGGCGAGAGTAGGGGCGCTATCCGTTTTCGGACCCGTAGAACACGAATATGTAGAAAAAAAAATGTCTGATATATATATATATATATATATATATATATATATATATATATATATATATATATATATATATTTTTTTTCCCGCCACCTTTTAATTTGTGTAGGGCCCCCCTATGGAAGTTAAGAGATGAAATTTGGTAAATGGGGCTCATTTTCGAGGCACCTCATACTATCAAAGTGGGGTCAAATTTTGGGCAAATTTTTTTTCTGACCCGACCTTTAAGGGGGTGGTGGGGGGCGGAAAAGCAATAAAACTTTTTCAAACCGGTTTTAAATAATGTTTCGGTCAATTATTTACAACATATCCAAAATTCAGCTTCCTAGGATGATATGGTGGGAGTAGAGGGGGGAAAAACGATTTTCGCTGGATCTAACAGGCCCCCAGCCCCCCAGAATTAACGTAGAGTGTTGAAATTTGGTGTGTTGATAAAGTTCGTACCTAGGTTGTGTTTTTTGGAGGTTTTAATATTTTACCCCCACCCCCCTCATTTTTAAGCTAAAATTTCATGCATTTTCGACGTTTTCGAAGTTTGTACCACTCGCAGAGGTCACCCGAATAAACCTAGAGGTCTGAAATTTTGTATTTGGATTGAGTTAGTATCAAGGGGGTGCCTTTTGGGGGTCTCGACTTTTAACCCCTACCCCCACCATTTTTATACCCAAAAGAACATGATTTTTCTTGTTTTTTAACAGTTTCGTTCGGGTCAAAATCTCCCCAAATAAACCTAGAGGGCTGAAATTTAGTGTACAGGTTAAGCTAATAGCCAGACACTGTTTTTTGGAGGTTCCAACTTTTAACCCTTACCCCCACGATCTTTACGCCAATATTTCCTTAATTTTTTTGCTTGTTTTCTAACACGTCTAGAGACTCCATAAGGAAACCTAGAGGGTTGAAATTTTGTACGTGTATTCAGTTAGTATCCAGCTAGTACCTTGTAGGGAGTCCACATCACTTTTCCCCCCACTTCTCCCATTTTTACATCGGAATGCTATTGTTAAATGTGTTTTAAAAGCATTATGTTTATTCTAAATACAAGTAGGCGAATAGTAATTTTAAAAAATTTAAAAAAAAGTGAACTTACTTTTATTACAAATGAAATACATACATATTAAGTAATTTAAAAATGTTATTAAAGTCACTGTTTATTTATAAATTAGGAATTTTGGATTTTTAGTATTTATAAAATAGAAATTTTGGATTTTTTTGGAAAGAAAAAATATCTTTATAAAGGCCTTCCAGTTTACTATTTAAGATCCTTTTTTAATATTTAAAACTAAAACATAAAGGCAGTTAGCGGATAAACATGGGCAGGAATGTCCTCGTACGAATTGTGTTGGCTTTTTTTCTGCTACCTGTTTTCGGCACAAAATTGAAATTTACTGAGATACAGCCCTTAAATACTTAAACCTTTTTTTAAAGCCTCGATCAGCCGAACACTCATCACCAGTTTTGAAACCAACAAAATGACAATTCGGTTGTAGACTTTCAATCACATTTCGCTTGTAGACATTCAATACCGAAGATGAAGGGGAAAATTCGACTACCGTGATGGGGCCCCGCTGCTCACGGCGTTTTTTCTAATCTGTTAAATTTAGTCTTTTTTTAAACATTTCTGTGATCCCTCTCAAAACGGTTGATAGGTATTTATCTTAAATACATGGGCGGCCTAGTGGTCGGAAAACGACATTTCATATTACATGAACTAATGCTGTTCCAAATTATGACGGAAATGGTTCCAAGCTAGAAGAACTCTTTATGAAAATTTATGAAACTGTTTTTACACAATTCGGAGATTCCTTTAAAACGGTTAATATTTATATAAAATATAAGGGCGGCTTCGTAGTCGTAAAACGACATTTCTAATTATATAATCCAATATTGTTCTAAATTATGACTGATATGATTCTAAGCTGAACGATGTGTCTTTAAAATGAAACAGTTGTTTTTAAAATGAAACATAATTTGTTTTTAAAATGAAACATAATTTCTTTTTCATTTCATTTAGTTTAATTTTAGTTTGTATGCAAATGTGCCTAGGATCTACAACGACTAATGGCGCGGGAACTATCACACCGAGCGAAAGGTAGTGCTAATCATAATCATGTCCCTGCCACTTGTTTTCAAGGACGGATCTTTTAATGTCACAGTTCGCTATGGTTCGCTACGTGGCGCTAATGGTATTGGAGCATACTAAATAGAGTTGGGACATGTGAGCAGTTTTCATCAAATAGATGTCAAAATTAATTATCCTATGATTGAGTACAAAAATATCGTTACCAAGTTATGTGTTAACGAAGAATTAAATTTTTTTAATTTAATTAATGGGTTGAATTTCTAGGTTGAATTAAAGTATTTTTTAAATATTTAATTTGGTTTTTCTTTTTTGGATTGAAGAATAATTTTCTTTTTCGTTTTGACCGCTACCCAAAGTGATGAGGATTACAGGATTTGTGTAAAAATTAAATTAAAATTTTCCAACAAATTCCATAAGAGAAATTTAATTTGTTGTTCAATATATTTCGGCACAGTTGGCGCCATTTTCAAGAACATACATCTACAATATAACAATAACAACATTTTTTAACAATTTTAAAAGAAAAAAATTTTAAAAAAGAAGTAATATTTCTAGAAATAATTTACATTGATGTCAGGCTGTAATTAATATAGCCTATATTAATTAATGTAATTAATATAGGCTGACATTAATGTAAATTACTTCTAGAAATATTTATTCTTTTTGAAATTTTTTTTCTTACTTTTAAAATTGTTAAAAAAATGTTGTTATTGTTATATTGCAGATGTATGTTCTTGAAAATGGCGCCAACTGTGCCGAAATATATTGCACAACGAAATAAATTTCTCTTATGGAATTTGTTGGAAAATTTTAATTTAATTTTTACACAAATCCTGTAATCCTCACCACTTTGGGTAGCGGTCAAAACGAAAAAGAAAGATATTTAATTTATTTGATGAAAAATACTGAACTATTCCGACTCTTATTTTATTCAAGACCATCAACACCATCTGATATATTAGTTACAACGGCGTCAGAAAACAGTCCATTTTTAATAATGGGTTATATGATCATAATGAACTAAATCTAAATTAACTATCTTAAAAATAATGTCTATCTTATCAATATCCCATTCGTTTTCGAGGATATCCGACATCCCAATTTGAGTGAGATTCGATTTTAGTTAGTTCCGGCTTGTTTGTGCGGAACTGTGAAATAGTTCCGTCAACTTTCACACTTGGAATATTTCATAATTGTATCAGCCGCTTGGTTTTACTAAAAAGTAAAATTGAGCATCCTTACTTGTAATGTTATGTCTATCTAACAAGGAGATGCACCCAGTGTGAAATTCGGGATTTTGATGAAACTCCGCTGGTGTGTAGACTGGGCAAAAATAAGGGACCCGTATTTTTTTTTGGCGACCATCTTCCACGTTTACGTGGTGAAACCTGCTCCAAAAGTTGGGGGTTCAAATCGTATTTCTTAAGATATCTCGAAAACTATAAGAGATAGAGGAAAACTTTAAATTAACGAAATATTACTCTTGGAAAGACCTATTCACCCGTGTAGGTTAAGATAGGGCCGGGTTCATAAGAGGGTTTGGAGTGGTGAAAATGGGGGTAAATTTTTTTGCACAGCCTGAATGGTTCAATATATAAAATTTTTGCCATCATAAACAGAAAGAGCACCAAAAATTAGGGGATACGTATTTTGGGGTTTTTTCGAAATATGTGTGGTATCCAAGCCATATAAGGGACAAAATATCGTGGATTATATTGCATTATTATTGATTGCAAATGCGTTCTATATTTTTTTATTTTTATGTTTATTTTCATCATGAAAATGTAAATTTTTACTTTTCGATAATGATTCATGTATTTTTCAGTATTTACTCAATTGGTAATTTAGCCATGTGCAGTGTTGGGCAAGATATCGAATTTTATTATCTAGATAACAGATAATAGATAACATAATTTAAAATATCTATAGATAAAGATAACAGATAATTTAACCATTATCTAGATAAAATTTTAGATAACAGATAAGATAATATTTACAGAAATAATGCTTTAGGTCAGTGTTTCTAAACCGCCGGTCCATGGACTGGTGCCGGGCTGCGAAAGTACCTCACCGGTTCTCAGAAAGATGTGTAAATTACAAAAATGTTAAAGAAACATTTTTGGCAATAAAAATAGCATGTTGTGAAATTTAGTTATTTTACTTACGATTCATGATAGCGTATGTCTAGCACAATAGAGTACATTTTTTGTTTAGAAAAGTGCTTAAAAAGTGTCGATATTTATCTGAATTACATGATCAAATCAAGTGGTCGGAAAACGACACTTCATATTACACGATTAAATGTTATTCCAACCAATGGCAGAAATGATTCCTAGCTGCAAGAATTCCATTTAAAATACGAAAATTGCTTCTAAACATTTCTCTAATGCTTAAAAAATGTCGATACTTCTTTGAATTACATGGTAGACCAAGTGATCGGAATACGACATTTCATATTACACGATTAAATGTTATTTCAACTAATGATGGCAATGATTCCAGACAACAAGAATTCTGTTTAAAATTAAATAGGTAATTGCTTTTAAATATTTTTGTAATTCTTGAGAAAGTGTCAAAATTTATCTGAATAAAATTGTCGGCCAAATGAATACATATGTATAGAGAAATGGTGAGTTTAACTTCAATTTTCTTTTTTCAGAAAAAATAAAGATGTATTGTTATTATCTTATCTTTATCCTTCGCTAATAAAAAGATAAGATAAAAGATAACTTCTTTTGAAAATATCTAGATAAAAGATAATAGATAACAAAAAAGTTATCTACACTGGTCATGTGTATATTTGGTCACGTATATCCGATATTTTTTATACCTATTTCTACCAAAGTTCTCTGGTCTGCAAATGTTAATGAATGTTCAACTAGAAGCTATAATCTTCCGTTCAACAACTGCCTTTATCTTCTTACAAATTCGTTTTTAACCAAATAAACGTGGTTTGTTTCTTTCTCAACATTAAAACTATTTTTCTTATTCTTTTTGTATGTTTTATAGGTGTTAACCCCATTCCCGAAACTGCAAAATTTATTACAAAGCACCTGAACAGTGAGCGAAGGAGATTATTACTTCTTGTCGAGCATTCATTAACACAAGCACACCAGAGAACTTTAACTTGCGCAGAAATTGATATCAAAAATATCGAATATGAGTAGCCAAATGTACATATGGCTAAATTACCAATTAAGTTGTTACTGAGAAATATATGAATAATTATCGGAAAGTAAAAATTTACATTTTCATGATGAAAATAAACATACAAATAAAAAAAATATAGAACGTATTTACAATCAATAATAATGCAATATAATCTACCCTATTTTTTTTCCTTATATGGCTTGGATACCACACATATTTTGAAAAAACGCAAAAATATGTATCCCCTAATTTTTGGTGCTCTTTCTATTTATGTTGGCAAAAATTGTATATATTGAACCATTCAGGCTGTACAAGAAAGTGTACCCCCATTTTCACCACTCCAGCCCCTCTTATGAACCCGGCCCTAGTTTAACCTACACAGGTGAATAGGTCTTTCCAAGAGTAATATTTCGTCAATTTAAAGTTTTCCTCTATCTCTTATAGTTTTCGAGATATTTTAAGAAATACGATTTGAACCCCCAACTTTTGGGACTGGTTTCACCCCGTAAACGTGGAAGATGGCCGATAAAAAAAATACGGGTCCCTTATTTTTGCCTAGTCTACACACCAGCGAAGTTTCGTCAAAATCCCGAATTTCACTCTGGATGCATTTCCCTGTAAGTCGAGTTTACTACTTACATACTGAAATTCTTGTAAATTAAAACAACAATCTGAAAATAATTCATCTACCTTGCGATACATTTTATATTTTGTTTATTGGACAGTTGTTCACTGTTCAATGTTGTGAATTTTTCAGATAAAATCAGAGATATGTTTATACAGAATATTTTATTAATTATTTTTGTACTGAAAACATTGTCATTACATTTGTATGTTGCATGTAAGTAGACAAGCAGACATAACATGCTGTGATATATGTGAAGTGCTGTATGTAGTGTGTGAGCGAGGTTGGTCAGACACCATCAGACACTATAGCTAGGACTATAATATTATTATGTACCTACTAGAACCATTATAGCAAGTGGGGCGTGAGATGAAGAGCGGCATCGCGAAGTTTTAACACCTTTGTGCGTACATAATATGTACGTATGTAAGGTAGTTGCGGTAAAATGAGGCCCAACGGGTAGTAAAGTCTATTAGATGAAAAATGTATTAGCACAGTATAAATAAAAGATTATTACCATAGGCAGTAGCGAAACGCACTTTCTATCCTTTTTAGTCGAATTTTCTCCGAAAAATTAGACTTATACAGTCTATACGATAAGAGCTGCGAGAGGCGAGACCAGGGGCGCTATCCGTTTTCGGACCCGTAGAACACGATTATGTAAAAAAAAAAGATGTCTGATATATATATATATATATATATATATATATATATATATATATATATATATATATATATATATATATATATATTTTCCCGCAACCTTTTAATATGTGTAGGGCCCCCCTATGGAAGTTAAGAGATGAAATTTGGTAAGTGGGGCTTATTCCGATGCACAACAATACTATCAAAGTGGGGTCAAATTTTGGGCAAATTTTTTTTCGGACCCGACCTTTAAGGGGGTGGTGGGGGGCGGAAAAGCAATAAAACTTTTCCAAACCGGTTTTAAATAATGTTTCGGTCAATTATCTACAACATATCCAAAATTCAGCTTCCTAGGATGATATGGTGGGAGTAGAGGGGGGAAAAACGATTTTCGCTGGATCTAACAGGCCCCCAGCCCCCCAGAATTAACGTAGAGCGTTGAAATTTGGTGTGTTGATAAAGTTCGTACCTAGGTTGTGCTTTTTGGAGGTTTTAATATTTTACCTCCACCCACCTCATTTTTAAGCTACAATTTCATGCATTTTCGACGTTTTCGAAGTTTGTACCACTCGCACAGGTCACCCGAATAAACCTAGAGGGCTGAAATTTTGTATTCGGATTGAGTTAGTATCAAGGGGGTGCCTTTTGGGGGTCTCGACTTTTAACCCCTACCCCCACCATTTTTATACCCAAAAGAACATGATTTTTCTTGTTTTTTAACAGTTTCGTTCGGGTCAAAATCTCCCCAAATAAACCTAGAGGGCTGAAATTTGGTGTACAGGTTAAGCTAATAGCCAGACACTGTTTTTTGGAGGTTTCAACTTTTAACCCTTACCCCCACGATTTTTACGCCAATATTTCCTTAATTTTTTTGCTTGTTTTCTAACACGTCTAGAGACTCCATAAGGAAACCTAGAGGGCTGCAATTTTGTACGTGTATTCAGTTAGTATCCAGCTAGTACCTTGTAGGGAGTCCGCATCACTTTTCCCCCCACTTCTCCCATTTTTACATCGGAATTGAATGCTATTGTTAAATGTGTTTTAAAAGCATTATGTTTATTCTAAATACAAGTAGGCGAATAGTAATTTTAAAAAATTTAAAAAAACGTGAACTTACTTTTATGACAAATGAAATACATACATATTAAGTAATTTAAAAATGTTATTAAAGTCACTGTTTATTTATAAATTAGGAATTTTGGATTTTTAGTATTTATAAAATAGAAATTTTGGATTTTTTTGGAAAGAAAAAATATCTTTATAAAGGCCTTCCAGTTTACTATTTAAGGTCCTTTTTTAATTTTTAAAACTAAAACATAAAGGCAATTAGCGGATAAACATGGGCAGGAATGTCCTCGTACGAATTGTGTTGGCTTTTTTTCTGCTACCTGTTTTCGGCACAAAATTGAAATTTACTGAGATACAGCCCTTAAATACTTAAAACCTTTTTTTAAAGCCTCGATCAGCCGAACACTCATCACCAGTTTTGAAACCAACAAAATGACAATTCGGTTGTAGACTTTCAATCACATTTCGCTTGTAGACATTCAATACCGAAGATGAAGGGGAAAATTCGACTACCGTGATGGGGCCCCGCTGCTCACGGCGTTTTTTGATATAAGTACAAACAATTATGTATGTCCTTTTTTACTTATGTGATTGTATGTGGTTATACATGTGAGATTGAGGGTTGATAAGGGTCATGTTAAATTATATGAACAACTAAAAGCAACTTTCTTCAAAATGAATTAAGCAAACGTGAAATTGATGACTGTATTCAACACGAGAATTTAGATCGTCACGACCTATTAGCACCAACCACTGTCGAAATCGAAAATATTAACTGAATTATTATAAAATATTAATAATTATTTAGTATTTAACGTATTTTTATATAAGCATTCAAATTATAATAATACTTACAAATTTGCATCAAACGGCACTCAGAAAAAACATAAATTGAAATTTCGTTTTGAATGATTTAAACAAAATTTTGCAGCACAAGAGTTATCACCAGACATTTTAAGCCACCATAATAATTAAATACATATCAGAAATATCTTACAGATCACAAAACATACTAAAATTACAAGAAAATATCGAAAATAACTGATGACAAGCTTTAAATAAAAAAAAATTTAATGACAGTTAAAATTCCATTGCCATCGTTGTTAAAAATTTTAAAAAAGTCAGTGAAACTTAGACAAAATTAAATAATTTACATAATTATCAACTGTAAATTTTCACAAAATAATTTAACCTACAAATTTATTTTTTTAAATTAAATTTACTTTAGTGATGATGTTTTCACTGTATTAGTATGCATAATGTTATGCATTATTTAGGTACATAACATGGATAACCCTTTGGAATTTTTGAATTCCAACTGACACTCTTACGTCATCTCGTTTCGTAACTGTTTGTGAAACAAACTATTATTTAAACTGTGGTATTAGTTTCATTTCATATTATAAATTTTATTTGTTGTTTTTTAATCGACTTTGAAAAAAGAGATTATCAATTCGACCCGCATGTATGTAAAATTTCGTGAGTGTGTGTAGGTTTGACCACGTATTTCTCAAGAACTATAAAATTACTTGAAATATTATTCTTTCTATATTGATTTAGGTTATGGAATGGCATCAGTTTCATCAAAATCGGTTCAGTAATTTAACTCTTTAAATGATTAAGACGAATTAACTCGTCCTGCAATATGGCGGCTCAAAATGCTGTCATATGTGTATATTCACTGGTATAGGTGCCGCCATCTGTGACAATACGGTATAATTCTAAATAATGTTCAATTTTATCAACATAGGTATAATTTATTTTTTGTAAATTTCTAGGGTTCACTTTTTTAATGTTGGGATCTTTGATTTTTCTTTTTCTTTTTTTTGTAGCCTTATCTATTTTACTTATCACTTGGCAGTAAAAAGTCCGGTATTTTGAGACAAAAAAATTATACCATATGGTTTGTTTAAAAGGGTTAAGAGATATATACATATCCGAATCAAAAATTCAGCTAATATGGTCGTTGTCATGATGAGACTTGAACTCGAGACTATGATAGAAATTTGGGTTACAGTTCGCATTTTGGGAACGTATCATTTTTAATTGACTTGTTTAAGTTTCGATGAGTATTTTTCAATAATAACAATTTTATGTTTAGGAGATCTATTCTTTTCACCACCATTTATTCATTTTTATAATAAAACGTTAGAACACAATATATATTTTGCTTATACTAAGAGCTCATCAGATACATATATATATATATATATATATATATATATATATATATATATATATATATATATATATATATATACATATATATACATATATATATATATATATATATATATATATATATATATATATATATATATATATATATATATATATATATATATATATATATATACGAGGTGTGTTCAAAAAGTAAAGTGACTTTTCAAATTTTTAGGGCTACGTACAATCGCTTTTCGATTTTTTATTTTGTTGCGTTAGTACACTCGTCCCGAACATATGTTCACAGTTTCAGCTCTATAGCATTCTTTGTTCGTTTGTGGGAAGCATAAAGGTTAGAAGTGTTTGGTGTGTTCGGCGATTTTCTGCTGTCGAAAAAAATGGATCAAAGTATTTGCATCAAATTTTGTGTAAAAAATTTGGAATTAAGTGCTCCAAAATACTCGAAATGTTAACAGTAGCATACGGTGAGTCTACTCTGAGTAAAATAAGTATTTATAAGTATTACAAGCTCTTTCAAGAAGGCCGAGAAGATGTTAATGACGAGCCTCGCTTTGAACGCCCCAACACGTCAAGAACTGATGAAAATGCTGAGAAAGTGAAGAAAATGGTATTGGGAAATTGTCGAATCACCATTAGAGAAGCTGTTGAGTATTAACTTGAAGTCATGCACCGTTTGCGAGAAGCGATACGAAAAAAGACGTTCGGAATTGTGGGAAAACAATTCATGGCTTTTTCATCACGATAAGCACTTGCTCACTTATCGTTGCTTGTGCGTGATTTTTTACCCAAAAACAACACCACAATCATGCCTCAGCTACCATATTCACCGGATTTAACCCCCTGCGACTTTTTTCTGTTCCCAAAACTGAAGAGACCCATGAGAGGACGGAGATTTGCAACGATTAAGGAGACAAAAACTGCATCGTCGGAAGAGCTCAAGGCTATACCAAAAAGTGCATATCAGAAGTGCTTCGAGGATTAGAAAATGCGTTGGCACAAGTGTATTGTATCTGAGAGGGATTACTTTAAAGGGAACAACATGAATATTGATGAATAAATAAAAGGTCTTTGATAAAAATATAAAGTCTCCTTACTTTTTGAACACACCTCGTATATAGGCATTTAGGCAACAAGAAGTATTTTTGGTAATTTAAAGTATGGAGAACTAAACACCGTAACAAGAATCAAATAGTATGAAAATTTTTACAAAAAATTTCGTAAATAATTCTAAATTGTGGAAGCGTTGTGTATAACGTTAAAAGCGTTATGCACTGCATTTCCACTGTTTGTAGAAAACCTTGGCAGAATTTGGTATAAAAAATATAGAATTGGAGTAACCAAATATACACATGGCTAAATTGTCAATTAAGTAAGTACTAAAAAATATATTAATCATTTTTGGAAAGTAAAGATTTACATTTTCATGATGAAGTAAACACAAAAATAAAAAAATATAGAAGGTATTTGCAACTAATAACAATGCAATACCCTATTTTTTTTCTTCCTTATATGTTTTGGATACCACATATATTTCGGGACAACCCAAATACTCGTATCCCCTAGCTAATTTTTGGTGCTCTTTCTATTTATGATGGTGAAAATTTGATACATTGAACCACGCAGGTTGTTCAAAAAAATTTACCCCCATTTTTATCACTCCAGCTTCCCTTATGAATCCGACCCTGGTTTAACCTATGCACGTGAATAGATCTTTTAAGGAGTAATATTTCGTCAATTTAAAGTTTTCCCCTATCTTCGATAGTTTTCGAGATATCTTAAGAAATACGATTTGAACTCCCAACTTTAGGGGCTGGTTTCACCTCGTAAACGTGGAAGATGGCCGATAAAAAAAATATGGGTCCCTTATTTTTGACTATTCTACATACCAGCGAAGTTTCATCAAAATTGCGAATTTCACTCTGGGTGCATCTCCTTATGAGCAGCATATAAAAGTGAAGCACAGTTATTTCATATTATGAAATTCAGCTATTTTATCTCAGATTAAAAGCTTAAGTAGTTTATTCGAAAAAGCAGAGAAAGAAATATAAAATTATCTGAAATCTTAAACGAAACAAAATGAGCATAATTTTCTTTACAGTTATGGTATTTAGACTTGAAATTCTCCTGAAGCCTTTCACATTTCTCAGAAATTAATATAGAATTAGCGTTAGGCATTTGACTGGAGCAGTTTTCTCTTGTTATAGCAAATACGTCTATACGTTATTAAGTAACAATCATGGTTGATCTTAAATACGATTTGACATTTTTCATAGTATAAAAGTCTCGTTTACCAAACGCTATATTTATTTATATATATTTCTGGCAAAACTAAGAGCACACAAAGTTCCTTAATTCAGAAAAATCTTTGACTTAACATTATACTTTAAACTTATTAATTTTTCTTTTTTTGTCATTTTTCGAAATTTTTGGGTAGGCTGGGTCAGACAATTTTCGACCTTACCACGAAAAAGTCAAAAAGTTTTTATATTGCAGTATTTATTTCTTCAATCGATGTAAAATGTCTGACAATGAGAATGGTGTGAACACTGATAGAAAAGCTTGATCTTCTCTGTGACTTACTGTACAATGTACATATGTGAAACATACATATAACCGAATGTATATATATATATATATATATATATATATATATATATATATATATATATATATATATATATATATATATATATATATATATATATATATATATATATGAATCAATGGTGGCGAGAAGATCTACTAAACATAAAATTGTTATTACTAAATTTTTATATATAAAATTTGGTCAATACATTGGAAGAATTTTGGATGAGTTCTTTAGCTAGATATGCCCGACGCCAGGAACCTCCTAAAAATTAATTGTTCGCAAAAATTTACCAAAATTTGAGAGTTTCTCGATTTTTTCACACTATGGCAAAGAGCGAAAAAAAATCACATAAGGTACTAGTAATTTTCAAGAAAAAGTAATTTTTTAACCGGAAATTCATTATGTTATGCAGGATACTGTGACAGGGGTATTTTTTAGGGGTATGACAGGGGTATTGATCAAAATCGGTCCATGGACTTCGACGATACACAACGGAATTCCTCAGTGATGAATACTATACATATATCCAGGGACGGATCTAGGGGGGGCAGCTGGGGCACGTGCCCCCTGCAAGTTTTTAGGGGCACTAAAAACGCAAGTTGAGGAGCGCCAGAACGGTGAATTTGGATGTTTGCCACTTACTTTTTGCAGTGTTAGGGGCGTGAAAAACGAATTTAAGTTTTTTTTTGCTTGTCACTTATTTTTTGCAGGGAAAAATTTTAAAAATATCGTTGCCCCAAGATGTTTAATTTGGCGTTGTTTTTCTCGGGGAGGGCGCCAAGAGCAAAGTTTACCCCCCTCGTAATAACTGTAGGTCCGGCCCTGCATATAATATCGTTATTAGGTTATTGTACCCAAGGATCATAAGGCACTGGCTGGTTAGGTATCTTTCCGTGATCAACTGGTCGGCTTACTAAGACCAATTTCAATTAAAAAAAGGCAAAATAAAAACTTAAAAAAATAAATAAAACCGACTTCAAAATAATAAAAAACACCGAAAAGTATGAAAAAATAGTTACGCCTTAAATCAAAACATAAGTAGTTTAAACTGATAGTTTTTGAAGCTGGTGCCAAACCAATGTTAGTAGTTGAGGTTTTATGGTAATATTATGTGTAGTTCAGTTAGCTTGCACCAATTTCAAAAACTATTATGTTTTGATTTATGGCGTAACTTTTCAGCGTTTTTATTATTATTTTGAAGGACAACACCATAAAACCATAAAAAACTGTAAACAGAAAAGCTGACACTCGTTTGAATGTCTTTCGACTGCCAAGCTTTCAGTCTTGCCCAATCTAGAATGCCAATAATAAAATACATATACAAAACGAACATAAGATCTGAATAGTAGGGGAGAGGTGTGTCAGTAGTAACAGTGGGTCAATTGTAACTTTGAAATTTGCGAGAAATCTATCAATCCTATTGAGGTGTATTGCGTATCATAAGGTGGCTCCTGAAGTTGTGCTTTACTGACAAAACTTTCAGTTAATACCATGTGGCGGTTTTCTCTCAGCAATGCCAAATGTGTTTATATAAGCTAATTGTAAATTTTGAGTTGGTTGACAATTTTTTGATTTTTACAGTAAATACGCCATCACTTGGAAGTAAAATGATTTTATTGGAAACACAAGCAAACAAATAATATTATCAAATAGGTAATTTCGCTTTTTTAATCATAGTTAAAATTTTACGAATTTTTTTATAAAATTAAACAGCACTGCAACAATTGTAACAAATTCAGTAGTGTCAATTGTAACATGTTACAACTGGTATTCCAGTAGTTTTATACAGGGTGGGGCAGGGAAGTATCCCTAACTTTGAAGGTAAATTAAAAAAAAAAGAAAAGTGTTAGAACAAAACTTTATTGTGGCATCAAAAGGGTACAGATGGAAGTTAATTCTTACTTTGTTTTAAACAATACATCATTCAAGTGATGTCCCTCATTGTCAACACACTGATCTAGTCTGGTTCTGAAGTCCCGTTGTGTGAGTTCTTGAACGATGACCATCTTGTATGGATGGAAGTGGAGTTCTTCGTGGAGAATACGACGCACAGTGCGATTAGACAATGCAAGGGCGGATGCATGCTTGCGGGCAGAACGCTTAGGAGACTGCAAGATCGATCTTCTGACACGGTCAATGTTTTCTGGAGTTCGGACAGTTCTCCGAGCCCCAACTCTCTTTTTCACTACACTACCACATGCACGGAAGTTTTCCACCCACAACAAAATGGATTTGCGGTCAGGAACAGGGTTGCGAGGGGGAATCCGATAACGAGTTCGCAGCGCACGCTGCACTGCAACAATAGACTTATTCTGAGAAAAATACGTCTCGACAGCAAAAGCGCGTTGCTCATTCGACCAAGCCATGTCTACAACTGACAGCGCTACTGTCGGAAAATTCCGTGGCCACAGCGTCATTCGAACCTACCCCCACTCCTCCAACATGTCCCCACTACTCACAATGCCACCTCGAAAGTAGGGATGTTTCCCTGCCCCACCCTGTATATCCACAATTTTTCTTTTTAGTATTTTAAATTTAAGGAACTGAGCACATTGATCCGAGAGTAAGCATAGGCTTTTAAATAAAGTTTAAAAACTACGGTTTTTCAGAATTCTAATTTTTGAGGATTAATTTTAAATTTTATGGCTAATAAAATTTTTTTTAGTTTACATTATTATTTTTCTAAATAATGTTTTGTATTGTGTTAAAAATTTATGTTAAACAAAATTAAACTTTATATTTCAGGTATGAATCGAATGATAAAGGTAAGCAGTTTCGATTAATAATTTAAAAGAAGAAAAAAAAATACCTTCTATTAATGGTTACACTTTGGCAAAATCCGTTTGTTTTTTATATCAATTTTCGGTTACGGTTATCGTTAGATTCAAAGCTACCACGATTAGTTTTGCCTGTTGGATCAGTCCTTAATCTAACTCACGCTATTTTACAAATAAAAAAATGCTATATAAAGCAAAACATAAATGAGGATAGGAACCGTATTCGATAATATATACTTGAATGTCGTTAGAAGAGTAATATGAAGGAAAAAAAAATCAGGCCTCTTGCCAGAGACTGTGGTATTTGTCACCTTACTCACTCAATATGTAAGGAAGAATTTTGGAAACCAAATTAATTATAATAACTAACATATAAATTCCACTAAATAATGAGTGTTACAATTGAACCTAAACCCTGTAACAATTGGTCTTCTGACAGTGACGATTGTAACATTACACTCTGGTCCACATAAATGCAGTTATTTCAGTTATGAACCAACATAGAATATTTTTGTGCGGCTCATTCAAAATCTGAAAGATGTCCGTATCTTGTACCAAAACTTTAATTCCCTGTGATTAATAAATACAAAGTTACTAGCCTGTATATTTTTTTTGTTACTACTGACACACCTCTCCCCTACATGTCAATTTAGACAAATACTACGTATGAATATTTCAGTCAATTAACATTGTCATGAAATGTGTCACTACACAAAAACAAGTTGTCAAGTGCAAGTTGTATTTGCACTGACAGTGTTCCGTGCAATTATTTGTTTTATGAATCTTTTGTAACGGGATATGAAAGTGGATGAAATATTTTTCCTAATGAATAAATTTTATTCCTAAAATAAACCATGTTTTTCGATTTCAAAACGATCATATAGTTATCTCGGTCTATTTACGTTTACCAGAAACGAAAGTAATATTTACTGAATGAAGTAATTTTACTAAGAGTCGCCCACAGACCAGTGAATATTATATATTATATTATATAGATTAATTATATAAATGTGTAATTGAGGCAATCAGTTACGATCAGGTTCCGACCTTAACAGTATTCTGTAATAAATAGTAATGGATGGTATCCGTAGTTACGTTTTCAAATAATTATTGTAAAAATATAATATTGATAATAAAATTTTACTTTTTTGAGAAGAAACTGCAAAATTTTGAAAGAAAAAAAAGTGGTATTTACTTTATTTTCAAAATACGTACGTATACAAATTATGTCCAGCAATAATTATAGTCGCATTTGCTCAAAAATTGACATTATATTATTTCATTAAATTTCACCTGTCTCACCCTATTATTTGCTTCAAGCAAAATGCCTAGAAGCTGGCTTTACGCTTTGTCTAGTAGTATAATATAATAGTGTTCGTTGGTCTGTGGAGTCGTCCCTTTTTTTCTTTCAATAATAATATTATTAGCAGTACCTACTTATTATAAAAATTGTGTTTCGATGATATTTTAAGTCATATTATAATTATTTAAATATTATTTGCCAATTTCTTTGAATAGGTAACTTGGATTTTTTATTTCTATGGATATCTAAAAATTTTACAAATATTAGATAATATTCAGTTGCAGAGATTGTAATCTATTTTGCACGTACAGATTTATCAGCTATACCTTACTTCTTTAATTTCTAAAACTTACTGTTTAAAAAAATTACCAAAATACCCGTTTAACATAATAGTAATACAAATATTGATTAACAATATCTTGATCAAAGCAGAATATGTCATCAACTTTTCTTTTTACATACCAAGGAAGTTGTGCAAGGAAATTCAGGTTAGATAATTTTCGCTCAACCTACAACCAATTCTTGATGTTCGTGAATTTTTTCGGATTTTTCTGAACAATCCTTCTGGTAATAAAGGCCGGAAAACAGCAATTTTTATGCTGATTTTCCAAAAAAAAAGAAAAAAAAAAGAAAAAACAAGTGGACAAAAGTATGTAGTTATATATATTATTGAATTCGTGTTTTAGTAGGCTTTCATTTGATACATTACTCGGTGCTTTTGGCAAAAAATTTTGTTTTTACTTTATAGGTTATCCCCTAAAATTAACCCTCAGAATCGAAATTCAACTTCACATCTGGAATTAGGCCTTATCTCCGTGCTAAGTTTCAAATTTTCGCGTCGAGTGGTTTGCGAGGAAATTGCCTGTGACACTTGGACAGACACCGAAGTGATAGCATAAGTGTTCCGTTTTGCCAATCTTGGTACGGAACACTAAAAAATGAACAAAAATTTGCCATACTTGATAATGTTCATAAGTTCACCAATAGGTAATATTACAACTAAAATTCCTTAGCTTGATATTTCGAAAATGAATAAAAATTGGTTAACTGCTGTTTTTGATGTAGATTTATAGAGTAGCAACTTAACCCTAATTTTTAACAAAAAGCGACCACGAGCATTCTAGTGGCTGATTTTTCTTTTAATCGATTCAAAATTTAAAACGGAATAAAAAATTCCAATACTATTTTTTTATCAAATGCCGGCGTCACTGTGAAAAAGTTGAAATTCATGAAAGTAATAATAGATAACATACATGTACAAATTTGGTATTTGTAGTATTCTGTAAGCACAATTGATATATAAAAAAAAATTATAACATTTTTTCAGAGAGAGAAAAAACTATTGACAAATATGATATTTTAGAATGAATACGTAGACTAAAATCAAACATTTATAAGAATACTTGTCAAATTATTTATTTTTATCAATTTTTAGCACTGAAGCCGTAGTTTAATCAAAAAATAGTATTTGAATTTTATATTTTATTTTAAATTCTGCATCGATTAAAAAAAACCAGCCACTAGAACACTCGTGATAACTTTTTCAATTTCTAAGCATATTTTTAAGGGTAAGTTCCTAGCCTATTATCGAAATTTTAATAAACTTTTCATTTACCTAAGTGTTGTAGCCAGCGGTGATTAGGATGTTAGACCTACTACCTTCCCCCATTTGTAAAAGTGTAACGATGTCATTATGATTGCTTATTATTTTTTTAATTTATTAAGTGGTACTTATTTGCCGCCGGTACCTTATATACCTAATATTTATGTAGAGATTTACGTATTTATGTATATTTGTGTAATATAATAATGACAACTGTGCATGCTGTTGAATTACTACATGCTGAAGTAAGTATCAGTCTGCTGGTACCTATAGTATTTCTTCTCTTATTAGACACGTTAATATAATTAATTATTATTGTAATACGGCGGACTACGTAAACACAAAACAAAATTTTTGAAGTTTTCCAGTAGGTACAAAATCAGATAGACACAATAAACTGCCAACTATTTTAAAATCAAATACTTATGTGTGCACGCATGCACGGTTTTTTATCACGTGCAAAATTTTTGAACTAACATTCGCGGTTACGGGGATTTATTCCCAATTTCAGATATAATCATAATATTGTACTTCTATACTAGTGTTGGAAATTTGAAATTTGGCATGAGTATTTTAAGTATAGAATTATAGATTCTGACTAGAAAATGGACTTTTAAGCTTGAAACAATGTAAGTCACAATTAAAAATAAACGTCGTATTTTTATAATGCTAAATAAAATATTTGTTTTGTTATTTACAACGATTTTTTTAAAGTTTCACTTCATAGGTTGTAAAAACGTTAACTATCAGTTTTGAAAAGTGAAGAACTAAACAAAAAGGCTGAATTCTTCACCAAAAACTATTGTTTTTATTATAAATTCAAGGTACACGAAACCAAGTTTTAATTGTTAGCAGACCGTTCGCAGTAGAGGTCTCGATTCTCCAAAAAAAAGATCGATTTTTGGATTGATTTAAATCGAAATTAAAAAAATCGATTAAAAAAAATCGGCAAAAAAAATTTTGAAACGTTTAATAAACTTAGCTGATAATTTTTGTTAAGGGACTTAATTGATAGTACATGGGTAATATCGTGTAAAAACGCCTTACATTATATTTGTAAAGGCGATGAGTTAACTTTTAAATTTATTATAATTATAGCAAATAACGCAATTGAATATGTAGGACGAACACCACGGAATGAACCAAGTTTATTCAAAAATTTCAAAGAAACTGACAAAAAAAAATGTTTTCTAAATAAGTCGCTTTTGTGGGAAAGGGATCGTTTGCCAGATAGGTAGTCTTTCTTCCTTTTTTATTAATAGTCTTCTACTGGACAAGATAGTGCGTATATATATGTAGTTATCTATAGAGCCATATGAGGGGTTCGTTGATAACAATGAGCAAAAAGTAACAATTAACAATAGCGTTTTTGGTGTTTCATTTTAACATTTTTAACACAAGTTTCTTTATAGAATTACAATTAAAATGAAATTATTTTTGGAAAAAATCGGTTATCGATCTCTTACTTTTAATATAATCGATTCATGAATCGAAAAATCGAAAAAAGAATCGATTTTCGATTAATCGGTTTAAAATCGACATCTCTAGTTCGCAGATATTCGGTCTGTTCCATGGTACGTTTTGTCAAATGGTACGTTATGTCGCTGGAATGCTTTGTCGTGTGTATTCCAACTATTTGTGTAAAGTACAATTTTAAAGTTGTTGAGATACTTTAATTTTTTTACACTTTTGTTTAATTTTGCTTAATTTTTATTTTAATTCATAAAAATGGTGGGCTTCTTCATTAGTTTAATTAAGCATATAAAAGTTCGCAGTTATGTATCTGTTTATTTATAAACATAATTTTCTGGTAACAAATTATTATTTACTTATTTTTATATGCAAAATCTATAGCTATTATATAAAAATATTCCTTACAAAGTTATCATAGATTACTACAAGTTAATCATTGTTCGAATTCGCTAGAAAATTTTGTTAGCCTAACGTTAGCTAACAGAGCTTGCACCGTTACAAACCAGAGGGCTCTGATCCAACAAATTAATGCACCTTAAATATTTTTTCATGGTTTTTCGCAGTATAAATACTCAACTTTTGAAGTACAGTGGCTGGTCAAAAGTATTTGGACAATAAAATTTTGCATTCTTTATCAGCTTAACAATTGGATTGTTAAATAATAATAATTAACGCAAAAAAATAATTGAAAATTCTTTCTACATAAAGCAGCTTATTATTTTTTTGTGTTAATTATTATTATTTAACGATCCAACTGTTAAACTGATAAAGAATGCAAAATTGTATTGTCCAAATACTTTTGACCGGCCACTGTATAGCCACATTCAAAGATTATAGAATAAAAACAGTCAGTTATCATGTTAGAAATAGTTGTTTTAATTTCTAATGCATGTTAATTTTTTGAATGCGAACCCTCTTGTTTGCAACAGTATAAGCTCCGTTAGCTAGCGTTAGGCTAACTAAATTTTCTGGCGAACGCGAGCATTATAAAACGACTAAAGAATTCGACACATATTTCGTTTAACTTACTAAAAAAAGTGTTAAATTCGTTGTATTATTATGAGGACAGATAGATAATATGTTGTATTATTAATATCATAAAATAAATAACATAATATCGTACAAAGAACATATATTTAAGAATTTTATATTATGTGTTTTTCCCACGCAAATAAAGTTAATATTTATGTGCAACCACGGAAAGAAAAAAGACCAGACTAAATGACCAGCGAGAGCAACTGCTTTAACTGCTTTACTTGCCTTGTTTTGCTTTAAAGAAACTGATTTTTATTTGTTGTTGGTGGACTTTATCTGCGTTATATTGCATTACATACCACATTACCACTTATTAAAGAAAAAACAAAACAAAACTGTATTGATATATACCCCGTTTCAAATACAAGTGAGCATGAGTCATCGTTAAAAGATTAAATAATTCTTATATCCGAAACAAATCAATCTTCTATTCTTTTCTAAATACAAACTGCAAGTTACGCATTTGCAACAATGAAAGAGATAAAGCTAAGAAAACGGCAATTCCTTAAATTCGTAAGTGATGAATCGTGCTTAAATTTAAGTGAAATAGATTATATATGTACAGTGAGTTATAGAAAGTACGGGCCATGTATGTGGAAAAATTGACAGTTTGATGATCCATATAGTTAAAGATCTCGGCTAACACATTGTCCCAGAAATGTAAAATTTTCAAATTATATCAACAAAACTATAAGAAATTATTTAAATGTTTTATTTGAGAAAATATTCATATAGTATTAGAAAACAGCATTCCGCTCGAACAGAGCTAATTTTGATATTTTGATAATAAAAATGGAAATTTTAATTCCAAATTACGAAAATTTTACAAGGTATTCTATAATATGTCAACTACCTGCTTACTGTTTTATTTAAAGAAAATGTAAATTTAATACTTTCAACTATTTTAACATCATATTGGGTTAGCACGGAAGTAATGAGACACTTTGCTCTTACCTTTTAAATTCTAACATCCGTTAAGTTTTGGGCAACAGGCATCCAGTCCTTGCCTAATATACGTTGGCAAGAAGTCATAGATACTCATGGCGAGTATTTAATTGATTGAACGTTTTTTAAAATGAAAATGTTAGAATTTAAAAAATAAGAACAAAGTGTCTCATTACTTCTGTGCCAACTCAATATTTTTGGGCTAGAGTACCGACAGTTGAAAAAATTCATGACGCTTAAAATTGGTATCAGAAAATGTGACAACTTACGTATGATCGAGTACAGACTATGTATGTATTATCTATTTGTCAAAAATTGTCATTGTAGTACCTAAAAAATTATTGTCAGATAATAGAGTATCCATTGAACGATAATAATCAAATTCTAAATATTGAACTATATAAAAGTCGGGTAACGTTCCTAGGTAATGAACTGCTATTAGTAAATAAAAAAATCTATTAAATTTAATGAACTGCTAATTTAAAATCTATACATATAATAAAACTAAATCTGTCTCTGTTTGTCTGTCTGTCTGTTCACGCATCACGTAAAAACTACTGGACGGATTTTAATGAAATTTGGTGTGATGATAACTTATTGCCTGGGTGAACATCTAAGATACTTTTTATTCCGGGAAAATGTCTCATTTCCACGGGAAAATGGAAAAATCATTTTGAGCATCTACACACATAACGTCAATTTACATATTTCATAAAAAATTTCATAACTATAGTAACAAAAATTGTAAATAAATTGGAAATTTTTCTGAATTTTAAATACCCCTGTCGCAGCATCTGCATAACATAGCGAATTTCCAATCATAAAAGTTACTTTTTTTCGAAAACCCGCTTACCTAGAATAATGGTTCAAAATGTATTTTCTGTGATTTTCTTGGTTCTTTACCACAATGTAAAAAAAATTGGAAAAACTTTTAAATTTTGGCAAATTGTTTGCAAAAAACTCATTTTTTTGAGGTTTTTGGAATTGGACGTGCCTGACTGGAGAACTCATACAAAATTTTTGGACTTCCAACGTTTTATTGTTTTATTATATTTGCATCCCAAACTAGTATCTATCCTATAAATATAACAAGTTTCATCCAAAATGAATTTTTCGGATATATAGGCACTTAAATTTTCGAAATTTCTAAATTAATTTAAAATAGAGTTAGTCTCCAGAAATTTTGTATTATGGTAAATTTAATGTAATAAATGACAAGTATATAAGTATAGTAATTATAAAGCATTCGCATAGAACAATAGTTTTAAGTATACATGCACATAAGCAAAATAATTTTTGGATTTTCCTGAAGGAAGGAAATATTTTCCCGTAATAAAAAGTATCCTAAATGTTGACGCAGGTAATAAGTTATCACTACACCAGATTTCATAAAAATCCGTTCAATAGTTTTCGCGTAATATGTGCACATGCTCAAAAAGTTTTTTTATTTTCCTGTGGGAATGAGCCACTTTCCCGAAATAAAAAGTATCTGAGATGCTGACTCAGGTAATAAGTTATCACCACACCAAATTGCATCAAAATCCGTTCAATAGTTTTTGCGTACTGTATGCACATGCTCAACATGGTTTTTCCATTTTCCCGTGGGAATGAGACATTTTCTCGAAGTAGAAAGTATCTTAGATGTTGGTCCGGGTAATAAGTTGTCGGCACACCAAATTTCATTAAAATCCATCCAGTAGTTTTTGTGTGATGCGTGAACAGACGAACAGACAGACAGACAGACAGACAGACAGACAAAAATTTAAAAAATCGCTGTTTTGATATCTACATCGATAACTATTTACAGTATCTGCACAATTTTTAAAAAATATTCCCTATACAGAAACGGTCTCGTTACATTTGTATTATATGTATAGATTACCTATTAATGGCTCTTTATTTAAAATATTAATTTTTTTTTAAAATAAATCGCCCCCTGTTCTAGGAAATATATATTGTTTAAATTTTTATAAAATTTCTTATGAAAGTGAGCTTCTTAGACAATTTTATTTTGTATTAATGTATTTTATTTTGTATTAATGTATTAAAACATGAACATTTAAATGTTGGCAATTTCTGTATTGTGGCGCTATCTATCTAGCGCGTTAGTTAACTACTTTATTTAAAAGTTCGAATAAAATTCCATTTTAATTTTTAATTGTTCAGGAACTTCAGTACCTTCAGTATCATAAAAGCAAGCAAAATAATATTACAATTTATTTATGTAGATACATATATGATGGAAAGTTAAGAAAAGAAAATGTTTTTTTGGAAGTTCGTGTTTAAGGTAAAATCGAAAAAACTTGGAAAATTTAATAAGTAATTAATTTTTTTTAAATATTTTTAGGTTTGGTTGTAAATGAATCTACTGTTGATCTTTTAATATGATACTGAACTATTCATTATTTAAAATGAAAAATTGTGTACTTATTAGATGATGAAAATAAAAAATTAGTAGTTTGAAAAACCGAAACAAATCGACCGACGTCTTGACAAAGTCTGTCGGGACACCGGAGCAACGGAGCTAGAACCGTGACAAATCCGGGAAAACCACGACGTATGGACACTCTACACGGATTGTGAATGTTATAAACTTTAAGTTTTGATTTTTAAGCATATTATGAGTGAAATTGAAAATTAACAACGTGTGAAATTTGACATTTTAGTTAAAGTGCATATAAAATATAATACCTACATGTTTTTATAAAAATGCAAATATAAATAAATGTTTTCTGTTTTTTTTTTTTTTTTTTATTTTAATTGTTATTAATTATTTGGCTTTTTTAATAATTTAGAATTTTTCTGTCAAATGAATAAATTCTGAAAATATGAATTTGACATAATTTCAGTAAAAGTGAAAATGAAATTTTTCACCCACACTTTTGTAGTGCCAATGTACAACATCACTGGATCCCAATTTTCAAATGGATAGATAATTTCAAACAATCACCCGCTAGTTAATTATCGCTAGATTTGATGCTAGAAAATTGAGAAAAAACAGGTCATATAGATTTTTTTTTATTTAGATTTTATTTGTAATGATTGAATTACAAAATTCAAAAGGATGTTAAAAAATGTGTGTATTCACTATGAGCTTTTGCCTGTAGTAAATCAGCTGCTCAAAATCGGTTCCAATATATCAGTTGGTCAGGACGGCATTTGTACATAATTTTAATATTTTCTTTAAGAAATAGTATTTTTTTTTAAATACTTGTTTGATTTTTTCAAGGCGAGTACTTTTTACGATGTGAGTAGTAGGAATATAGCGGTTCGGAGCCCTCCTTCCCTCCTGCCGACTTTTTGAGCGACCTCGGCAGGAGGCAAAACTACCGAGGCGGTTCTAGAAGCCTCCGGCGGTGGGTGGAGCAAAACTTGGTCTCCAACCTAACGATATCTAGTGAAATTTTTTTCTAACCTAACAGAACCCAGTGGAACTTGACCTAACCTAACGAAACCTAAGCGAACTTAACTTAACCTAACAAAATTTTTTTCTAGCCTAAGAACTGAAAAATTCCCTAACAGATGGCGCAGCCACCTTCGAGCCCTGTGAATTCGCTACTAGATGGCGCAGCCACCTTCGAGCCTGTGAATTCGCTACTAGATGGCGTTACTAGTCTGGATTCCTGTGTGTAAGTTTGAAAAATTGTCAATAGATGGCATCGAAAAACTTTTTTTTGATAGTTAAATTAGCCATTAAAAGATGGCCTTGCTTTCATAATTTTATAATATTTTTATCTGAAAACAGGCTTAAACTGTCAGCTGACGTCACTAAAGGTAAACTGATATCAAACAGCGAAGATTTCTCTCTAATATGCAAAAATGAATTTTATCATATGATTGTATATTTTTATCTGAAAACAGGTTTATACAGGTTTTCCTCTAAATAAAAACACATTTTTTTTTTTTTAATTTTTAATTTTTATTTTTTTATTAAATAAAAACACATTTTTTTATTTTTAATTTTTTTTTTAATTTTTTCTTATTTTAATAAATTTATTTTAAAAGAAATATTTTTTTTACAATAAAAATGTTTAAATGTTATTACAATAATATTTGTATATGGATATGGCATTTTCCATGGCGCAAGTTGCTCGGGAATGATGACTGCATCGAGGGCTAGTGTATGTTGATGTTATGATTCTCAACTTGGGACAAATTGTTATTAAAATGTACTGTAGTTCCTCGTATTCAATATGTCCGTCCATCCAGGAGAACCCATGATGATTTTTCCGCAACCAGCGAGCTGTGCGTTGATCTTTTTCACTTAATCCGCAAAACGGTATTGGTGATTTGAATACATAGTGCTATAGTATATAATCTTCACCACAATTTTCTTCGGAAGAATCGAATTTCAACACAGCCAATTCCTTTATGTAGAATTTCCCATTTGTCGAATTTGGAAATCCTTGGAAGTCAACAATTGCTGCGTCGGTCTTCATTGTGCGTTGTCTAGAGCGAAACTGACTGATTTATAGCTGGATTGCGATGTTTTTATACATATTTTGTAACAATATTTGTCAATGGATTATATTGAACCACACGATCATGTAGTAGAAGACAGAATGCTGATGTATTCTCCGGCACCTCCTTCAACGTTTTAAATTCAATTCGAATATCCACTGGTCCACTTTTCAAAGTTTCGTTTTGATGAGAACAGTCGATGAATATAATTGGCGCGATATTCTTGAATTGCGTTTTGCTTAAAAGCGGTTCATTCTTCTTACAATCATAATATGCTTGTTGAAATTTCGAATACATGTGATATGCTACTGCATATCTATCATTACTGAAATCCAAATTCAAATCCATGTACGGGTATTTCGCAGAATTTAAATAAACTTTGACGTCTGAAAGTTCACAGTGATCGAAAATACTGGAATCTTTATCTTTTTTATTTCGTCGATTCGTTTGTAGAGCGAATATAATGTAGCGTGGTTTCTCCAATTGAGTCGATGTTTTCACCGTCCAAATGTTTTGTCTCGCTGTTGGAATCGTTGGCTGTATATGCATATCCCATGATCGAAAAGCAATTGTAATATCTCGACTATTTTCCACATACTTCAACAACTTCAGTTTCTGTTCATCTGCAACTGTAACGTGTGGAACCATCCATTGAATTTTATGTATATGGAAAGTGACGTCATCCGTTGGTGATATGACTGCATCGTGATCCGTCCGAGCTCGAGTCAGAATTAGCTGATGTTTTGCGTTGATGATAACTTTCTTGTAATGGTTAAGAAATCCAAACATCCGCGCCAATGGTAGACAGAAATTGAAGTAGCCTTTTTCCGTCACTATAATTGTTTCACCTGGACACGATCCGGCGTTGTAGAGTAGTTTGCTTTCATTTTCGTTTAATGCCAAATAATTGATTAACGTTGTTGTCGGTCCCACGTACTTGCATTGATCGATTTCCACGTCGTTCAGTTCATATCGTATTTCTTCAAACAGGTACGCCAATGAATTGTTGGATAATTCCGCTGTAGTCGATACTGTTTTATCACTCTTCAACAATTGTCCTTCCACATACAGACAACTTTCGTGCGGCAGCAGGATCAGATCTTGGTTTTGACAGCAGATTCGTATTTCGTCGCTGTTTCCAAACGCATTTAGAAATGGCGAATAGCAGTGATACTCGATGTTTGAAATGCTCTCATCGAAATCGATTCCAGTATTGATGCTTAAAATGCTGCTCATTTTCTCCTCTTCAGCTTGAAACCCAATTGTCGAAGAAATTGTTGGTTCTCTCTTGTTAATGGTGGTCGTTGTTGCTTCTTCCTCGCCGATCCGTTCACCTTGGTGGCAAGTTGTAGACTGATCGGTCGCACCACATTTTCGTCTTTAAATACCAACATTTTCACGCCGGCTTCAAATGCAGCTTTACTGTTATCGTTTCGCCTCGAAAATTCACTAAATTGCCGTCTTGATCCACAATTCGTAAAACTAGAGATGTTATCCGTCTCACGGTCACCGGCATATAAATAACTGTATTCGGTGATTCGCTTATTTTATACCCAGGTTCCACTTGAATCGAAAACGAATAAATATTATGTGCTGGAACGTTGTTCAGGTAGCTGTTCGTTGTAATGTTTGTTTCAACTTGTATCAGATTCACTTTCATGATATTCGTTGGTTTATCCGAATAGTGGTAATGACCAGCTGCAAGTTTTCGCTTACTGAAGCCAAGTAGCGAGCCAATTGTTCGTTCTTGATCGAAATGAATTGTTTCCGTACATTTTATTTCACTTTTTAGCGTATTGTTATTCGCACGAAGTATAAGTTGCGGGCTATCACCCGGTTTTCTCTTCTCTAGTATCCGATCTTCTATTTGAAACTCCAAATCTTCCAGATCATAATTGCCGACAGGTATCTCGATGCATTTCACTTCAACATCACCGTAATGAAATAAGTTATTTGTTTCGTCGATATTTGGTACTGCATTGTATGTTTCAAAATTGACCAACCCGCATACATAATCACCCGGCAAATCGATGGGTGGAAAATACTCAGCCGTCAATATAGATGAATCACCACTTAACGTTAATGTTAACGACATGGTGACTAAGATACGAATGACAGAAACTTCTTGCCACGGGTATATTTAAAGTATAGATGAGAAGTGCAACAAAATTATTGAAAATAATTTGTATTCCATAAAAATTCTAGACATAAATGTCCACAGTTGTACTGTTCATAATTTTGGTATCTGTTATAATTATATTTAATATTATTGCCATGTAAATATTGCACAACTTCTGCGGGTGGTGGCAAATTTCCAAAACTATCAAAGTATTCGACGTTCTTGTTATCTTTGGCGTACGCTACCCAATGGCTTCCTGGTCCTGATGAATTATCCAAATTGACGACTCCACACTCCTTTCGCCCTGGCCGTTTCGGTAAATCATCTCTCATGAACACGCCACGAAAATTGGATAAATATTTGTTTCCAAACTGATAAATGTCGCGATTAGTTAATGGTCGATCGGGTAGCTCGCTTAGCGGTTTTTTGATTCGATGTAAAGTCCCAAACCTCTTCTGTATGGTTCCAAATAAAGTCCAGTTCCAGATTTGGATCCAAGAGCAATTGCTTCCATCATCCTGTTATGACGTTCATTTTCATCCAATTGTTTCTTTGCTGTTTTATAAGCATTCACTGCTTTCGCAACACCGGCAGCACCTCCGGCAAGTGATCCTACAGCAGACAGGCCAGCAAAAAGTGGAACCAGAAATGGTAAAATTCCGCCAGTTTTTGGTATTGGAATGATTCTCGGTGTTGTAAATTGACTGTCCTTCTTCTTCTTGAAAATATTCTTCGCAGCTTTTAGTGCGAATTTTATCGCATTCTTAATAGTTTTCGGTTTCTTTTTCTTCAATATGCTTCTCAAATCACGAATTCCGGCACCAAATATTAATTTCTGTCCTTTTTTGTTCTTCTTCTTTGAATGACCCATTCCTAGTTTTACTTTCGACTTCATCGCGTTCGTTACAGTCCAACCAGCAGCTCGCTCGCCAAGATTTGCGTCCGACGATTTAACTCGCTCCCACGCTTTATCAGCTAGTATTAAATCAGCTTTATGTCGATCTTCAATATCTTTAAACTGTGAATAGGCGATGTCGTGTTCTTTGCATGCAGCGTCCAATTTGTTGATACCCGGATCACCTCGTAACAATCGCTCGCGCAATCTAGTTCCAGGTCCACAATACTGATAGCCAGGTATATGAAGTTCAAATGGTAATTTGTTGATTATTCCGTTTACTATACCACAACCAGATCTTCTCACACCGCTTGTCTTCTCACGACTAACTGCTAGTTGTTTCCGCGTCAACATTTAAAAGTGAACTGAAAACAAAAGAACAGATGCTGTACTATTTATATATGTTATAAATATGCTGGAAATTTACTCAACTTTATTAGTATGTTACAACCGGATCTTTTCACACCGCTTGTCTTCTCACGACTAACTGCTAGCTGTTTCCGCGTCGACATTTAAAGTGAACTGAAAACAAAAGAACAGATGCTGTACTATTTATATATGTTATAAATATGCTGGAAATTTACTCAACTTTATTAGTATGAGAAATAGTGTTATCTGATCAACATCGACGACGATGTCTTCTTCATTCGTTAAACAACCGGAGACGCTACCAGTCATAAATTTCGAAGTTTCTTTGAACGAGACTAATATCAAGAAAAATGGTCCACTGTTGCCGACGAGTATTAGAGCGATCATCTGCGGTCCAAGTGGATGCGGCAAAACGTCACTTCTACTATCACTTATTCAGGATTCTAATGGTGTGGCATTTGAAAACATATACATATATTCCAAATCATTACACCAACCGAAATATCAATATCTGAAACGAATCATTAAAGGTGTTAAAGGTTTGGGTTATTTTACATACTCTAATAACGATGACGTCATACCGCCGAAAGAAGCGCGACCAAATTCACTGGTAATATTCGACGATGTATCTGCGCGGGAGAAAAAAGCCATAATAGAAGAATATTTTAGCCACTCTCGACACTACAATGATGATTGTTTCTACTTGACGCAAACGTATACAGCGGCACCCAAACATCATGTACGGGATAATGCGAATCTTGTTGCAGTCTTCAAACAGGATGATCTCAACCTCAGACATATCTACGATGATCATATTAACTCCGACATGTCGTTCAATCAATTCAAAGAATTATGCAGAGAGTGTTGGCGTGATAACTATGGATTTTTAACTATTTGCAAAGAAGATGATATACGCAATGGAAGATACCGAAGCAAGTTTGACCACTTCTGGAAAGGATAAACATCTGAAAGCCGCTTCTAAGCTGGTTCTAAGCTGCTTCCAAGCTGGTTCTAAGCTGCTTCCAAGCTGGTTCTAAGCTGCTTCCAAGCTGGTTCTAAGCTGCTCCCAAGCTGGTTTTAAGCTGCTTCCAAGCTGGTTCTAAGCTGCTCCTAAGCTGCACCTAAACTGCTACCAAGCTGCTTCTATATTGATCCAAACATTTTTCGAACTGGTTTGGTAGCCGGTATAGCAGTTTCGAACTGGTTCGACTAAATACAACCATATAAATACAGCAGTCGCATGCGATAGAGCTTCAGTTCTTGAGAAATCGTTCTAAGAAGCAGTCATCGAGATGGATAAAAAGACGATTAAAAAGAACATTATAAAAGCGGCAAGCAATATACGTAAAAAATTTAATGCTTTACGATCCGGAAAACTGGAGTCAAATATGCTGCTGCAAAGTACACTGGAACCAGTCACTACTCCGCTTAAAGAAATAGCTACAAAGTTAAATGGTGACAGGAAGAAACATCCTATTAAAGTGGAAACAAAAGAAGAAGAGGCGCAAGTATCGGATACGTTCACACCTAAAATTAAAAAGAAAAAATTGGAAAAACAAACGGCAAACTACTATACTCTACCAACAAAGGAGGAGGAAGATACTTCAATACAAGATATTCCAGAAGATGTTTTTGAAGCGTATCCAGAAGAAGAACAAAATGTATTTGAAACACCGAAATTTCTCGGATCAGCGCAAAGTGTTGCTCGAAAATTGATGCCAGCAGCTGAAGATTTACCAAAACAGTTTGGTCCAATAGCAAGAAAATACTTACAACTATACCTTCAACCCAACAGCGGAATTGATGTGGTATACGGACCATACAAAAAAGATGATGAATGGATGATTGGAAATCAGTCGTTTCAAATAGCTGGTGATGATATAATAATTGGTGATATTGTGTACGAAGGAACACCTGGATTATATGAATTGATTTTCATGAACTCGCCAAAAATTGGTTCATATCATACCAAAGATTTAAATGCGTATAAACAAATTTTAAAGCAAACAAATGCACACAGACGAAATTACAGTCCAAACCAGCAAATAAAAGGCAGCTCGAGTTATAAATACATAAACATTATTAGTCAGTTGTTCCCAATCAGTTCCGTTAAAAAACATATACCAAGAAAAATATATGATACAAGAAGTCGTGTCGGTGGTGCTCCAAAATCTGCTAGTGTCGGCGGTACTCCAAGATCGGGACATGGTTTGATGCAGTTTAATAACTTGAAAAAAGACTATATATACTGGGACAATGCGAATGAACTGGTCAGTAGACTGCGATTATTAGTGGCGTCACAAGAAGCTGGACACAGCGGTCACAATAACGAAATAATATCCATCATTGAAGAACTGAAAGAAGCAGATATCATCGAGTGAAAATGGACAAATTCGGTCGTGTGCGTAACAGAAACATAACTATTGACAAATTCGGCCGGGTGCATGATAAAAGTATTAAGAAGCAGTTGCTTAAAGACATTGGTTTGAAGATGACGCAATCGGCGAACTATGATTTTGGAAACAGACAACTAACCAATATAAAGGATCCGACTGATGATCAAGATGTGGTGAATCTGAAATTTTTAAAGAGTTTTACAACAGAGAAACTTGCTGAACTAACAGAAACAGTCGAAATCATCAAAACAAAGATTGAAAATGCTACGCACCTGCTGACCCAGGCAATGCAGCTTTCTACGCAGAATAAATTATGGATGAATCGAGAAATTTTCGCATTTAATCGTCGAATGTCGAGGACTGAAGAACGTCTTGATAAATTGCTGAAACCTGCTGAGACGCAAAATGAGCAAAGCACAAGTGGTTCGTGAACTACATAAACCAGCGCGAAAAAATTTTCCACGGAGACGTGTGATTGTGAAAGGAATTGACGATCTCTGGCAATGTGATTTAATTGAGATGGGTGCCTACGCTTCAGTGAATAAAAAATTCAATTATCTGTTGACAACAATCGACGTATTTTCAAAACATGCATGGGCGGTACCCGTTAAAAATAAAACTGGAAAAGAAGTAACAGCGGCATTTGAATCGATACTTAAACAAGGACGGAGGCCAGATAATTTGCAAACGGACGACGGCAAGGAATTTTATAATCAGCTGTTTAAAACACTCATGGATAAATACAACATCAACCATTATTCAACATTTTCAACCAAAAAAGCGTCAGTGGTGGAGAGATTTAACAGAACGCTGAAGACTGAAATGTGGAAGAAGTTTAGTTACAATGGATCGTATCGATGGCTGGATATACTAGACGACTTAATGGACAGTTACAATTCACGGAAACATAGAACAATAAAAATGCGACCGCGTGATGTTACACCGAGCAAGGAGAAATTGCTCCTTTCAACTGTTTACAATCATATAAAAGTTGTGGATCTACCGAAATATGACGTTGGTGATGTGGTTCGCATTAGCAAGCATAAATCTCAATTCGATAAAGGATATCTACCATCATGGACGACGGAACTTTTTAAAATCAAAAAGGTACGATTAACCAATCCGGTTACGTATCTGTTAGAAGATTATCATGGTAATCCGATTAAAGGTGGATTTTACCAAGAAGAATTACAAAAAGTTAAATATCCAGATGTATATTTAGTGGAAAAGGTGTTGAAAAAAAAGAAAGATAAAGTATACGTGAAGTGGCTCGGCTTTCCAAGTAGCGCCAATAGCTGGATTGATAGCAAAGACTTGGTATGATATCCCCACCCACATGGAGCAGCGAATACGTATGGTGGACCGGAGCAGTCGCAGTATCCCCCACCAACATGGAGCAGCGAATACGCATGATGGGCCGGAGCAGTTGCAGTATCCCCCACCAAGAGATCGTGACATTTTTTTTTCCTGAAAAAATAACATCAGCTATTGAATGGGGTTCGTCTGTGGAAACTTTTGATCTTCTATTCACACTTACCTTCAACGAATCTGATATTGGAGAAGACCGCCTAGATGGATTCGACACGCTGACATACTTTCTTACGTTGTGGATGCGAAAAACGATAACATATCCTCGTCCGGAACTGCTGGATCGTATATTGAAACTTGTGGAAGAACATGATATTCCTCGATTGTGCTTCAATCCAAAGAGCGTAGAAGAAGACGGTGAATTGTTGGAGTGGATTGTGCAGAACATTGAAAAAGGCACAGCCAATCAATCGGCACTCCTGGGCTGGGAAAGTGGTCCAGATACGGGCGCGTGGCCGCCGATAAACTTACAAGACTACTTAGATATATACAAAATTTTGAATACGAATTTCAATATTTAATTTTTCATGTATTTTTTTTTTTTTCATGATGTATTTTCTTTTTTTAATTTTTTTCATCATGTATTTTTTAAATTTTTTTTATTTTTTGATTTTTTTCAAAATTTTTTTTTGTATTTTTTGATTTTGTGTAAAAATTTTTTTTTTGATTTTTTTGTTTTTATATTTTTGTATTTTTTTTTTCAATTTTTAACATGTTTTTTTTTCTGAAATTATAATATTTTGACATGTACCTATTTTATTTTTTAATAAAACTAAAATTTTGAATTAATAATGGCCATTATTATTTTACAAACTAATTACTTAGTAAGTATAACTTAAAACCATGGTTTTAAGAATATTTACAAAATTAACAAAGAAAATATATACAAAATGAACAAAAAAGATATATATACAAAATTAACAAAAATATATACAATATTAACAAAAATAAAAATCGTCTATTTTGTAGTGCCCCCATGGGAGAGTTTTAAGTTTATTGTTGGGTACTATGAACCGTTTATCATCGTCATTTGATAGTGCGGCCTTATTGATTAAATGTGTGTACAGTCGATGTTTTAAGCTGCGGAAAACACTCATTTGTTTATATAACACAGCACTCGAGTCTTTGCTCATCACGCAATTAATATAGTCTTTAACGTCTATTTCGTTTTTCACCACATCTTTTTTAACACCTTTGAGTTTTTTAATTGGGGGCACATCACTGTCTTTCACTATACAGTAGGATTTAGCTTTAACACCGACAAATTGTTTAATTATTGTCCCAGAACACTCATCTTTAAATTTCCCGAGCACTTTTTTGTTTAATTGAGGGAGTCCATAGATGTTATCCGCGGCATAGTCACTTGTGTCAAAGTACTCGCTAATATCAGACTTAATGTCGGCGTAAAAATTGTCCGTTTCTATCCAGTATATAAAACTGTCGGTATCCATGTATAATAAATCCACTTTGTCGCTGTACTTTGGTTTTATATAACCGTAGTGGAAATCATACATTAAAGTCTTGGATAACTCGAGCACACTAAATCCTACGTAAATCGGCTTGTCGTATTTCACTTTCAAACGGTCCATTTGTATCGCGACCAGATTTTCATTGATAATCGAACAACTGTGAAAGTTCGGTCTGCTTATCAAATTATTAGCACCCAACTGTTTACGAATGTTCTCCCAATGAGTCACTAGCCGCACATCCACGCGTTTGTCGACATTTTCCATCGTTTTCCCGAAAACACTATTATTTTTTAATTTGAAATAGTCCTTTTCAAAACTGTTTGTCGCCTTAGAACGGAGCTCGGTATTCAAATCGATGTATTTCTTCAGCCACGGAGATTGATTAAACTGGAGCGCACGATGTATTTTTTTCAGTTTAAGTCCGTATTTTAGACACTGTTTTAAGTTCCGATAATGGATCACATATTTCTTCTTATCGTAAACGTTGGCGAGCAATTTGCTGTCTTTAGATGTGATGTATGGCGGCTTCATCTGCTCCGGACAGAATGGTAGATCTTGATGGTAGTCGTGTAGTGCCTTCGGGTACTCGAGGTCGACTTCCAAAATGTATCCAACATCCGCGTCATCTGGAACCATTGGTATGTCGATGTTATCCAATTCGTGTTCTGGGACCCACCGGAAATGTCTGATCGGCAAATGTTGCGACATGGCCCATCCGTACAAGTTGTTGGCGTCCAGATATTCGATGTAGGTCGACGGCTTCGTGGGGTCGTAGTCCGACATGTATTTATTATTAGCTTCGCTAAAACGACTGCAACACTGTGTTAATCCACCACGCATACCCTTTTTGATGAAGTGGATCATGTCGATGTCCGTTAGTAGCTCCAGTTCCACTTTTGTATATTTCAACATGGCGTCCCAGCTCAAGCCTGGTGCGGTGTAGTATTGGCACGGATCCAATTTGTACGTGTTCAGGCACAGGTTCCGGAAATTTTCAAAGACATCAGCCAGTAGCAGCACGTCCGTTTTCAAATACAAGTCCGAATACTGGCCCAAATTTTCGATGTTGAATTCATTCCATACTCGCTGTGCACGCTGGTATTCTTCATCGGTAATACTGGATGACTTCAGGCTGCTATGGAATGCCGCTTTTGGTGGTAGAGCGCGTTCATTGAGTCGTTCAACACTGTTGACGTATTCGTACGGGAATACTCCTTTTTGCTTGATTAAATTGAAAAGGCGGTCTTCAGGAAATGCTCGGCGAACTTCGGCGAACTGCTCCGGCTTCAAATTCTCGGCAAGTTTATCTAAACTGCTCGCCATAAACCGGAACGAATCGATAAAACGCAGCTGGATGGTTTTTATTTTAAATTTGTTGTTGTTAGATTCATCTTCTTCTTCTTCATCATCTTTGTCATCCAGATCTTCCACTTCTTGATTGGCGTCGACTGGTAAATACTTCGTGAAAGAAATGTAGCGTTCTTTGTTGTTCGGAATGACATCGATTCGTTCCCTGGAGACTCCAAATTCCCGGACGATAAAGTGCGCATCATATTCAGATAAATTATGGAAAACGATCGGGATGAATTTCGGCAGTCTGTAAAGCCGATTACACTGGCTATGTGCGGCACCTCGAAATTCACCCGTTAGATAGTCATGATCCCGCACACGATCGTTGCCGCATATGGAACAATCTTCGACTAATCCAAATGCTAAATAGTCCAGCGCTGTTAATGGCTTCATCGGAATTTCCTTTCGTAAAATTTTATGTAGTCGTTGGGCATCTTCTTCCAATTTTTCCATAAAAACTTTCGCACAGTTCGGCCCGCGATACGTTTCGAATTTGTTTAATGATTCATCATACGAACACTTGATGTAATATGCGAAGCTGAATGGCTCGTGGATATGCGTGGTGTTCGTAAACGATCCGTCGGGATTCGGTACGCATGTGTCGCATGGTTTTAATATTGATTCGAAGTCCGCATAGATGGTGAACGGAACGCGCATCTGCTTGGCATAATTTTGAAATTTCAAAATGCTGCCTTCACCGGGACTTGGTATTATAGTGCGGACTTTGTTGCAGTCTTCTTTAGCATGTTCGAGAAGTCGTTCTTCCGTTGTGAAGTATTGTAGACATCCATCACATAGCCATGCAGTTTCTTTATGTTTCGATAACTGTCGTCCAACGAGCCGACTCAAGTTCTTTATCCAGCAGTAGTGACTGGTTTCGCCATTTTCAATGTACAGCAAATTCACGTGAGTATTCCGTTTTTCCTTGGTGTAGTGCAGCGGTCCAACAATACTTTTTTCTTCCAGTCCATAAACATTGACGCTGATGTTTTTGAGCGATTCAAACAATTTTATGTCTTTGATCTTCATTGGGAACTCAATATCGTCGAAATTTAAAATTGTCGAATAATGCGGATATGAAGCGACGCGATGCGGGTGATTGCGATGATCGACTGGATGTAAAGCCGATGTTATTGCCCATGCGAAGCAAGCCTGGTCTTCATTTTGGATATTGATAACCGCCATTTTTCTCTTGATCCATGCCGGAAGCTCGATATATGACGAAGCCCGAAGCGGATTGTATTTATTAACGTTCACTTCTAAATATCGGACTTCCAGAAGCGACCAGCCACTATCTCGTTCCTGGAATTCTTCGCTCTTGCGCACTACAGTCGATGTCATATTACGGTAAATTTCCTCCATATTGGTGGATTCGCAAACAGGAACATTTCTGGTGTTGAACGACTTCAAATCCAGCAGTAAATTATCGTCCTTGTCGAATTTTGCATATAATCCAAACAATTCGAAATTAGTTTTAAATGATATATTCTTCGCCAGTTCCATATACAGCAGCTGAAGTACATTTTCCTTAACTTCATCCAAAAATTCTTCAATGGACTGGAAGTACTCGGAACTCTTCACCCGGTAGCTGATTATTCTGGTTTTGAACGCGCTGTTAATCGTTTCCACATTTACGTTTCCAGTTCCACAGCATAATTTATTTTTGTGGGCCGCGCTACGTAAATGCCCATTGAAAGATAAGATTGGTATATCCACGTTGCATACTTCACAGCGTTTTGTTGGCCAACCTACTTTTGATTTTTTGGATGGACCGCCATTTTTTTCATCAGCTGCGCGCTTTCTCGAAATAGGACCGCTGCTGGTTGAGGGCTGCTCATGATCACGTACAACGCTGGTTGCGGGTTGTCCATGTTTATTAGCCATATGCCGCTCCAGATCACCTTCAACATATTCGCCACAGTAAGCACACAATGCCGCCGTTGAATGAAATTTTTTCATGTGGTGATGTAAACTGTCCATTCTCGTAAACATGACCCCACACCGACTGCATTTAAAAGATGAACCATTGTCGCCATGTTTCGTCTTCATATGTCTTGCCAAAGCATCCCGACGGCTGAATCCTGCTGGGCACATTTCGCAGTTGAATAAGGCCATTTTTCCTAAATACACAAAAAATACTGTATTAGTTTTAAGTTGTTGCATACAAAAAAAATAGAAATTATTATTAAATGTTTCTTACTCACCAATATTGAAAAAATGTAATAAAATTTTAAGAAATTAAACTTTGAAATAAAAAGCTAACTTTAAAAATTCGCAAAATACGATATGATGACACGAAGCACACTATACTTTATGAAATCAGAAGACGTAATGGTTTTAAGACCGTTTATCACGCGTATTTATATACTTTTTTCATTGATGACGTCATACAGATGTTAGCAAGTTACAACAAGCTTGACTGCACAATATGATGCAATAATTTTACTGCATTAGCATACACAATGTATACATTTACTTGTTCAAACATGTTAAGGGGCGACGATTTCATATGTAAAAATGTGCGGAATGTGCTGAGTAAGCTATTTTCAAGGTTAATCTTTTGCATTCTAAAAATCTTTCTTGTAGATATTATTATAACTTTTAAAAATAAAATTATATTTTCAAATATTCATAAAACGCGGTTAAATTTGAGCGAAAAAAAAATATTTTACATTTTATTCACGGAATTCTCCTAGTCCATCCTGTAAATTCTAAAGATTGTAAAAGAAAATTGTTTAAACTAGAATTCTTGTAATCTGGAATCATTTCCACCGTTAGTTGGGTCGTGTAATATGAAATGTCGTTTTCCGACTACTTGACCTACTATGTAATTCAGATAGATATTAACACTTTTTAATTTTAAACTAGAATTCTTATAGTTTGGAATCATTTCCACCGTTAGTTGGGTTGTGTAATATGAAATGTCGTTTTCCGACCACTTAGTCTACTATGTAATTCGGATAAATATCGATACTTGAGCATTAGAGAAATGTTTGGAAGCAATTATTCTTTAATTTTAAATCGAGAAGAATGTTTTAAAATAACTTAAAAGAATAAAGTATATTAGATACTAGATAGTTTTAAGGTATCTTAAAGAAAGTTTCCAATAAATGTTATCAGCCAATAGTGCGAAATATTTATAATTTGCTTTTTAAAATTTGACTAAAAAACTTATAAATGCTAAAAAATTTAGCGAAAAAAATAATTTAAATTTTATGTATGGATTTTTTCTGGTACAATCTGTACATTTTTAAAAAAAATTATAATAATTTTACTTCTAATATCACTTTAAAAAGAAAAATTATATTTTAAAAAAGTTACTAATATGAAATTACGCCTTTAAAAACTTAAGAAAACTATTAAAAAGAAAAATTTTCTACTGTTAATATTGTTTAAAACTATCTTATGAACAAAATGAAAATTATATTTTTCAAAGTTGCTGAACCAATTTAAAAACGAGATTAAAGAAAATTTTTTGTTTTAATATGTAAAATAGCTAATTAAATTTTTAGAGAAACACTAAACCTGTATTACGTTTATTGTATACTGTACCTAATACCAAATACATTACAATACTCTATATCAGTCCGAGTTATGAAAGAACATTAAGCGAGTATATTGTATATGATTACCATGCTTTAGGTAGCTATAAGTAGTACATTTTAAAACGTTAAAAACACGAAATTTTTCTTTTAGGATTCATAAAGCAATCTCAAAAAATTTCTAAAGACTATTAAAATTGATACTACTCAGCGCTACTCTATAAAAAAAATCTATAACGATCGTTATATATCGAACTATTGTTTTCGTTACAATCATATAACGAATATTATGAATTTGGTATTCAGTAACCCTTTTCGTTAGATTATACAAATTTGTTATAAAGAAGATACACATTCGACTACAACACACTGAAATAGAGTTCGATGTATATATATCTCATCTTTGTTTATTATTTATTCAACTTTGTTGAAATGTTTGGCTAAATTTTACAAAAATTTTATATTCGCACATGGTTACTGCGGTTGCTGCTATACAAAAAAATTTATTTAAAAAATTACAGTTTGATTCGTTTATTTACTTTATAATAATACCATAGCTACATTAGTAATCTTTATACAAACGAAAAGTTGAAATTTTCGTTCAGACAACGAAGATCATCATAGCTATAACGAATATATTTCCGTTAGCGAATCGCATTTTGATATACTTTTCGTTACAGAACGAATTTTCGGTATATAACGTTCGTTATGCAGTTAGTGAATAAGCAAGTAAGAAAGAATTAAATGTGTTTTTCCGCTTACCTGTAGTTTTCAAATAAAACAAGAACAGTGAATGAAACAATCAAAAACCGCACACAAACCAAAAAACGAAAAAACAAAAAAACTGTAGTTTTCAAATAACGTAAAATTCACACAAACAAATCAAAAACACACAAAAAAACTGGTTCTTAATTCACTAACTATTATACTTATAAAAAATTGGTTCTTAATTCACTATTATACTTAAAAACAAAAAATTAAATTGATTTAACTATTATAATTAAAACAAAAAACTGTGGTTTTAAAATAACACAAATTTTTTGCTTTTTAAAAGTTTTCAGTTGTTTTAGTATCTAACAATACTATCGCTGGAAATAAATTTTCTAATATTAATAGAATTTTCAATTGTTGAAGAAGAAAATTTCCCTAGTTTTTACAATCAGATTTTCATTTGGTATAATACTCATATGTATAAATCACAAGTCGCCTATTTTGTATGTATGTATATAACATGCAGACGATATAATTATAAGGTAATGGAATTCGCTTAATATGCAGTTTTGTCATATGTTTTATACCTTTGTGTTCGTTAAAAGATATATAAAATATACATACATAGGGTAAGAGACCCGATGACCGATCACTATTTTTAGCTGTATCATTAAATTAGCTTAAAAAAATTAAAAAATAAACAAAACACCCATTTTTTTTTTCTTAATAAGTATGAAACCAAGTTTTTTTAATCCAATAGATATGTTTTTAAGAAAATATAACCCAAAAATTTTGATTTATTAATGATTTTGTTTTATAATTTGTTGACGTCTATTAAAAAGCATACAGAAAATATTAACCTCCATTGAAAGATCAATACACTTACCCCTATCAAAAATCACCGATTAGTCCGATTACTAATGTACATCAGTACAGTAGTAAATCTTATACTATCGAATATTTGAACCATTCTCTTTCAGTCACTTTGACACTCTATCCACTACAAGAGGTCAGTCTGTGTCATAGAGTATCACAGAATGACACCTTGTGAAACATAGCAGCAATGACAGAAGGGTTTAAATATTCGATAAAATAAACCACTAAAATACTGTATTTTCTTTCGCCATCTATAATTTTGCTTTAAAAAACATTGTGTACATTGTGACATGATTCTAACTTATCTATACGCCATTGTGAATTTTTAAACAGTTAAATTGACGATAGATGACGTCAAAAATGTTTATAAAATAGATATGGAATATCTGTGTGATTCTCAAAATACCCAACTCGAAAACTTGGATCCCAACAAGAATCAGTCATACAAATAATATTTAACACATATAAAATTTAATTCAGCTATCCTAATCTCTTAAGTGGACTAATAACAATTATTTGTATACTTTTATTATGCTAATAACTTTAAAAATTCGGTGAAAAATGTTACAATTTATAACCCATGTGTTTTGAAAAATGATCATCCACCATATTAAAAATTCATGAATTCAACAAAAATTGTTATATATATATATATGTATTTCTTAAATTAAGTGAGGAGACATTAAATGTGATGTGAATTTAAATTGAAAAATAATCATTGTATTAACAATAATTTTTTTTATCAAAGGTTTCTTTCAGAAATAACTTCATTAAAATATAAATGTCAAAACTGATCGGACTTATAACCCCGATCGACAATGGGGTCTTTTACCCTACCTAGTTCAGAAATTACTTTTTATAAAATATAAAGTTTTGAAATTATTATGGAAAAAATTTACTTTTTCATTTTGGGAAATATTAACCACTAATCAATCTTGATTTAGAGATGAGTGCGAACAAAGAATCGATTTTTTGAATTTTTTATTAAACACCAAAACTGTTTAATCTGCTATAATCAATTAGAAATGTAAAACATGGTTTAGAGGTGGGTATCAACAAAGAATCGATTTTTTAAATTTTTTATTAAACACCAAAACTGTTTAATCTGCTATAATCAATTAGATTGTAAAACATGGTTTAGAGACGGGTAACAACAAAGAATCGATATTTTAAATTTTTTATTAAACATCAAAACTGTTTAATCTGCTATAATCAATTAGATTGTAAAACATGGTTTAGAGACGGGTATCAACAAAGAATCGATTTTTTAAATTTTTTATTAAACACCAAAACTATTTAATCTGCTATAATCAATTAGATTGTAAAACATGGTTTAGAGACGGGTATCAACAAAGAATCGATTTTTTAAATTTTTTATTAAACACCAAAACTGTTTAATCTGCTATAAACAATTAGATTGTAAAACATGGTTTAGAGACGGGTATCAACAAAGAATCGAATTTTTAAATTTTTTATTAAACACCAAAACTGTTTATACTGCTATAATCAATTAGAAATGTAAAACATGGTTTAGAGGTGGGTATCAACAAAGAATCGATTTTTTAAATTTTTTATTAAACACAAAAACTGTTTAATCTGCTATAATCAATTAGATTGTAAAACATGGTTTAGAGACGGGTATCAACAAAGAATCGATTTTTTAAATTTTTTATTAAACACCAAAACTGTTTAATCTGCTATAAACAATTAGAATGTAAAACATGGTTTAGAGACGGGTATCAACAAAAAATCGAGGTAATCATAACATCAATATACACTAGCCCTCGATGCGGCCATCATTCCGGAGCAACTTGCGCCATGGAAAATGTCATATCCATATACAAATATTATTGTAATAACATTTAAATATTTTATTGAAAAAATATTTCTTTTAAAATAAATTTATTAAAATAAGAAAAAAATAAAAAAAATTAAAAATAAAAAAAAAAATAAATAAAAATAAAAATTAAAAATAAAAAAAAAAATGTGTTTTTATTTAGAGAAAACCTGTATAAACCCGTTTTCAGATAAAAATATGAAATCATACGATAAAATTCATTTTTCTTATATTAGACAGAAATCTTCTAATGACGTCAGCTGACAATTTATACCTGTTTAAACCTGTTTTCAGATGAAAATATGATAAAATTTGAATCAAGGTATAGAGTTCGCGGTGGTTCAGACTAGCAGTGTCATCTTTTAACTATCGAAAAAAGGTTTTCGATGCCATCTATTGACAATTTTTTCAAACTAACACACAGGATCTAGACTACGAGAGCCATCTTTTCATGGAATTTTTGAATTTAGGTACAGAATTCGCGGTGGTTCCTACTAGCAACGCCATCTTTTAACTATCAAAAAGGATTTTCAGCACCATCTATTGACAATTTTCAAACTTACACACAGGAATCCAGACTAGCAACGCTATCAAAGGTGGCTGCGCCATCTAGCAGTGAATTTACAAAGCTCGAAGGTGGTTGGGCCATCTATTAGGGAAATTCTTAGGTTAGAAAAAATTTTGTTAGGTTACACCAAATTTCCTTAGGTTCTCTTAGGCTGGATTAAGTTCCGCTAGGCTAGAAAAAAATTTTGCTCCACCCACCGCCGCAGGCTTCTAGAACCCACATAGGTAACCTACCTCCTGCCGAGGTCGCTCAAAAAGTCGGATGGTGGGATGGTGGGCTCCAAAGCCCCATATTCCTACTACTGATGTGTGTTTACCAAATTCTACAAAATAATTAAAAAAAAAAACATTGTAACCCTACTATTTTGAAATTTTCAAAAAAATATCATGAAAATTACCTCATATATGCTTTTTCTGAGTTAATTATTGAAAAATATTCTATTTTCCGAAATTTTTAAGGTAAAACGAGCAGATGTATGGTTTTTGTTAAACAAATTTCAGATCTTTAATACATTTTTGCCTTAAAAAAATAAATATTTAACATTTTCAAAAATGTATGATACAACTTGTCAAAATTTAAAATTATTTGTTTTGTTGTCAAAAGAAAAAAAAAACTGAATGTGCAAATTTATTTACCACTAAAATGATGGGTTTATACATATAATTATAACGTAGTATTGTCATTTGGATAGAAAATTACGTAAAAATATTATTGTTTGAATATGATTTAACGTAATTTTTATGCGATTGTAGCAAGCTCTTATTAATTTTAGGAAGGTGTAAACATCATCTAAATTCTGATCATATCACATAAAAAACTGCGCCGTGATTTTTTATCTAAAAAAAAATGGAATAGAGATACATTATAAAAACATTTAACTGACAAAGAAAAAGAATATAGCCGAATCGTTAAATTGGATTAAAAAAATCATGACATGCTACTTAAAAAGCGGTTTTTATCGAATTTAGCTCGTAAAAAATGAGACAGAAAAAAAAACAATGCGAGTGCGAGTGAAATGGAGAACGACATATTTCCTAGTTTTTCTCGAAAAGTAAGTAATTTAGAGCAACGGTATAAAAACATTTTTTATGCATTTTACCTTTTACTAGGGCTTGGTGTAAAAAAAAATTTGAAAAATTGCTTAATTCTGGCAAAAAACTCATTTTTTTGACAAAAAACGCCCGGAAAACCTACTTCTGGGCATCCGACGTGTCTGGCTAACGAACTCATCCAACGATTTGGAAAATCGAATTCGCACACAAAATTTCATAAGCATTAAACGTTTCGTTCGAGAGTTATCGCGCGGATACATATATATATATATATATATATATATATATATATATATATATATATATATATATATAAATTTTAGTCAATATCATTTTCGTATTCTAGGGACCTCAAAACATATTTCTGATATGGTCTCGGGCTTAGGTCGCACCATGACACCTGGCGTAAAAGCTGAATTTCCAGTTTTGAAAATTCGCTAATAAAAAAAAAATGTTGCTAATTGTGTACCGAAAAATACAATAAATACACAATTGTCAATGTGGAGACAATTTAATGCATTTTATGTTGGAAGAAACTACAAATTGGAAAAATAAACTACTCAACGTTTCGCGTGAACAACGTCACGGGTACGGCTAGTAATAAATAAATTCAAACAATTAGATAAAGACAAAAAATTATATTATATTGTTCAGTTTGTTTAATTTGTCCACTGTATATTTGATGTCATATATTATTATTCCACACAATTTAAATAGCATTTTATTTTTTATTTTTTAAAAATGAGTAAGCTTTTTTGGCTGGTGAACGGCTAATAATGTTTGTTAATCTGAAATTCGGTTTTAGCGAATTTCCAGAAAGGAAGCTCGCTATTACAGCCACTGTCATGACGCGACTTGAACCCGGGACCATGGCAGAAATTTGTTTAGAGGTCCCTAGAAACCGAAAATAATATTCACCAAAATTTATATATATATATATATATATATATATATATATATATATATATATATATATATATATATATATATATATATATATATGTCCGCACGATAACTCTCGAACGAAATGTCCTAGGTTTACGAAATTTTGTGAAAATGTTGGAAATCCCAAACCGTTGGACAAGTTCGTTAGCCAGACACGTCGGATGCCAGGAACATGGTGTTTGTTCTTGCAAAAAATTAGTTTTTTGCCAAAATTTCCACTTATTCAAAAATTTTTGTGAAATTTTTTTACACCATTTAAAAGAGGAGAAAAAATTACATAAAAAAGGTCCTTAAATTATTTTTCTATGTCAACTAGTTTCCGAGAAAAGCTATGTTGTTTAGACTGTGATACTTTTATCGTAAAAAGTGTGAAGTTATTCACAATCTAAGCACATATTCGATACAATATGTATCGTACACATTATATACCAGGTGGCCCATTTGGATGTATACATACGATTTACATGTTAATTTTTAACATTGGATTCCTATAAGGAAAAAGTTATGTCACAACAGTGCTTTGAATAAACTAATAATACTAATTTAATATTATAACTACTACTGTTACTATCGCTTTAACAACAATAGTGCAGTAAAATAAAGAAATGAATGTCGCAATTTCCAAGTAATTCACTTTTACGTAATAAATATTTGTGTCATCTGCTGTAAATTCAAAAAGGCATTTTTGTATTTTCTTGAAAATAAATATTAAAATAATAATACCCCTGTCGCAGCATCCTGCATAACATAGCGAATTTCCATTTACAAAAGTACGTTTTTCTCGGAAACTAGTTGATATAGAGAATTGTAAATAAAAAGAAAATACCCCTGTCGCAGCATCCTGCATAACATAGCGAATTTCCGTTCCTCCTCTTTTCAATGGTGTGAAAAAATGTTGCAAAGACTTAAATTTGGAAAAATCTTTACAAAAAACTAATTTTTTCACAAAAATGCCCAAAAAATCATATTCCAGGTATCAGACGTGTTTTGTTGAAGAACTCATTCAAGATTTTTGCACTTTCAACGTTTTCATCAAATTTCTTACAAGTCACACAAAAACCCTTTATGTTTGTAATAAATAATCCCTTTTTAGTCAAATGAATATTATAGTCCAAGCTCCGATAGCGTAAAATCATAACTGATAAAACACCTCAAATTAAAAATGCTAAATCGATAGTAACTAATGCCCACAATAGGGAATGCCCGACAGACCTTTGAATTTTTGTTATATTCTATTTTTAAAAAATTTACCTCCATTTTTTATATGGAGGATATATTTTACTGAGGAATCGGTCTGTCTAACATACATATTTTGCTAATTAATATCTGACAGACCTATTTTAATTAGTGAAAATTTTAAGCAAAATTACCTCACATAACACCCTGGACTTTTTTATTTTAATTAAAAGTTTTTGTTATTATCTACGTATTAAATTTGGTCTGTCTGAAGCAATGTTATCTTTAAAAGTATATTTTTTATTACTAAAATTAAGTTTGGGACCTCTAATATCAATTACAGTTGACCCGGCTTTAAAAAAATATAGCTAAGTTTGTTAAATTACCTACATTTTTTATTAAATTATCGCATTATTAAATAATTCCGGAGTATTATTTTTTTTTAGGCAGTAGTTAACAAAATTTGCCAGATAGCCCAATTTTAATAGATTGGTAATGTCTAAAAATTTCACTTAAAAAAAAAAATTTGGGTGTTATGTGAGGTAAGTTTGCCTAAAATTTTCACTAATTATATTAGGAGAGGTTTGTCTGACATTAATTAATAAAATACGCCAGAAAGACCAATTCCTTAGTAAAATTATATAATTTGTTATATGTAAATTTCAACAAGGTAAGTTTGAGGTTAAAAGATAATATTTACTTGACTAATACCACTTTATTTAAAGTTTTTAAATATCTGTGACATGTTTCGATCCCATATGGCCATTAACTAACAGTCGTTAATGGCCATATGGGTCCGAAACATGTCACAGATATTTAAAAACTTTAAAAAAAGTGGTATTAGCCAAGTAAAAATTGTCTTTTAATTTTAAAATGGAATACCATAAAGTAACGCTCAAATCTATCAAATATACCTAAGTTTGAGGTTTTTTACAGCCATTTCAAAAAATTTTTAAAAATAGAATTTAACAAAAATTCAAAGGTCTGCCGAATATTTTCTATTGTCGGCATTAGTTACTATCGATTTAGCTCTTTTAATTTGAGGTATTTTATCAGATATGATTTTTTGCTATCGGAGCTTGGAGTATTACAGACATCTGAATTCATAAACATTGTAGATATCTGTCATCAGCTAAGAATATATGCATGTATATATACATTCTCAACATTATGTATACATATATGTATGTATATTATATACACATATACATGCAATATACATGTATATTGTGTATGTCTGCACTAGTAAGTACACCTACCAGATACCAACGTTTATGAGGGCTCCAAATAAAAATACCCAAACTCACTATCTTAAATTTTGTATGTGCATTCTATAAGATGGATCTCAATTAATAAATAACAAAATACCCCTGTCGCAGCATCCTGCATAACATAGCGAATTTCCATTTACAAAAGTACGTTTTTCTCGGAAACTAGTTGATATAGGGTAATTGTAAATAAAAAAACCTTCTTTATGTGAATTTTCCGCCTCATTCCGCCAAATCTTTTTCACGAAAAATGTCCAAAACACCGTAAACGTTTTCACGAAATTTCTTAAAAATAAGATGTTTCGTTCTTGAGTTATCGTGCGGACACATTTATATATATGTTTACTAAGTGTCCGCACGATAACTCAAGAACGAAACATCTTATTTTTAAGAAATTTCGTGAAAACGTTTACGGTGTTTTGGACATTTTTCGTAAAAAAGGTTTGGCGGAATGAGGCGGAAAATTCACATAAAGAAGGTTTTTTTTATTTACAATTACTATATATCAACTAGTTTCCGAGAAAAACGTACTTTTGTAAATGGAAATTCGCTATGTTATGCAGGATGCTGCGACAGGGGTATTTTTTTTTTTTAACTTGAGCGTTCTACTTAAAACTTAGTACTTTATTGTTTCGGTGTGAATGAAAGTTCAATGAAAGTGACAATGAAAGTTTTTCAGTTTTCAACAACATTTAGGACGTGTTGTCTATCTATAGTTTTATCTACTTTTGGTGAGGCTTATAATAGTTATGACATTTTATACTTCAAAAAAAGGTCAGATTTTTACTTGGTTCTATACATAGACCAGGCCATGTGATCATGAAAAAAATTCGATGTTGGGTTTTTAGCGGAAATATACGTTTTGAGGTTCCCTGAGTCCAAATTGGTTATTTACAAAAAAATGTCTGTCTGTCTGTGTGTCTGTTAGAAAAGCTATTTTTCTTTTTAACTATGAAACCACGTAAGGGATTTTGATGAAATTTGGTATGGGTTCATCAAGATACACAACCTGGTGAGGTCAATGCACCCAAAAGTTTTTGGGTGCGGAATTTAGCCGCTTCTGAATTTTGAAAATGCCTCGAAAATTTTGACCATTTGCAGACAAACGGCTCTAACAATTTTAATTATAGTAAGTTTTAACCACATAAAATAGAACAAATTTGTGACCTTCGTATGTCCGGGAAAAATTTGAGAGTTGAAATATCGGGTATCGAAAAAGGGTCTGAAGAACAAGAAGTTTATTTTAGATAAAAGTTATCAATGACAAAACTAACTTGACGTCAACCGAGGGCCGGAAATAATTTATCGCAGAAAATCTAGCCTGCCTCCGGTAGCAAGAGGCAAAGGGAAGTTGTTCTTCGTCATTATTTATTCATGTTATAAGACCAAGTGTTGTACGAATATTCGAGTAGTTTATATATCTTTAAATTTATATTTAGGTAACTTGATATTTGATTTGCCACTTATGGAAAATAATGTAGATTTTGAACTTTATATTTTAAATGTTGTTAGAGACATCTTGAAAATCTCAATAAATGAAGGTAATGTGGAAAATATAGTGAAATTAAATAGTAAAATGAAAAATCAAGTTAAATTGTTGGTGCAATTTTCTTCTCTAAAAATGAAGAAACAAATTATTTCCGCTCGTCGTTTACTTAAAGGGTCAAATATTTACGTCCAAGAACATTTTACATCTAAAATAGCAAAACAACGAAATGAATTGTTACCATTATTAAGAAGCGAACGTGCAAGAGGTGTCAAAGCGATTCTACGTTATAATAAGTTAGTAACACCAGATAAAATTTATTATTTTGATTTGAATGACCAGTGCGTAAAATCGTATCCCAATAAATTTTCGAAATTACCAGTTGTGGAAATAAATGAAACCATATTAAACGAAAACAAATATACTTCGAGTGATTCGGAACCTGAGAAAGATAATATCAGAATAACTAAAAATACACCGAACGCTAAAAAGCGCAAGAAATCAACTAATGGAGGTAAAAATTCAAAAAAGGAAGATTCCAATTCTGCAACTATTCTGAACTTTTTTTCGAAATCGAATGAAGATAGTGAAACTTCTACAAAAAACTTAACTCAATAGACACAGGACATAAAGAATTAGATCAAACCTGGCAAAAAATCAATATACAGTTTTGGAACTCTGAAGGTTTTAAAAATTTTTTAAGCGAGTGTGAAAATGAACCTACCCATATTTGGTGCATAAGTGAAACATGGCTGATATCTGAAAAAATCAATCTACCGCGAAGTCTTTCAAGATACAATGTCGTTTGTTCGGGTGCAGTAAAAGAAAGAAGCTATGGTCGTGCAAGTGGTGGGCTGGCTATTCTTGTAGTCAAAGATTTTGACATTGTTATTTTAGAAAAGTCGGAGTGGTGGTTGATTGTTAAGGTTTCAGTTGATAGTTTTCAATTTATTGTTGGTAACGTATATTTTAAACCATCTCTAGATATCAGCGAGGTTTTAGATTTATTCCAAATGGTAATAAATGATCTTGTTATCAAATACCCAGAACTTTATTTTATTTTAGGTGGCGATTTTAATGCGCGCGTGAACGATTTAAATCAAGTAACTCCAGAGATTTGTAATGAAACTGAACTTTATTGGGAGCGAACGACCTTGGATAAGTTTTCGAATCTTAGAGGTAAAACTTTAGTAGAATTTATGGAACAAAATAGTTTTGTTCTGATAAATGGAAGATCGGTAAGTGATCATCCTGCTCAATTTACATTTTGTAAAAACACGTCCAAAAGTACTATTGATCTAGTTTGGTGCAATATAAATACTTTAAAATTTGTAGCGGATTTAATAGTAAATGACACGGTCTCATTATCTTCTCATTTCCCAGTCGAGCTTCAAATTACCATTCCTATATGTAAGCAAAAGAAGACAAAACAACTTTCTATGTTAAAATCATACTATAGATGGAATACAGATAAAACAGATGACTACCTAATGCAAATGCAGTACAGCGAAAATATTTATTTCAATCTGTCTAATGCTTCCGTTGATACTATATATAAAAACTTAGCATTTACTATAAAAGACGTAGCAAATAATCTGCAAATGTTCCATACTTCTAAAATCGGTAACTACTGTAAAAATAATAAACGTTGGTTTGATTCACAGTGTAAAAAACTAAAAGTTAGTGTTAAGAATGCTTTGAAAGAATGTAGGAAGTCCAGTTTTTCATCTGAAACGTGCATGGTTTACAATGAACTTAAAAAAGAATATAAAAAACTTATAAATCAAAAGAAGTCTAATTTCACAAAAGACATAGTTGAAAAGTTATCGAATGTTAAGGACTCAGTTACTTTTTGGAAAACCTTAAACCTATTTCGGAAACCATACAGTGAACCATGCCCCATAGACATACATGTATGGGAAGAATTTCTGTCCGAAGTATATCAGGATAAAGTCCATGAGTATATTAATTTTTGTGATGTTTTACATCCTTATTTAGATTGCGATATTTCTCTTGATGAGGTTGTTTACGGCTTACAAAATATTAAAAATAATAAAGCACCAGGTTCTGATGGAATTTTGAATGAATTTTTAAAAAATTTACCATCAAACTGGATTTTGTATTTAAATTCTCTGTTTAACAAAATCATTGATAGTGAGCAGCTTCCTTTGGAATGGTCAAATTCAACACTAACTATGCTACATAAGAAGGGAGATAGAAATGACCCACAGAATTATCGTGGAATAGCACTTTGCAATTCCATTTTGAAATTATTTACCTCCATAATATTACGTAGACTTACAAACTGGGCTGAAGATAGTAATATTCTTATAGAATGTCAGTCAGGATTTAGGAAGGGACGAAGTTGTTTAGATAATATTTTCGTTTTAACATCGATTATACAACTGCATTTACGACACCCGGGTAAAAGAGTATACGCAGTATTTGTTGATTTTCGCAGAGCTTTCGACTCGATAAATCATAACAAACTTTGGCTAAAATTATTTAATATTGGTGTCAGTTCCAAGTTGATACGAATTATATATAATTTGTATCAAAAAGCCTCCATTCAAGTTAAATCTAATAATGTAACCAGTAGACCTATTAAAATTACTGAAGGGGTACTGCAAGGCGAATCGCTAAGTCCATGGTTGTTTTCTGTATATATTAACGATATTGAATATTATTTCAGATCTAAAGGTATGTCAGGTCTTAGCATAACTGGTGACAAAGATATTTTATTACTGTTATATGCGGACGATTTGGTAATTTTAGGGAATTCACCCGAAGATATAAACAGGAAATTATCTATATTAAAGGATTATGGGAGCGAAAACGATCTAACGATCAACATCCAGAAAACAAAGGTTATGGTATTCCGAAAAGGGGGGAAGTTGAAGGAAATTGAAAAATTTCGGTATGGTGAAAATTCTTTAGAAATAGTAAATAAGTACGTTTACTTAGGTATACCATTTGTTAGTTCCTCTTTATTCTACGAAACGGTGTTAACATCTTGCAGCAAAGCTAGATGCGCTATTGGAGGAGTCTTGAAGGCTCTGGCTAGCTCGCGTTGTACGTCTTGGGAAGCTAGGATTAAATTATTTGATTCAATCATAGTAAATTCATTGCTCTATTGTAGTCCTGTTTGGTGTCTAAGATATTTAGAAGAAATTGAACGTGTCCAAGTAAATTATTTTAAACAGCTTCTTCACCTTCCTAGAAATACCCCAGGGTACATTATTCGTCGTGAAGTAGGTATACACAAACTTAGTCTAAAAGCAGTCAATTTAACATTAGTTTGGTGGAAAAAATTAATTAACATGGAAGACAAGAGGTTGCCTAAATTATGCTACAGCCAACTTAAGTATTTATCCGAGATATCTGAAAATGCACCTTGTAAATATAATTGGGCTGTTCAACTCAGGAGCTTTTTAAGTAATATAAATTGTGCAGATATGTGGGAAAATCAATATTATGGAGGAATAAATATTGATACCATTTTAAATACGTATGCGAATCAACTTGTAATTGACGATTTAAGTCGAATAGATAATTCTTCTTTTAGTTCTATTTATCCTAGGTTTTCCCTTTCGGAAAATGGCCAATTTTATCTAAGATTAAATTGTCCTATTGAATTTATCAGAGTTATGGCCCAATTGCGAACAGCAGGAAGTAGAGTCATTCGCATTATTATAAACAACGTCATTTATAAAATAAATACAGATAGTCTTTGTACTTTGTGTAATTTGGAGGAGCAGGAAACTTTAGAACACTTGATATTAAAATGTCCCTTATTTAGTTTTTTACGGAAGCAATTTTTCCAAAATCTTAATGTAGTTACCGTCGAAGATTTAAAAGATATTTTAGAAGACACTCTTGACTTACCTAGAATTAAAAAGATTTTTTATTTCTTGAAGTCGATACTATGCACCAGGGCGTTCGTTCTCAATGAATGAGTAATTTTAAAAATTTATGTTTACTGACATGATATAGTGTGATATTTTTGTCATCCGTATTGTGCTATTTATTGTTTAAAAAAAAAAAAAAAATTTATTTGTTATGTTTGTTATTGTTTAAAAAAAAGAAAAAAAGAAAAAAGAGAAAAGAAGGTAGACAAAAAAAAAAAAAAAAGAAAAAAAAATTTTTTTTCTCCTTTTTCTAATTTGAAATCTAAGTAATATATCTTCGTTGTATATGAATTATCGATTATATCCGATGCATTGATTGTTAACTGCTCTGTTTGAGCACTTTGTGATGTGATACTAATATGCCATAGTATTTGTTACTTTTATGTATTGGCATTTGCTATTTGTATTTAGATTGTTGTACCAACCCCTTGCAAAAAAGTTGTAAACTTTATATGCAATAAATATTATTATTATTATTATTATTATTATTATTATTATATTTTAGGTAGCAAATATTAGGCTTTTAATGTTATAAAAATATTTTATATTTTAAAATAAAGTAGTACTGGACTCTGAAATAATATTACTAAACACCTATAATAACCTACAGTTCAATTATGATTTATAAACCAACATTCCTAGATAAGCTAATATTTAAAAATAAATTTGAGTTATGTCTAAACGTTAGAATGTTACGCTTATTATTATTATCTATCTTACCTAACAAACATAGGTAAGTAGTCAGCTTGAAACAATAACTAAATTTTAATCAGAAAAAAAAAAAATAAAGCCGGCAGTAGTTTTACACGTAGCCAATAAACCAGTGTAAAATTAGTTAAGCAGAAGCAGAATTGGTTGTTGGTTGTTTGGTTCTATTAAATAATGATTGTGAATAAAGATATCGAATAAGTGTTAATTATAGTCAGTTTAGAGGTAGGTGGATTTTATTGCATAATATAACACATATTCAATTCATTAAAATTATGCCTGCGGTTTGTGTGAACCATGTGTACATACATACGTATGAAATGCATTTTGGTTAAGAGTTAAGATATTTATTTTATTGTGTGTATGTTTTTATTTTCTTTTTTTTTTTTTTTTTTTTGAATAATGTATGTAAATTTATTTCCAGTGGCGGATATGGTACGGTTCAATATATTAATTACTTAAATATCCAATTTGGAAACTGTCAGTTACGACTACATATGCTTACGTATATTTACAGCTCGCTACAAATGGTGATTTTAAAAAAGATTGTTTCAGTTTAACTAATTTAGAAATAACTTTTATTATTAAGTTAATAAAATTGTTAAATTGATGTTTCAAAATTTTCACAGATTCATTTTAATTTTAGTTAACAGTACTTTCTGTTTACACTATGTAATTTGTTCAGTCTTGTGAATACGTGTCAAGTGAATATTATTGTATGCATTCACTCCAGACACAGATAAAATTACAGTGTCTTTGTTAAAATATCACTAAAGTATTATTGTCGGACACTAGTATATTTTCCAGGACCATCAGCAAGTCAACCAAATTATTTTTTAAAATATTTTACAATCCACAGATGTAAGAGACGTTTCAAAAATTCTACAGTAAAAAAATTAATACAGTTAGCAACAAAAGTATTTGGACAAAATTTTGGGAATTTTTTTTTTTTTAGAATCATTCCTTAAATATTACTACTAACGTTATTAATTATGTATTAAAATAAATGCTACTATTTATCTTATACCTTTATACTAAAATGACGAAGAAAGTGAATCTCGTCTTTATTTTTATTTAGATAAAATATACAAGTAATATTTATTACATTTTAAATACCATGTTGCATCTGAAAGCCAGGAATCAAATTTAAGTCCGTAAAAGCGTCTACTACTTTGAACATAAGAGTTCACCAAAGTTCGAGTTTATCCTCCAAGCCGTTTCCAATATACCGCCCTTATCAAAACATCATAGGACACCTTAATAAAAATAACTAACTGAATAATTTTTCAATTTGTCGTTTTAATATAAACGTATTTAACATACATTCTTACGTTTATTTTAATATTATAACTCATAACACCAATAATAGTTTTCAAGGAAAATTACAATTTTTTTTCCTAATTGTGTCCAAATACTTTTGTTGCTAACTGTATATAGGTTTTCTGCAGTTTCTCTTCACAAATTCAGATGAATATCGGCATAGTTCCTTAAGAAGACGGCTGCAGACGCATACCTACCAAATCCTAGCCTTCACACCACTTTCCTTGTTCTCCACCCGCATCATAATAAATTGTAATATGTAGTGAATAAATAAAGTTAGGAAAATAATGATGTCTGTAGCGTCTGTATAGACTGTTGTCTAAAAAACGGACGTTAAACTCCATTATTATTATATTATTATTTTAAAAAAAAAATGTGTACATTTGGCTTTGGCGTTCGTGCGTGTTCCTTTTTATCAATTATTTGTTAGTTTTCGGTATGTTTGAATTATTGCGGTGCATGTGGTTTCTTGTAACTTTTCAAGTACGAAAAAATCTGAGAAAATGGTAGCATTTACTGATTTACTAATGAGTTTTAACTAAAGTGGTGGTAAAGACCATTAGCAATCAAGTTATGGCGGGAGCACTGGGAAGAAATATTTTTATTGATGATACATTAGATGGTGGTATCATGTAAGAAAAAAATTAGCTTGAAAATTTCACTTGAAAATTGTCAATAATTTGTCTTTGTGAAAATACATAACAATTATGCTGAAATATTTACTTTGTCAAATTTTCAGTTGTAATATTCTACGAGCTAACTTTCGGTTGATTAGACCACCATCAGGTCGAAGTTGAAATGCACCAAAAAACTTATTTTAAGTTAAAATGTGAGACAGTTGATAAATTGAAAAGTAATTAAGAAACCCACGTGTACCGGCATTTTTGCTTATTTCTTGTTTTGAATTTTCCCATTTCTTAATTGCTATTCAATTTTTGAAGTGTCTCGATTTACATAATATACTTACCTATTCGAAAAAATCAAAATAGACTTTTGGTTCTGTTCGACTTTTACCTGATGATGATCATCAACAATAATCAGGTAATTGTATTGGAATTTTCAAAATTAATTTTTGTATGTATAAAATAATAATAATCAGCTATAGATTTAAAAAATGATTTTTCGTTTAAACAAATTAATAAAACATGATTTAAATCCAGTTGTAATTTACTGGTTTGTACTATAGCTACTCATATTAATTAATTGCTATCGGTAGGTACGTTGTAATGCTAATGATATATTATCGCAATCAATAAATATCAGTAAAACAGACTAAAAATTTAAGAAAATCACCTCTACCCATTTTATATTTGGTTGTATATTATTTTTCTATCATTGGTCATACGATAAAAAGTATATTGTATGACCTTAAGTAAAATTTCATTTATTCGAGTGGGCAGGTACAAAAAAAGTTTTAGAGCCATTTTTTTTTTTATCTTTCATTTCAGTCAGTATGTATAACATAATAACAAATACGTTACATTGAAGAGAAAAAAAAAACTGGTAGTATTTATTAAAGTAGCCTATATTAAAACATGTGGGAAACTCCCCCTAGGTATTAATTAATAAAACATATCATTTTGATCAATCTGTACTGTAGATATACTACATTAGATAATATTTTTCATTCAAAGTTAACTGTATTGAATCATTTATTTTAAAATGATCTGAAAGTAAATTCTTTTCATTTCTGTCAGTCGCAGTACCCACACGCAGACTGTAGAGAGAGTAAAGACCGACAATGAAATTGAATCAATTGCTTCATTAACATAGTTTTTGAACTTATAGCAGTCGGTAGTTCTAAATAATGAAAATACAGTGGGTTTCAACTATAACGACCGTGAAAGTATTACCTTATTAAGAAGTTTTCAATAGTTACGTGGAAGTTCAATTTATTATAGAAGTAGGTATTATTCATAGTATTCCAACAGAAATCCAATCCTTTGCCATATTAGAATTTGATAAACGTCAATTTAAATTGTTTGGTTTACAGTAAAATTAAATAAAGTTCAAATTTCATGTCATGTTTTGGTATTTCAAAACATACAATTCAGTATCATTGAATCTTCTAATGCTAGTTCTTATGGATATACATCAGTAGTTTATATTCGTATTATAAATACCTATTATATATAGGTGAAGTTACCGTATACTTTCTTTGTTCTCAGGCAAATGCTGCATCGAAGCATATCCGAAACCATTCTATCTAGACTTGGATTGTGCTCCACAACTAAAGTAACCCAACAAATTAATAGTTCATATTTACAATTTGTTACTGATGAAGAGTGATAAGCAAATGCAAGACCAAGACTTGTCTTGGTTTTGCTCCTGCTTTAAAAGTCTTGGACTTGGTTTTGCTAGGAGGGGAGACTAAATGGTAAATTTTTGGCAAATATTTTTTTTTGAGGCACTAAATCCTGAAACGTATACACATAAACACAATTATCTTGTAGAGAAATTAGTCCTTTACAACTTTTCACGGTGAAATTTGTGATGTTTCCACGAAAAGTGCATGTTTTTTCCTTTTTTCTGAACCTAAATTTTTTTAACATTTAGCCCCATGGTGGCTATTAAATTTAAATATGTTCAGAATACCCACAACTTGCTTCGCTTTAGTCTTCAAAAATTTCGTTATTTTTGAGCTACGATGCGCCGTTTACGAGATATTTACAATTTAAAGTTAACGTTTACGAAAACTATCGAAAACTAATGTTTCTGAAATATTCTATTGCTGAGGAGATTAGTGGGACTAATAGAGTATAAATTAAACCACTATAATTAATTTATGAAAAATAACTCGATGTCGATAATTTTTGATAATGAAAAGTAGGTTTCGACAGTTGCAATATGTTTGGAGTACCTACCATTTTCTTCGCTTAAGCCTTCATAAATTTCGTTACTTTTTCGCTACGGCATCTTTAGAAGATATTTACGATCAAATTTTTCAAACATAACAAAAAACAGGTACACTTTATGATAGACCGAAATCAGAAGACTTATACACAAATATTTGAAATAAGAAATAGAAAAAATTTATTGAACATAAAAACCGACAAATAAGAATAGAAATTAAAAGAAAATAAAAGAAAAAACCATTTAACATTTAGCCCCACCAATGATTTAACACTTAGCCCCAAGGTACGTTTTGAGCTTTGACAACGATCACACAAATGATAACTATAAATATACAAAAAAATTTTCAAGATTCGTCTTCACAATACATAAATGAACTAATATACTTACTTTGATGAAGATATGTCCTAAAAAACTCCTTTTCGGATGAAAAGTATGGCAGCAAAAGAAATTACTTTGACATTATCGAAACACATTTAAGGATATGTACACATAAGGCTCAGATGAACTTCACATTACTAACGTCGTTTGCTTTCTAGTCAAGAAGGCCCTCTAAGGCCAAAATTTCAGCTTTGTAACTATTAACATTCAAAAGATAATGTAAGAACATGGTTTTGACAATAGCCTCAGCCTCCCCTACTGTTTGAGTCTTGGTCTTCATCTTGGTCATACAAAACACCGTCCTTTTAATTGGATAGTAATCAAGTTATAAAAATTTAGTTACTTTTGTAAAACTGCACTGAATAAGGGCAGGCCAAGACGGTCTGTATTACCCAATGAGTGGATATTATAAAATTTTATTGCACTACTCGACCCTTACCCGAACACTCAAATAGATAATTTCTAAACAATGAATCAAGTAAATATTAGGCAAAGTAAATTTGGACAAAGAAAATTTAATACACTGAGAAAAAAATACAGTAATTTTTACTGAAATTTCTGGTAAAAAATTACTGAGCTCTCTGGTAATGCGGACATAAGTGACAAGCTAAGCAAAAAGTATGATAATTTATAGTAAAAATTCTAAATTACCCTATAGCTCAGTAAAAATTACCGTATTATTTATAAATAAGGTTTTTTTTTTATTTATTAATAAATAATTGAATTAAAATAGTTTAAAAGGATATTGATAGAAGGGTAAGCATTAAAATCAAATTATTAATATAGAAAAAAATTTTTGTGGTTTTTTATTATTTGTGGAAAAAAATATATAAATTCTTTATTTGACATATTACATGATAAAAGTTTTTAACAATAAGCACATTACAATAATTTGTATAAAAACATATTTCAATTAACGTATCAATACATATAAAAAAACATACAAGAATTAAAATAAAAACTAAACAAAAATTCATGAAACACAACAAACAAACACTTTATAAACATCCAGTCATGATGGTTGCTATTGAACAACTGAACGAAACAACGCAACGGTCGGAGAATCCTGCTTAGTTGCTAGGCCTGTAACTCGTGTTGGTCGTGTTAGACAATGCTCGGTGCGCTTGCGTGCTTGTTTTATTTATTCTCATGTCTGTGTGATGCTTGGTATGCAATGATATGTGAGAGGGATGAAATGCACAGCGACTCAGTAAAAATTATTCAATGTCCAGTATAATTTTACAAAAAATTAAGTAAATTTTCCCGGTGTCCACATGAAATTTTACTAGCCCATCGAATTTTACGCAGCTGTATAGGAAAAATTCTTAAGGTGTACAGGAAAAATTCTTAAGGTGTACAGGAAAAATTTTCAAATGAATCGTAAAAAATAATGTTTGAAACGCATTTTTTATATTTTTGCTTAATAATTTCCTACGGACTGGTCACTTAAGACTCGTTTACCGGAGGCAGCTCAGTAATTTTTACTGGAATTTTTTCTCTGTGTACATGTCTTGGTTAATTTGACACATTCTCCATTTATTCAGGGTTGGAGAAAAGAAATATTGTAATTTTTTTCCCTGGTACTTTTGTTCATCACTACTGATGAAAGTTTGTTAATAAACTATTTACTTTTTAACTACAGCAATGATCTTTTTCCTAAAGGATAACAATAACAATTCGATATGTAGCTGCTAGATATCTGTCAACGTAAATAAAAGACAAGAAAAATTAGTAATAATTTTTATATTTGTATCAATTACTTTGCTACACTTGTAAAAATTTTCAACATTTAATTCATGAAATATGGTCGTAATCAATGTTATATCTTAAGCTTTGGCAATGAAATAAATGAGTATAATTACATGGAATTGATACTGTAAATTCAAGAAATACAGTTTTTACGTTGTTAAAATTGAAAAGTTGGCATAACTGAATCTTTGTAAATGGAAATCACTGTATTTTAGTTATAAATTTACGATAACGTTCCTTGGATTAAGCATGGATGGAACTTTTACTTGAGTTTAGTTTAAATTTTGATCGAAGTAACCTGGGAAAAAAGTGTCCAGATTTTTCGTACGTTTTGTATATCTACTATTTGTATATCTACTTTCTATTTTATCGATTTTTTGAAAAGAAATACAAAATGTCTTCAATAAGAATTTTAAGTTGACTTATGTTTCTCGAATTTCTTATTCTTCCTAGGGTTGGATTTGGACACAAATTTTTCAGTAAATATTGTGCAATACTCTTCTTTATGCGTCAGTATCCACTTATAAAATGCTTACTTTGTAAATGAAATCAGTTAGCCTTATCATCAAAACGATCTTAATATAAGGCGCGTTTTTGAGAATAACGTATTTAATATATTATTTGGTTTTTATTTGATTGATACAATTTCTTTTGGTCTTGTCGATTAATTTTTCCATTTCCTTAATTTCGTAGAATAGAACTGAAATCGAGTGGTATCAGATATTAATTCGGATATTACCTACATTAATTCAAATAATATATTGATATATAAAATTTTATGAGTATTAATTATTATAAAGAAGGCCAAACCGGAAAGGTAAAATTTTATAGTTTAATTTAGAAGTAGATAATTAAAAAAAATTACAATAATAGATACATTGATCTATATAAAATTTTAATTAAAAACAGAGTTTAATAAGCACAAAAACGATTAAGTTATTAGTTAACAATTATTTAATATTATGTGTAGTTATCAAAAATTGTTAATTTGTTTAATAAAAAAAAAAAATACATATTGAACATTTTTACTGTTAATTTGTATTACATAACAACGATTGACGAAATGTTAATTGCATTTTTTTTAAATTATACTAAGTTCCTGATTATTAGTTGGAAAAATTTGTAGCGTCAATAAAAGAAAAACCAGAAAAACAATGGGTGTAATTTTTACCTGTACTTCCACCATTATTTCAATATTAATGAAATGTTAAAACTCTATAGATTATATTGGCCGACACAAATTTTGAGTTCATCTTCAGCTCCCCCTTTCACATTTCCTTTAAAACTTTAATTTTATAGTTTCCATAATTAATCATAAAAGAAATGTATACTTTTTTTAAAAAGAGTGAAACTGCATCAAATTTAAAGAAAGGAAATGATTTCTAAACGGATATTGTTGGGGAAAACAAAAACAAAAAAATGAATAAGAAAGCAGACTCAGAAAATTTTTTTTTCTGTCGACGCATGTTATTCGTTAAAAACTAGTACAAACTTCGTTTTTAGAATTATCAGTATATACCTATTTGACGAATAATGATGAAAATAAGTTTGATACTTTTTATCTATAACTTTAAAAAAAATGTATATTTTATTAGTTTTATTAGAGTAGAAGTTCCTAAAACTTTGCGTCTCAATACTATAAGTATTGAATTATTGCAAATAATATTGTATGTATAAAGAAAATGTAAATATAATGTCTCAACATTGTTACTGTAATTCAATCAGTTCAGACTGAATGCCTTCGGATATGTTTTAGGGATCATAAGAAAATGGATAAAATAATTTAAATCAAAGAAATCCTTCACCTAGAGACTTGTTTTCAAATTGTAACAGTTTAGTTACACATATTTAATCAGATTCAATTGTATTTCCACAATTTTGTTATGCGCCAGACTTCTAAGGATATAATCCGGAGAAAAGTGAAGCGTTGGTACTCCATGGTTCTTCGGTTAATACGTCAGTTTTTGAAATTTATAAACTAATCCGTCACAAAAAATATAAAATAAACAAATTCCTATATAGTATCAAAAGAATAATAGAATATCGAAATGACGAATTTACTCAGTCATGGTTAACGATATTTCCCATTTGATCGACTATGAGAATACTTAAATCCGGGACCCTATTTGACTCTTTCTGACTCTTCTGCCCTGTCCCGGTGTCTCCCCGTATGTGTTAATCACTGAACGGCTGAGTCTCTTATGAGAAAAAGTTGCTGAAACGAACATTTCAATAGTATCATACATCACAATAAAACAAATATTTTGGTTTTTATAACCCATTAAAATATTGAGTACATTCTGCAGCTACCTTGTAAACATGAATTTCTGAAAGGTGTTTTTTAGGGTGGTCCTTAAAAACTAACATTTAAAAATTACTCGGGGCAACCGTTCATTTTGTTTCACAATATGAAAAAAAACTTCCATAAAAATTTTAGATAAAAAATGTTTTAGAGGTCGCTACCAAGTTTTGAATTTTCAAAATAATCGAGGATTTTTACAAAATTTCTATAAAATTCTATCAAGCTAGTGAGCACCAAAGTGGCATTAATTCTGAATTAAATAATAAGTTAGGACACTACATTACCTTCTAGTTACATCTCACTCATTCATAGATCATTAAATAGATGTTCCCAGACATGCCCCTTACAATAGTGATGTCGAGCCGAGCAGCAGTTAGTCGATTAATCGACTAAAATTGTTTTTCAGACAAAATTAGTCATTAATCGAAAATATCGAGCATAGATTAGTCGACTAGTCGACTAAATTTTTAGTCGAATTCATTAATAGGGTGACCTATGTAATTCTTTCAGAAATGAGGTTTTCTTTTGAATTTAATTATGGACTTTTCATATTTTTTGTTTAAGAAAAAGATACCCCTGTCGCAGCATCTGCATAACATAGCGAATTTCCAAATCTTGGGCACTGGCGGATCTCATCTAAGACCTGTACCTATTTAAAATAGTTTAGCTTTCTAAGAGTAAAAGAATTTTTAAAATCGGCTGGGTAATTAGTTTTGGTATTTTTAGGGACCCAAGAACCCGAACGAATTTTGTGCAGCATAGTTGTATCCATCTAAAATAATTTAGTTCTCTAGCAGTGAGAAATTTTTTAGCATCGGTTCGATAGCTTATTACTGGCGTTTTCGGATCTGCAAGATCCCGGTGGACCTCATTAAAAAATCAGCTCGACCGTATATTCTAGGCGGACTTTATGATATATATATATATATATATATATATATATATATATATATATATATATATATATATATATATATATATATATATATATATATTCAAAACCCGTTGTGTAGCATTCTACGCCGCATTTGCATCTGCAGGACAGTTGTGGATCTCAGATAACATAACCTGTACCTATCTAAAATAGTTTACCTCGGTAATAGTAAAAAAGTTTCAAAATCGGTCAGTTATTTTATTTTTGACACTTTTAGGTCCTACTGACACTGTCAGACCTTACATAACGTAATCTATATGTATCTAAAATAGCTTAGCTCCCCAACAGTGAAAAAATTTTCAAAATCGGTCGGTTAGTTTATTTTTGACACTTTTGGATCCGATGGACCCTGGCAGACTTTACATAACGTAATCTATATTCCTCTAAAATAGTTTAGCTCTGTAACAGTGAAAAAATTTTCAAAATCGGTCGGTTAGTTTATTTTTACCACTTTTGGGTCCCATGGACCCTGGCGGACCCTAAATAACGTAATGTATGTCTATCTAAAATAGCTTAGTTCCCCAACAATGAAAAAATTTTCAAAATCGGTCGGTTAGTTTATTTTTGACACTTTTGGATCCCATGGACCCTGGCAGACCTTACATAACGTAATCTATATTTATCTAAAATAGTTTAGCTCTGTAACAGTGAAAAAAATTTCAAAGTCGGTCAGTTAGTTTATTTTTGACACTTTTGGGTTCTATGGACCCTGGTGGACCTTACATAACGTAATTTATATTTATCTAAAATAGTTTAGCTCTGTAACAGTGAAAAAATTTTCAAAATCGGTCAGTTAGTTTATTTTTGACACTTCTGGATCCTATGGACCCTGGCAGACCTTACATAACGGAATCTATATTTATCTAAAACAGTTTAGCTTTGTAACAGTGAAAAAATTTTCAAAATCGATTAGGCAGTTTATTTTTGACACTTTTGGGTCCTATGGACCCAGGCGGACCTTACATAACGTAATCGATATTTATCTAAAATAGTTTAGCTCTGTAACAGTGAAAAAATTTTCAAAATCGGTCAGTTAGTTTATTTTTGACACTTTTGGGTCCTGTGGACCCTGGCGGACCTTACATAATGTATTCTAAATCTATTTTTCCGTGCATACATATGTACATTGTACATATTTTGTTTTGTTTCATATTTAATAATATTATATCATAACATAATCTTCAATTTCTTGTTTACTTAAAAATTCAATAAAAAAAAAAAAAAATTCTTCATTACATTAGCTTAGAAAATCTGTTTAATTTACATTTTTCAACATGAGATAGAACCATGCTAATTATAATGCAATAAATGAGAAACAAAAGTCTATACAAGTATGTGTGTTATAACACATGTATGTGAATAGACTTCACTTGTTCTCACAAAATTCTTTAATAAAAAAGTGAAATATTTTTATACTTCATAAAGAACTGAGATGTAAATATAAATTACTTATTAGACTAACAAAGAAAGAATAAAAGTGAAAATTTACATTTTCTCGAAAAATACTTAAAATAGAAAGAAAATTATAAGAATATTTTCTTCATAATTTTTTTTTCCTTTTCAACGATGTAAAAATCGAACTGTCTTATGATAGGATCGAATGATAAAAGATGGCCAGAAAACCTACTTCTGGGCATCCGACGTGTCTGGCTAACGAACTTAGCCGAGCCAATTCAGAATCCAGTCCGCACACAAAATTTCATAAACATTAGACGTTTCGTTCGAGAGTTATCGTGGCGACACACATATATATATATATATATATATATATATATATATATATATATATATATATATATATATATATATATATATATATATATATATATATATATATAAATTTTAGTGAATATCATTTTCGTATTCTAGGGACCTCAAAACACATTTCTGTTATGATCCCGGGCTTAGGTCCCGTCATGACACCTACTGTAATAGCGTATTTCCAGTTTCACTTTTGGAAATTCGCTAAAAGATATGAGATATCACAACGTGTCAATCACAAAAAAGTGAAAAATCTTACAAATAGATGATTTTTAGTTTTCATTTTTTGAAGTTCAATAAATAATACAGAAAAATTGTTAAGTTAATCGTTTTTAGTCATTTAAAAAAAAATTAATCATTTTAGTTATTTAATCGAAGGTAAAATAGTCGACTAAAAATGAGTAACTGCCAACAAAATTAGTCGACTAAACCGATTAATCGATTAATCATCCGACATTAATACTTTGCAGTGTCATGCAAAGCCTGACTTGAGATCTCAGTTTAATTTTTTTAAGTCATATGCAGTACTATGAAGAGTGTTTATGCAGACGTGAGTTTTTTGACTCTATTCTTTTCCAAATTAATCCACAACTATAAACATATTTAGTTGTTTGCAATAGCATATTATTGCAGTTTATAATGGTTTTTGTAGCTTTGTTTTATTAAACTTTGTAAATATAATTTTATTAAACTTTGTGAATTACAAATAAAGTAACATTCAAATCAATTAATATTTTAAATTTTGTTCAAAGTATCAAAGTAGAGGTAACGTTAGGATATTAGGACAAAAGAGGTGATAAATTTTAAAAATAAAGTAAATTGATTTTAAGTTCTGTTAAGTAGACAAGTTTAGAATAATTTGATGATTCTCTTTATGCTATAAGGTAATTAAATATGGCACCTATCAGTAAGAGTTCAGTTATGGCTAGAACATCTACAGATATTTTTTCATGACTAGATATAAAATATATTCTTCTACCTTTTTGCATCATTAAATCATGAAATATATTTGCGTTTCCATTTATTTTTTCCATTTTCCCAGAACACTACAAAAGGATCAAGTGTCCCCTGTTTTGGGAGACTTGATCCTGGTACCTATCGGATAGACATGACCCATACCTTACTGCATAATATGAATGAATAAAAAGTCTGTTTGGTAGGAAATACTATATGTCAACAAATCTCTTTTTTTTTTTTTAAATATTTAAAATCTTTTTATAAAAAATATTTATGTTATTTATATTAACTATATATATTATGCGAAATATTCATACGGATCAGCTAGCAGTTAAATAAGGCCCGTTCGTAATAATTTTGAAAATAATTAAAAAATTTTTTTACCTTAAGTAAATAAAATTAAAAATTTTTTTTTCCAAATTTGCAGAATGGTGTAGATACCTAAAATATAAGCTAAATTTTCCATTAACTTTATGCGAACGGTATAGGCCAATATAAATAATTTTTAATAGTTTAGTCACGTAAATCTACAAAAAAATTTAATATTGGTTATAATAATTAGATCATCATTTTTGCTGCAGTTAAAACAACAAGTCAAGTAAGTTAATTCAATCATTCTTCAATTAAATGATAAAATCAATGTATTAAAAAAATGTTTTTCAAGTTAAAATATGCAACCACAAATAATGTTATTTAAAGTAGTGAATTGCGATATCGTAGATATATATTTTTCGTATATAAAATAAATATTTATGTATGTGGCAGTCTCAAAATCATTTAGATTTTTATTTTTACTACCATAAAATATAATAATGGTAATTTCAGTATATGAATAATGAAAATGTTATTGATATTCGTATGTCTTTACGGCCTTATATGCGATGAATATCAAGAAACTTGTTTATATAATATTTAGTACACTACTAGAAGCTATTTTCATTTTTAAACTGTTCATCCTCTACCTATATAATAATGTGTTAATGTTTTATTAAGAAGTCAACATCATAACGTTAAGCCGAAAGGTAGTATTTCAATTTTAAAGTAGTTACGTGGGAGAAACAAGATGTTGCTTTAGTTGACCTTTAGAGGTTAATTTGTGGATTTGCTATACATAGTATTAAAATAGTTAATAACTAAATTTAAAATGTGAAATTTTTGTAATCAATTTAGATTAATCATTTTTTAAGAATTTTTAATTCATGGCTGATCAAAATTTAACATCATTCATATTTAATTAGGTACTAAATGACGTAATTATATTTACATTATGAATTAAGCAGTTGAATATTTTAACTAATTTTGATTTGAGAGATGTCAATTTCCAGCATGGGGATTACAGAAACGGTGAGACCGAGGCGGCGCAAGACTAAAATGGGGACCGGCCAAGATAATTTTAGTAAGACGACCTTTAGTTTTCTCTTTGAAATTTGTCCCTTAAAAATTAGACGATCTCAATCACTTTTGCAAATCATTTTTTTTTGCTCGTCACCTAATGACTTTTTAGGTGAGGAGCAAAAAAAAAAAGTAAAACACCCTAATCACTTTTGCGAGGCCTCTCTTGATTTACTAGACCCTAATGATTTGTTTTAGGTGACGAGCAAAAGAAAAATAACTGACATCTTTAATCATGCGAGGCTATAGGCGATCGCCCACTGTGCCTACCCTTTGTGACGCCTCTGCAGTGATACAGTTTCAGTTAAATTAGGTGAATTATGAAGATGCAATAAATGCTTTGGCGTCGAATCCTACCTCTAAACTTCTCAAATTCCATGAAGCTTAGAAACTACAGCCAAAAAGCCGTTATTCCAATTTTTTTTTCTACCAACAACTTAACAATATTAACAACTTAAATATTTTCTTAGAATTTTTCTATGATTACCCGTTTTTGAGTTATGACTGCGAACTTGAAGTGGATTTTGGCACAGTTAAATAACATTTTTTCTGTCCTTTTTATCGACATATGTTGTGTATAAAGTCGGAAACGGATCATCACATAACCCACATGGTCTATTGCCCGATTTTTTGAGGGGCTCAGTAAAACTGTTTGTTTTGAATATTTGAATTAATATTTTAGATATACAGTTTTTCACACAGTAGACAATAGAGGCCCCAGTAGAATAGGAACGATAACGTTATTACTCGTTATTTATAACTTCATGACTAGAACTACTCCGCGGGACCTTTCAAGGGAAATCCCGCCCTCGGAAGAGAGAGGAGACCCGGTAAAAAAAAATGTCTAGAGCCACAAAGTGGGTTAATCCGGCCTTGATTATATCTCTCTTCAAAAGGAACCTCGAAAATCGAAAAAATTCTATTTTGAAAATTTTCTTCTACGTTTAGGTCGAGAAATGAACAAATTACGTAATAAATCTTTAATTAAGGATGCACTCTAATGTTGTACGATAATTCATTATGAAGAAAATCCCGCTTGCTGTTATCAAAAAAGTAAATTACAATCGTCTCTAAAGCGCAATTTCCTTCTAATAAATTATTATATTATATCAGATTTCATATTTAATTAGTTTCTCGCCGCGTAATGTGTTTTCTTCTCGATAGAAATTTCACTTGTTCATTTGTTTATTTGTCAACCGATGTGATCTTCGAAGATGGATACGACAGAAGGGGAAGAAAAAAGCCATTCAACTGTGGCAAAATCTATTTCATATTCCATAAGAAAAACAAACGAGGTCATACTTCGAAACGAAATTCTAAGAAAATATTTAAATTCTATACGTAAAAAAGTGCTTCTAGAATATGCAGATAAAAATAACATATACCTAGTTCTTATTACTCGTAGTAAGAAAGTTATTAGAAGAAAAAGAAATTTGGACTGGAGTCTTGGCTATAGTTTCTAAACTGATGAAAGTTACAAGATAGCATTCGAAGCGTTTAGTGCTTCATCATTATTCATCTAATTTAACCTAAACTGTATCTCTCACCGCTTACGAAATACTCATGCTGGCAATTTTATTAGAAGCATCCTATATATCTTTTTTATTGTTTTAATTAGTCGATTTATTCAGTAGATCGGCGTTTGGATCAACAAAACTTATAAATATGCAGGCAGAAGTAAAATACGATTTCTTCTCGCTGGTTTTTTATTTTTTTTCTTAAATTCTAGTTAGTGCCATAACTGTATATGTATATTTTTCAGAAAATTCTTGATTTCTTGATTTTGATTCACTGGGGATTTCAGAACTCGAGGAACCATCAAGGAATTTAGTTTTCTAATAAAATGATTATTTGCATAAAAAAAAAATAATAAAGTCAATTTTTGATGTTTTTTTGGTGAATCTCCCCTTAAAACAGTGTGGAAAAGGTCGTGTTTCATAATATCAGAATGTTTAGTTATTATATCATCCGCGTAAGACTAAACGGTCAACAAAGAGAGTCTTTAATAACAGTTTTAAGTAAATGATCATCATAGATGAATTTTTGTTTCACAGCGTTTCCACCATAGCTGACATTTATATAATTAGTGTTGGGCAAGATATCGAATTTCATTATCTAGATAACAGATAATATATAGATAACATAATTTAAAATATCTAGATAAAGATAACAGATAATTAAAACGTTATCTAGATAAAATTTTAGATAACAGATAAGATAATATTTACAGAAATAATGCACGAGTTCAATGTTTATCAAAAACCAATTCGCGGACCGGTGCCGGACCACGAAGGTACCTCTCTGGTCCGCAGAAAGATGTGTGAATTACAACAAATTACAAAAATGTTTAAATGAATCTTTTTGGCGATAAAAATCACATGTTTTGGAATTAAATTTTTTTAAATTACGGTTCATGATGCCACACGTCTAGCACAACAGAGAATAACATTTTTTGTTTAAAAAAAGAAAAGGGCGAAGCTAATTTTAGATAAAATATACGGAGAGAAAAATCCTATAATTTTTGTAGAGAAAATTTCAGAAAAATTACCATGCTCCCCTATAATCCGTGCGCGATTGACGACCAAAATAAAAAATATGTGCTAGCATGGTAAAATTTAATGTGGTGCTAACACAACTTTTATCACACTCTTATGCATATATATTATAGTTTAATTCTTGTTGTCGTACTCTTTCATTTGCGCATCTGACTCGCGACCTTATGTTGGTTGCACTGTACCTGTAAAAACATGTATACAAAAATGATTGCCAACAATATATTCTAATACATATACTAAAGATAGGTAAATAACAAAAAGATGAATTAAACGATGACATCGTCCTAAGAGAGTGTAAAAGAAACTGACTACTAGCTGTGCTAGCTGCTTGTAACACAGTCTGATAAATCAAGGTGCTTGGTGCGAACTGTCTGACAAAGTTTCTTCCACAGTCCACACCTATGGTTCGCATGTAACTCGCTAAGTGAGGTACATTTCATTACAGCATTCCCAACACAACCAACCTTCTTTCTGTTTTTTTCTTTCTATTATTAGCATGTTAGCATGGTAATTTTTTTAATAAAAACAATTAAAAATTATTTTTTTGTCGGTAATGGAACTTTTTACTGTGCTGTTTTACAAATTTTACGGAGATAATATTACGAAAAGAACATTCCATCCTTTAAATTTTTTATGATTAATTATAATCTTTATATTTTTACCTTACAGAATTGAATATTTTCGCCTTTTACACGTCGATTGTAGTGCTGAGCACAGTAATTTTTATAGGAATTTTTGAAGTGTAGTTTTTGAATATAAAATTTCGGGATTTAGTTTCTATTATTTATGGCACATGATAATACACGACTAGCGCAATATCGCACAACCGTTTTGTTTGAAAAAAGAAAATGGCGGGGTTAGCTTGGTGGGAACATCTTTATGGTCAACCTTTCATAAACCATGACCTATATAATGTTATTCTATCTAATGGCGGGAATCATTCCAAACTAAATGAATTCTATTTATATTTAAAATTAAAGAACTGGTTAAGTGTCGATATTTATCTGAATTACATGGTCGACCAAGTGGTCGGAAAACGACATTTCATATTACATGACCTAATGTTATTCTAATTAATGGCCGAAATGATTCCAGGTCTATCATGTCACTTAGTGAATATATGAAAATGTCGAATATGTCAGCTAGTATATATATAGAAATGGTGAATTTAGTTTCAATTTTCTATTTTTTTTTTTTCAAAAAATAATCAAGAGATAGTGTCGTTATCTTATCTTTTTCCTTCGCCTAATAAAAAGATAAGATAAAAGATAACTTATTTTAAAAATATCTAGATAAAAGATAGGATGTGGCTATTTATACATACAGTATGTATAACTAATTGGCTATTTATACATACAGTATGTATACGCAATTGGCTATTTATACATACGGTATGTATACGAAATTGGCTATTTATACATATATAGTGTGTATATGAAATTCGCTGTTTATACATAATTATGTGTGTACTGAATTGGCTATTTAAACCTACAGTATGCAGTTATGTACTACCTAAAGCTAAACTGTATACGCAGTTGGCTACTTATACATACTGATTGAATGCGCTATTATTACAATTAATATTTTTTTAATAACTATTCCATTATAATAACCGAATACCTCCGATTAAGCTGAATTATTTTTTTACATAATATTTTTGGTTTAAGAAGTTATCCCCTAAACGGATTTTTGGCGACGAGAACCGGAAGTGTATTTTTCAACCCTTCGAATGTCAAGCCTAAGGATTACTAAAAAATGTTATCCGTTACCATAGCAACAAAAATTAAAGATCGATTCTTATGGAACTTGGTGAGTAGCACAAAAAAGAAACAATGAAGTTTTTCGATATTTTGCTTAGTTTTCGTGATATTACGTGTCAAATTTGAAAGGCTTACTATATTGGATAGACAATTACGGTAGGTATATTACGGCTTGTATTGATAGAAGTAAGTGGAAAATGGACCGGACAACATCATTGAAACCTCATTTTCAGGCAAAGGGTAATTAAATAATTTTGAAGTCATTACACGCCGAGACATATTTGTAAATAATTACCCTTTGCCCAAGAATGAGGTTTCATTGGTGATGTCCCGTTCATTTTTCACTAATTTCTATGAATAAAAACCAAAATATACCATTCAAAAATTATATTTAAAACTGAGTTTATATCCGTAAAAATTGATACTACGTATATGTGTATGTGTGTAATATACAATTCATTATCTCATTATAGTAAGTTTTAGAAATACAACACACATTATCTCGAAAACTAAACAGGATATCGAGAAAATTTGTTCTTCCTTTTTTGTTCCATTGATCAAATTCTATAAGAATCTGCCTCTAATTTTTTATTACCATAACAAAGCAAACCTTTTTTTAGTCCTCAGATATGCAACTTCCGGTTCGTGTCGCCAAAAATCCGTTCTTAAGCTAAAAAGATTATACAAAATTCAATCGGTGGTACGCGAGAATTTCGTTATTATTAGAATCGATAAATTTGTTATTATAAGTTATTTTACTGTCACCAGTGGAAAAGTCCATTTTAATACGCGCACCACGAAATTTTGACGATATTTTTGGTCCTCAATGTGCGCATTATACATCAGAAATTACGGTAATTTTAAATAAGTAGTCAACTGCGTATACATACTGCATGTTTAAACAAAATATTCCATATACATACTGTATGTATAAATAGCCAATTTCGTATACATACTGTATGTATAAATAGCCAATTGCGTATACATACTGTATGTATAAATAGCCAATTGCGTATACATACTGTATGTATAAATAGGCACATCCTAAAAGATAATAGATAACGAAAACGTTATCTAGATAAGCACAACACTATATATAATATTTAGTATATTTTGTTTATTGTGTTTGGAATATGAATCTGTTCTGCAAAACAGAGAAGGAAATATGGTGTTCATAGGTATATATATATATATATATATATATATATATATATATATATATATATATATATATATATATATATATATATATATATATATATATATATATATATATATACCTTATATATATATATATATATATATATATATATATATATATATATATATACCTATACCTATACATATATATACCTATACATATATATATATATATATATATATATATATATATATATATATATATATATATATATATATATATATATATATATATATACCTATATATAGCTTTTTATTTTGTTTGGAATATGAACACCTGGAATGAACACCATATTTCCTTCTCTGTTTTGCAGAACAGATTCATATTCCAAACACAATAAACAAAATATAGGCTTATTACTCATTCAGTAACTACCCATTCAGTTATATGTCGTACCTCAATGGTACCAGTTAAATATTTTTAAAATATTGTTGGACAAAATCTTCCGGTATTAGAGGTAGGTACAGAAATGTCTTCTGGCTTAGCACTATAATGATGTCACACATTTTGTATACATATGAATTATAATAACAAACAATTTAATATTTTCAAACGGTTTTTGCAAATGAAATATACACCTATAAATTGCCATAATGTTGTCATAAAACAATTCGGTTCAAAGGGTCGCGCAACTAAACCTGACTTACACGACAACAATGTCATTTACCATATTATTATTGTCATAACTGTGATGTGATATGACGGTCATTGTAATCGTGAAATCAAGTCGTCCTTCCGGACACCACCAACCACTATATTATAGCCGACTATGTGGTTAACACCTTCACGGTCATTGACGTCATAAAACGTCAAGTGAAACCTTAGTAACTTATACACCATGTCGTACGACGTCAACAATTTCATATAAAATATATTAGCTGTCAAAATAGTGCACCAGTTGATCATTTTGTCATAATTTTTCATGACTGTCATCGTGTTAGTATACAAAAGAGCTGCAGAAAGATTCTGGTCGACCAAATATGCAGTATTCGGTTCAGTAGCAACTTGTTTTACATGAATGTTGTTTATGATGAGCAATGTTCAAAATATAGAAAACAGACTTCTATCCCCTATATTATCAGTGATGTGGGGGCAAAAATCCTTAAATTTAAAAATTTTTTCTTCAAAACTATTAAAGATCATTAAGGTAGTTGGTCCGAAAAACGATTTTTCAAAGGATTTTAACGAAACTTCTCTAGACATTTATTTAATTCAATACCAATAATACGAGCCTATACCGGGAAAAAAATTGACCGCCCCAATTTTGAGGAAAACGGTTTCAAAGTTTTGTAATTTTAACATGAGATTTAAATAAAATGAAAACGTGTCAAAAGAATTTTATAAAAATTTAATAGGTCATAATATAAAATACAAAGTTACAAACTATATTTAATAACAAAAATTAATATTTTGAAATATAATTTATAAATATCATTTTACAACGTTTTTGCAACTCTCTTTCAACAAAATCACACAAAAAAGGTCTTTAAACTATTATTCTATGTCAACTAGTTTTCGAGAAAAACTAATTTTTTTAAACGGAAATTCGCTATGTTATGCACAATGCTGTGACAGGGGTATTTATTTTATTTCTTACATGTTTTATAGCAAATTCGTTAATAATATCGTCATAATTAGAGTTAGCGACGTGGACGGGGCGGGGAGTAAGCTTCGAAAGTGCGGTGTCTGCACCATTTGCACCTATATCTTGGGCTCACTCTGGACAAGATCATCCCTTAGACGATTTTTATTTCAGTTGTATATATTGTATTTGAAACTTAGAAGTTATCTATTGAAGTACAATCTTTATCCATATTGAAGCTAAATTTTGTATACAATACTGAAATATCTTACTCTTCTGTGTCAAACTCATAAGAAATTGAAATATGCAAGTCATATTTGTGCGTCTGAATATTGTAATATGTATTATGGCGATGGCTGTTTTTCTATTGTAATTATATTCAAATTGCTGTTTTATTTTCACATACAATACTAATTACAGGAGGTAAGTAGGTATATGTATTTTCTATAAACTTATAGAGAGGTACCTATATGTATTTCGTCTGTGCACGTATAAAAATTGTCATAATGTAATGTAAAGTAATTAAGTAAACATATGTTACAATAATATTAGATATTATTTATTGTTAAAGATAAAGAATATTTAATTTAATATACATCATCTGCAAAAAGTGCAAATTAATGTCATTCAAACTGGATTATCAATTAATTCAGTCTAATAACACAGGCCAACGACGAAAAAACTTTTTTAATACTTTAACCATATTTTTATGGATTTTAGTGTGCTGAATCTGAAAATAACAATAAAATTGCTGTATCACCCACCATTTCCCTACATTTTACATCATAAACCTTTATATTCAAAAAATAGTGCAGAAAATTAATGCAATCAATATAATACTAAATATGCGAAAGCCAGCGATCCAATATCTTATAATGAATATAATATCTTATAATTCCAATATCTTTGCTCAAAGTTCCCGCATTTATCAGAAGCAAAGTTACAAGAGGGCGTCTTCATTGGCCCTGATATAAGAAAAATGATGTTTGACTCTGAGTTTGAATTACATATAACAGTGAAAGAGAAAGAGGCTTGGATTGCTTTCAAGGAAGTTGTTAACAAGTTTTTGGGTAACAAAAAAGACCCAGACTATAATATAACCATTGTATCTAATATACTTAATCGCTTCAAGAATTTGGGATGTTTAACGAGCTTAAAGGTTCATTTTTTAAACAGCCAGCTAGACTACTTTCTGGACAATTTAGGAGCTGTCAGTGAGGAACAAGGAGAACGTTTCCACCAGGATATCAAGATAATGGAAAAACGCTATCAGGGACGTTGGAACACCAGGATGATGGGAGATTACTGTTGGTCCTTTCACCGAGAAAGTCAGCAAGCGGCACACAGGAAAAAAGCCACATCCGAAGCTTCAAAGAAAAGAGAGAAAGAAAATATAAGCCCATGGACTCTTAAAACCTTCATAAAACTTAGTATTAGGAATAAAAATATATTTTATGTGTTAAAATAAAGCTCTGTTTGTCTTGTACAAGTTATTTTTTTTTTCACTCTTATAGAATATTAGCATATTTCATTAAATCTGACATAGCCAAAATGTGACAAAACTGTGGGTGATACAAAATAATGAAATTCAAATTTGGATTTAGCACCCAAAAAAATATAAAGATCACCTATTAACATTAAAAAAGTTTTTTATGACCTTAATTTTGCAGGCCTGTGTAATTATTAAGTAACCTAATTTTAATTCATTTTTATGGTAGAAAAAATAATTAGGTTTTTTTATTAATTTGTTTAATTATTAAGTCTTCGATCAGTGTTTCTTAACCACAGGTTCGCGCTATCTCATCGGTCCACAGAAAAGTGTGAATTAATGAATGGTGTGAATAAAAATGTTTATAATTTTTGACTTTATAAAAAAAAAGATTTTTGGCAATAAAAACAGCATTTTTTGGAATTTATTTGTTTTTATTTACAGCCCAAGAGAGTACATGTCTAGTACAATATAATATTTTTTGTTTTAAAAAAAAGAAAATGGCAGCGGTTACTTTAGGCCCAAAAATAGTTACTGACTGTAAATAAAGATACAATTTTTGGGATTTAGCTTTTTTATTTATAGCACATGATAGTACAACATGGCACAATATTTTTGTTTGAGAAAACGAAAATTTGGTAGGGAAATTTAGTTGACCAAATTTTCGGAAAACGATATTTCATACTATCCCATCTATAATGTTATTCCAATTAATAGTGGAAATGGTTCCGGAATACAATAATTCTTTTTAAAATTAAAGAATGGCTTTTAAATATTTCTCTAAAGCTAAAAAAATTGTTTACATTTATCTGGATTAAATGGCTGACTAGTGGTCGGAAAACGACATTTCATATTACACGACTAATTGTTATTCCAACTAATAGCGGAAATGACTCCAAGCTACTAGGTTTCTGTTTAAAATTATTGACTTTTAGACATTTCTCTAATGCTTAGGAAAGTGTTCACAGTAAAAAAATTTGTGTTCTGCGTAAAAAAAAAAAAACACTATAGTGGTTAAAATTTTTGTGTTAAATAAGAAATACAATCCTGCGTTAATGTAACACTTCGTGTTTGTGTTAAATGAAAATATTAACGCAAATTTCGATTTAACAAAATAAAAATGTTAACCTGTTTTGAAAAGCACAAAAGTAACACAATATTTGTGTAGAGCAAAAGAATGTTATAAGTACGCAACTTACATTAGAATATATATCTACCAAAATATATATAATAAAAAAGATGAGAGTAGTTGCTATTATTAAACAAAACCGCAAAATTATAAGTTTTTTCAATTATTGAGGAATATAGTTTTATTAAACGTTTAAAAATGAAACAATTATTCTTATATTTTAAGGTTATTTTGGTACAGATTTAGTTACAAAAAATCATGTAAGCTTACTTGAAATTGTATATTGAAATATTATAATATACATTCTGAAGTAAGCTTACAACCTAAACAACCTAAAACAACCTCAAAATGTAAGAAAATTGTTTCATTTTTAAACGTTTAACAAAACTACATTGGTCAATAACTTAAAAAAAATAATAATTGTTCGGTTTTGTTTACTAATAAGAACTACTCTCATCTTTTTATTATATATACATATATAAACAAATAGGAATTTTTACAAAGGATTGACTTACTTTCCGTTCTTTGAGTCTCATTTATAATAATATATGAACAAAATCGTTATAATTTTTGATGATTTTCAACTATCTTAAACTGCAGTGGAACTAAAATATTGAATAAAAAAGTTTGACAACTAACTCTGATAAATCTGAAAAATTAACACAAAATATATGTCCTCTTGTGTGTTAAATCATTGACACAAATCCTTGTGTAAAGATTTGACACATATGCTTTGTGTTAAAATAACACAAAAAATGTGGACCATTCTGAACATGTGAAATGTGTTAATTTTAACGCAAATTTTTTGACTGTGTATGTGTTGATATTTATTAGAATAACAGCTGTTAGACTAAATACAACCAATTGTTATTCCATAAGTAATGTGCCAAAATAGTTCCAGGATAAAATAATTATTTTTAAAATTAAAGAATGGCTTTTAAACATTTCTTCGATGCTTCAAATTACACAATCAATTGTTATTCTAACTAATGGTGAAAATGATTGTAAGCGACAATGATTCTGTTTAGAATTAAAGAATTGCCCTTAAACATTTCTGCAATGCTTAAGAGAATACCGAAATTTATCTGAATTACATGGCAGTCCAAGTGGTCGAAAAACGACATTTCATATTACACGACCAATTGTTATTCTAACTAATGGTGGAAATGATTCCCGGCTGCAAGAATTTTCTGCAAGAATGGTTAAAAAATGTCGATATTTATCTAAATAATATGGTAAAGCAAATGATTGGAAATTTAATTATTCAATTTGATGGCGAAAATGACTCCAAGCTACAATAATTCTCTTTAAAATTAAAAAATAGCTTTTTAACATTTTTCTAATGATTAAGTAAGTGTCGATATTTATCTAAATTACATGGCTGACTAAATGGTCGTTAAAAACGTTTCATATTACACGACTAAATGTTATTCCAATTAATGGCGGTAAACATTCAAAGCTGCAAAAAATCTATTTAAAATTTAAGAATTGCTTTTAAGCATTTCTGTAATGCTTAAGAAATAAAGGGTAGGTATTTATTTAAATTAGATGGCAGAACAAGTGGTCGGGAAAAAACAATTCATATTACACAACCGAATGCTTTTTCCAACTAATAGCGAAAATAGTCCCAGGATACAATAATTATTGTTAAATATTTTCCTCATGCTTAAGTGTTGATATTTATCGGAATGACAGCTTAGACCAAGTGGTCAGAAAATGACATTTAAAATTACATGGCCAATGGTTATTTCAACTAATGGTGGAGATGATTGCAAGCTTCAATAATTCTGTATAAAATTAAAGATTGGCTTTGGAACGTTTGAGATATAAACTAACTAATCAGTATAATTTTTCGTACATGTACAAACATGTACTTAGTTGCATAGGTAATTAAGTAACGTTACGTTTAACGATTTTTTATATACAGTGCACGTTCTCTATAGTTCCGCTCTCCCAGCTTAACGTTTGAGTCTTATCCTCACTTTAACATCTCTTATAATATTTATTTTATAAAAGCTAGAAACAAAAAGTTTGTTTTGTTTATATTAGGTGACCGAAAAATATGTGAATGAGTGACAATAATTATTCTGTAAATAAAATAGGAACTTTATTAAGTTTGTAATATGATTTGTGCAACCAACCATTACTGCTTGTATTGTTCTATTTTGAAAATTGTACTGGTACTGTAAATAGTTATCCACGTCTGTCTGTTCACGCGTCACGCAAAAACTACTGGACGGATTTTAATGAAATTTGGTGTGATGATAACTTATTATCTGGATCAACATCTAAGATACTTTTTATTCCAGGAAAATATCTCATTCCCACGGGAAAATATAAAAACCATTTTGAGCATGTGTACACATTACGTAAAAACTACTGGACGGATTTTTATGAAATTTGGCGTGACAATAACTGGGTCAATAGCTAAGATACTTTTTGCTCCGAGAAAATGTCTCATTCCCACGGGAATATAGAAAAACCATTTTGAGCATGTGCACACATTACGCAAAAACTACTAGACGGATTTTAATGAAATTTGGTGTGAAAATAACTTATTACCTGGGTCAACATCTAAGATACTTTTTATTACGGTAAAATGTCTCCTTCCCTTGAGAAAATATAAAAACCATCTTGAACGTGTGCATGCATTTCGCAAAAATGATTGTTCTATGCATGTTCTGTATAACACTATTACACTTATATACTTCTCATTGATTTTATAACAATGCGTCGCGCAAACGACGTCGCGGGTACAGCTAATGTATTATATGAAGAAATCGATTGATCACCTCTTTTGTTTCTCCTGCTTCATTCTGCCAAACTATAGAAAATGAGCACTGTATTTTGAAACAGACAAAATTAAAAATGACAATTAGAGTTTATGAAGAAATAAACGATGACATCTTTAAACATTTATTGCTAATAATACAGAGGAGTGTATGACTACAAAATACAATATCGTATAAACTGCATTAATAAATGAAAGTTATATGTATGTATGTATATATTTTGTGGTGGTGATGCGTTGGCTTTGCTTTGCGCGGGTGAGACACAAAACAATGCATACAATATGTTTGTTATAAAAGCATATTATAATATTTGTCATTAGTGTGTCTACAATCAGGTTTACAAAACACCCACAATAAATATTACATATGTACTGCATGTACATACATATACATCTACACATATCTACAATAAGAATAATCAGAATAATGAACAATACCACAATACGTACATGTCAAATGACATCACACATAACAGTGCCCCAGTGTGGATATACGTATATTTTTATGTGCATAAGTATGTATGTCTACAAAAAAGTAACAATATTACTGCAGTATCAGCGATTCTAAAACAAAGAATCCGGTCCTTTTCTCTTAGTAGTCATTACGATTGGTGGTCTACAGCAGGCACTGTAGTTCCTATCGTCACTTTTGCATAGTGTGGAAGACGAAAATTGATAAATGGTTATTATCTAACAGCGATAGCAAAATATAATAAAATTAAATATGTGAATAATGGGGTGTGGCACACAGCTTCCTCGCACCCATGATCGACTTTTATTTAATTAATTTTCAAAGTTGTGTTTCAATTGCCTCGTATCTTAAATTTAGTGTCTTATCATAATATGAATGTCATGCTTGAAACAAAAATAACATTAAGACAAGAACAGGATGAGCTTTTTGTTAAATTTTTTAATCGTCTATATAACTACGGACAGAGTAACTGCGTAGCTGTTCTATTAATGTTAATTCAATCAGTAGAAAAATAAAAAAAAATTATTGGATATTAAGTATTTGACGTTTCAATTTGTCAAATAATTGCAAAAAATTAAATGTTTTCCGTTTTCATAGCTAAAGTTTCTTGTCTTTATAACAACAAGGAAGGAGTTCATTTTATGCACCCATAACATATTTTACGTTTGCGCATGCACAACAACCAGGGCCGGACTTAGCCTAAGTGGCGCCCGGGGCAGGGTCAAAAAAATGGCGCCACTGTAGAAAAAAATATTTATTTTTTCCTCCCAAAAAGCTTCACATACTTAAGTTTCGCGCCCCCCAAGACCTGCCGCCCGGGGCCCGGCTTCCCCCCCCCCCCATAGATCCGGCGCTGACAATAAATATCATTACCTGATTGCAATGAAATTTATAGAGGATCATAAATAGTCTAACCCCAAATACTCTCAAAATTTGAGTGAAGTGGGACGAGTAGTAAGTAAGATATCAATATTTAATGGGATTTCATGGTAGCGCCGTAGCTATTATTTTTCCAAATTTCATCAAAATCGATTGAGTAATTCCGAAGCTATGCCACTTGTTGCTAGTGAAATTTTCAGAGGAACAGATACACGGACTGGCAAACAGGCGCGATACCACAATTGTTCAGGAAGCTCTAAAATATAAAATAGGCCTGAAAATTTTCAATTTAGAGCGAAAAATGTTTTCAAATTTCGAAAGTGATCAGAATCTTTCCGTTACTTTAGTAGTCTCGGAAACAAAGTAAAATATCATTTTCAGCTCACAGAAAAGTAGAAATTTCGGTTTGAATATTAACACATAGATCTTTAAATAACACTTTTTGTAACTAAAGTTGTTTAAAAAAAAAAAAGCTCTTTTAAAAAACCGACTTCAAAAAGTAAAATATAATTACATAATAGCGCGAATTTTGAAGTCAGGCGGAGCGTCGTATGTAAAATTGCGATTGGATATGCTTGAAAAATTCATGAATACTTCAAGATCTACATTTTTTTTATACTACTCCTTGTTTGACTTCAAAATTCGTGCTATTAATTATTTTTACTTTTTGAAGTCGGTTTTTTAAAAGAGCTTTCATTTCATACCTTTTAGTGACAGTGCTTATGAGTCCACCAAATGACAATTTTTTATTTGGATTTTAAAATATTTTTTTTTTACTAAATTACAAATTTCATAAGTTTAGGTGGAATAGTTTCCAAAATACCAGTGTCCAAGAATCATAATTTTGGGCACTCACTGACTTTGCTTTGAAATTTGGAACATTAATAATGTTTAAAGCAATAATTACTAGGAAAATAAGAAATCAATGAAAATTCACCAATTTTTCAAGTTATCAAAGAATTTTTTAAACTAGGTGCCAACAGAAAATTATGTTTAGGATAATTGGATCAACATAAATTAAAAAAATATGTTACTATAGATATTAAAGTAAATAATTTTGCATAATTATACAAATTTTAAAATTGCCATAATTATTCATATTATTGAAGATGGTTAAAAAATTACTCCACCAATGTCAACAAAATTTTTATGGGACCACCTGGAGAATTTTATCTACTAACTAAAAAAAGAATGATGCAAATTGGGCCAGAAATGTGGGAGAAATGGGTGTACATACACAAAAAAAAAAAAAACATACGGGTTGAATTGAGAACTTCCACGTTTTTGAAGTCGGTTAATAAGAAATGTCTTTGAGTTAAGAAAATTGGTTATAATTTTTAAATTTGCTTTTAATAAATGCAAAGTATTATTGAAAATCTAAAGTTGTTAAGAGACTACAATACTTTATTCGTCTATGCATGTATGTGAATCCTGTTTTGTTCCTATAAGTGACACAGACTTAATGCTGACTCCATCTAATCGTCCTGGGTTCTGCATAGTGAAAAAAAAAACTCTAATATACCTTTCCATTTTGACGGAGTCGGATTCGGAGGTGCAACTAGAATCGGTAATTTTAATCTTTCTAACATGTTAGAGTCGAAGCTCCGTAATATACCTACTTAATATTAGTTTAACTTTTAAAGTTGTTATAATTTTTAAAGTCGTACTCTTTTTTTAAAAAAATTGAAAAAATTGGCGCTTTAATTGTTTTTTCATGGCTATTATTCTCTATTTCTATATATTAAAAATTGTGATTATTAACCAAAACGAATTTATAAAATCAAAATAAGTGTAACGGTTACTATTTAAAACACCTTAAATTTATTTACTTTTTGCATTTTAAACTTACTTTTTCTAAAATTTATGCATATTATAACAAATACGTTCAAACCTATTTACACGTACATACATAATTATATAAGCCGTGGGTGATGTTTAATAAGCTCTGATATTGTCATTTAATTTGCTTGTAAGTAACTAAAGAATTCTAATATATACCTATGTGTAAAGTATGTATATATATCTTTGGGGCGGCAACACGCCCCTTAGTCACCCACTCTTATCGGGTGCGCCTCTGTGTTATCGCCTCCAACACTCAATTTGATGAGTGATGTGATGTCCTCTTGTAACAAACCATACATTGTCTGTCCGTATTGTCTCTTTTATGTATTATTTGTAAACTTACATATATATTGTTACAAAAATATAGGTATAATTTTATATACAGTCCGCGACAATACTTGTCTTTGAGATATACACTAATACCTCAATTTGCGTCGTGGTTACGTTCCAAAAAAACACGACGCAAATTGAAACGACGCAAAGCGAATTATGATTTTCTATAGAAAATTTCAAAAAATTTCGAAAAAAAAATTAAAGACTCGAACCCAAAGCAACGCAACTTTGAAAATCTAACGACGCACAGTGAAAATTAGTACTAATTCAGCAGCGACGCAACTTCGAAAAAACGCAAACCAAAACGTCGCAAAGCGAGGTATTGGTGTACACTAATTTTCTATTCTATCACTGTAAATATCTTGAATATAATCTTTTAATTTTGATGTGGATAATACTGTATATTCCAAATAATGTTTCAGGAAAGAAATCTTGTTTATCATAAAAAATATCGGTGCGGTTAAATTAGATGAATTATTTGTTCGAAAAACTAGAAACTGCAAATTTCTTTTCTTAATCCGCAGCTTTTTAAGTAACAACAATAAGAACGATGTTATTTACCGAAAATGAATATTAGGGACATTTTAGCGAATTTTCAGAATGGAAACTCGCTATTCCAGCCTTTTTCATGACGCAACTTCAGCCCGAGACTGTGGCAGAAATTTGTTTTGAGGTCCCTAGAACCCGAAAATAACACACAGTAAAATTTATATATATATATATATATATATATATATATATATATAAATATATATATATATATATATATGTGTGTGTGTGTGTATATATATATGTACGTTTATATATATATATATATATATATATATATATATATATATATATATATATATATATATATATATATATATATATATATATATATATATAATATCAGCACGATAACTTTCGAAACAAAACTTCTACTTTCTTCACTGTTACAATTTTAGACGGATATAGATTACGTTATGTAAGGTCTCCTAGGGTCCATGTAGAGTAGCAACTTAACCCTAATTTTTAACAAAAAGCGACCACGAGTGTTCTAGTGGCTGATTTTTCTTTTAATCGATTCAAAATTTAAAAAGGAATAAAAAATTCCAATACTATTTTTTTACCAAATGCCGGCGTCACTGTGAAAAGTTGAAATTAATGAAAGTAATAGGTAAGATACATACATGTATAAATTTTGTATTTGTAGTATTCTCTACGTACAATTGATATAAAAAAAAAAAAATAATAAAATTTTTTTAGAGAGAGAAGAAACTATTGACAAATATGGTATTTTAGAATGAATACGTAGACTAAAATCAAACATTTATAAGAATACTTGTCAAATTATTTATTTTTATCAACTTTTAGCTTTGAAGCCGTGGTTTACTCAAAAAATAGTATTTGAATTTTATATTTTATTTTAAATTCTGCATCGATTAAAAAAAAAATCAGCCACTAGAACGCTCGTGGTCACTTTTTCAATTTCTAAGCATATTTTTAAGGGTAAGTTGCTAGCCTATGACAATGCTGGTAAGTTACATTTCCCGAACGTTTGTTTATATCCATGGAAACCAAAAAATAACAGTGCGGTAAGTGAAATAGATGCGTAGTAAGTGAATAGGAGTGTGGTAAATGAAATTAGCTCAAAAATGATTGTAATTATTTATTTATATTGAAATTAAAAGTACAATTTGAACAATTAGGAAAATAAATCGATTAATATAAAAATTTTCATTGCTTGCACATTATTATTATTATTGTTGGTATTAGTCTTCATATTTTATTGACATTTCAAAAGGTCGTTCAATCATTAAAATTTTCTGTGGTTTTCATAATCTTCCTTTCATTTTACGAGCATAAATTTGCAGCCAAAAATAAAATGCTTCATCAATTTCATTATTCTCACTAATATTATAGTTTAACAAACTATTTTCTTCAAGTTTTTAATAGAAAATACAAAAAAAAAAAAAAAAAAAATAAAAAAATAAAAAATAAAAATACGCCAATGAAATATTGACACCATTTGACACTTAATTTTTTATTTACAAATGTAGTTGTCAATTGTCACTACAAAGATTCCTATTAGTTGCTATAAATATTTATAATATTTATTCATGGCATTCTGTGTCACAACATAAAAATATACATTTCAGAGTTATATCGTTAAGACCATAGAAACAAAAATTATAAAAAAAATATTTTTAGAATCCTTAAATGTAGCTTATCCCTGCCAGTTCCTATTTTTGAATGTTTAAAATATAGCAACATTTTCCTTTTTCCTGTTGAACGATAGATCGTGATTAGCTGATAGTGCATTTTTCTTCTCTTTTTATTGATAGAGTACAATAATACATTTTAAAAAAAATGTGCAGTAAATTTAAAATGCATTTGCGCTTTATAGAATTTTAAATTTTCGTGAATGAATTTATAAATTGTTTCATGCCTGTTCACAAGACCGTAGCTGTACGTTCATTATGAGTGAATATAAAATATAAAATTTAAATTTGAAATATGGGGAAAATATTACACACAAGAAAATGGGCCTCTGATTCATATTTTCTGTCAAAGGTAACGCTCTTCAAAAAATGTTCCATTCAAAAGAGAAAATAATAATAATACGGTTGGACGTCCGTTTTCAGACAACTAATTTATAACAGACACCACTCACATCATTATTTTTCTAACTTTATTTATTCCGTTACATCTTACAATTTTCAATTCATTATGGTGTTAGTGGAGAACAAGGAAAGTGGTGTGGGGACCAGGATTTTATAGAAATGCGTCCGCAGCCGTCTGCTCAAGGAACTATGTCGATATTCACCTGGATTTGTGAAGGAAAACTGCAAAAAACCTTCATGAGCATAGCCCATCATGGGATTCGAACCCTGGACCTACCAGTCCACAAGTGCCAGTGCTTAAGCACGCTCGGCAACTTCGCTGGCTTAAAAGAGAAAAACTGTATAAAAAATATTCAGTTTTCACAGCAAAAATGGCAATATATCTTTTCGTATTGTCCAGAATTGTAATGTATGATAATTCATGATAAAAATGAGGTGTATACTTTGTATTTTTTTATATATTTGATTAAATGAATGTGTCAGAATGTAGCCGTATAAAATTATAGAAACCGGTTTTGATTTTACCGAAGAATAATGCATAATAGTTAAATAATAAAATCCTTAGTAATTGAACATTTGCCGCATTTATGTAAATGAGTTTTTGTTAGAAATTATAATATGAATTGTGCATATACCTACAATCTGTGTATAGGGAATTAAAGTATTGTTTATCAACAGAAAAAAAAATAAGAAGTCGTAATGTTTGGCATAAAAGTGAACACAGTAACCTTCTTTGTAATAAAACAATCATACAATAACGGAGAATTTTATGAATGAACATAAAGAGTTAGCAATCCAAAATTACCTATAGTGTTACTTCCGTAATATAAGAACAGTTTAAAAATGCCACTTTTAAAAGATTTTTACATTCGATCTTCAAAATTACGTATTTACGTAATAAGCGATATTGTAACATCTAGAAGTGAGCGTGTCATTAAAATAATAATATTTGTTAGAATTAAGGAAAAAGAACCATTTTCAGAGGCAATCTTGAGATTGTTTGTGTTTTACTGTATTTTACTTAATATTACTTTTTAATATTAATAGATTTGAGCGTTACTTTATGGTATTCCATATTTGTTTATGTTTATTATTTACAAATATTACTTTTACTTTATACCTCCCTACTTTAGAAACGCTTGTTAGGTTAAGATTTTGACAAATAGAAAATAGTAAAATTATTTAGAGTTAAAGAAGAGTTAAAAGAAAATAGTAAAATTATTTAGAGTTAGTGTGGAATATGACCCTTGATTAAGACACGTCAGAGGGAGTATTATCAAACTCAGCTTAATGAGTAGAGTCTATTACTATTAGTGTTTTAAGTATATCAATAGACGATTAGTAAGTTGATGTTACGAAAATTATCCTATTTAACCTGTTATGATTATAGGTTATCGGCAGCGTCAAAGGTCATGACCGAGGTCAAATTTAGCCAACGACAAATCAATATGAAAAATATACTAAGATGTTAACACTTCTCAATGAGCTATCCTATCCTATTTGATATCCTATTTGACATATCTTGACCATGAGTCCAACTCAGTGTTAAGAATTATGACCACTGTCAAACCCTGGTATGGTACAAAATTTGCATATTATGTAACTAAACTCCGTACGTTTTTGTCTTGGATCTCCTAAACTGAAATACAATTGCTAAATATATATTTTGTGAGCTTCATGCACACTTTAGTAACTCGTACTAAAGTTGAGTACACGTTGAGACGAACATTATTAGCTAACGTACTTCGCTAACATGTTCGTTTAATTTCGGTTGTGCAAACATTTTAAAGCACAATTTTTGTAAAAAATAATGCTATACAAACTGGTCTCATGATTAAATTTCTCATTGAAAAGCAGTAAACTTCAGAGTTAAGTGTTAGCTAAAATTTATTTAATGAAACAAAATACATATTTGTTTGTATTTGAACACGTCTATTTTTTATTTTTGTGTATTCGTATAATTTATATTTGTCATAATTTTGTTTTGGCGAATTTTCAGAGTGGAATTCAGCTATTGCAGCCACTGTCATGACGCGACTTGAGTCCGGGACTATGGCCGAAATTTGTTTTAAGGTCCCTAGAAACCGAAAATAATATTCACTAAAATTTATATATATATATATATGTATGTGTGTGTGTCCGCACGATAACTCTCGAACGAAATATCCTAGGTTTACAAAATTTGTGAAAATATTGGAAGTCCCAAACCGTTGGACAAGTTCGTTAGCCAGGCACGTTCGATGCCCGCAACATGGTTTTTGTTCGTGAAAAAATTTAGTTTTTTGCCAAAATTTCCATTTATTCAAAAATTTTTCCGACATTTTCTTACACCATCAGAAAGAGGAAGAAAAATTACATAAAAAAGGTTTTTAAACCATCCATTCTATGTATAGTGGTTTCCGAGAAAAACGAATTTTTATAAACGGTAATTCGCTATGTTATGCAGGATGCTGCGACAGGGGTATTTAATAGTTCGCAGTTTATTTATGTTGAGTAGTATTTCGAAATTTTTACTAAAATTTAGACTTTCTGCAGAAGTTTTAAAATACACTTACATCTTCCATTTGCAAATCATTAAGTAACTCTAAGCTGCAATGTTCTTGCAAGATACTTTTAACTTACATGGTCACTTTTCTTTATTTTATTTATTACAACACTTCATATCCAGGGCCGAATTTCCTTTGAGAGGCTTGTGGGAACATCTCATGGTACGGTGGGAAATAAATTTTCAAAATCGTTCTATTTTTCCCGACAAATACAGTTGATGAACAAAAGAAAAAAAATATTCTATCCTTTCTGTTGTAGGCCCGATTCACATTATCGCTCCGCTCTCGGTACGGTATCGCTGCGCTCCTGATTCGATAAAATATTCTTACACAAAAAACAATGAGTGTATTGACATCATCGCTCCGATACCACTCCGATATCAGTCGCGGTCCGCCCCTGCTCCAATATCGCTCCAATACCAATACCACACAGGTAATATTTTATCGGAGCGATATCAGACTTGTTATACTTTACAGTATACTTCGCACGTATACTTATTACACCTGCTACACTTTTTTGATTCCACTCCGCTGGGCTTGCATTCAGTCGTTATGAAAAGATGTTTGTATCGAATTGGGAGTGTACCGAGAGCGGCATTATAATGTGAATGGAGAACGAATAGGTACCAGCATGGTATCAGCACTGCAATGTGAACACAACAAGATTATATCGGAGCATGACTGGAGCGGGAGCGTACCGATGTCGGTACTATAGTGTGGACCGGGCCTCACTCTTGTTTTGTGGGATTCATTATTAATTCAGTGCTCTTATGTAAATCCGGCTCTGTATCATATCGCTAATTGAACCGGATATTATTAAGAGATTAAGACATTTTTTTTACACCAATAACGAATAAAAAATATTTAATAACAATAAAATAACAAATGTTAAAAAAATATTGAAATTTCAGTGTGTACATTCACACTGGCTAACTTTGTTAGCCAATAAATGTTTGCTAACAAATTTTAATTAACCCTAGAATCATACGTACACGTCAAAACGACGTACGAACTTCCCTACCTGCTCCAATACTACGACTTGTTGTTACTTGTTTGCTGTGAGATTTCTGTTATCTAATTTATTTGTTATTATAACACACCACATATATTTATTTTGTTTATAGTCATTGTCGTTTTGTTTGTATTGAAACAGTGTCCGTCAAAAGGACGTTGATGTATGATTAACGTATGTTTTTTTTGAAGATTTTGTACACTACATAAAAGTTTTCCTAATTTTTTTTTTTAAAATTTATTAAAGATATGGATGTTATAATTAATTTATTCAATGATTATGATAATGTGAAAGATGATTACAGCTGTTTGACTTATAGAGACGACATAATACTGAAGTTTTAATATATTGAATCGAAAACTAAAGAATGTATTTCGAATGACTTAATAAAAGATTAACAATTTATTTTGTGGAAAATATTTTAATTTTTATTTTTTTATTTTTTTTTTTTTTGAAATCTTATTCAAAAAATTACTAACAAATTTTAGAAAATTTACAAATGTGCCTAATGGGGAAATAACTACATATCTATAGGAATATTTATGACTGAGAAATTTCACATTCTGTAAAGTCACACATGTCCACTGACTCATAATAGTTCATAAATTAATTATTACAATTGATGTATTTATCTATTTTTTAATTTTTATAATGAAAATATGCTTTGATAAAAAAGATTAAAAAAATTAATAAATATTTACATTAAGAAATTTTTCCAAATCCAATTTTTTTAAATATTTTGTTCGCTTTTGTAGTATTGTTATGTAAAAAAAATGTTTTTTGCAAATAAACTCTAAAACTCTCCGTAAAAAGTCCATCCGTCAAAACGACGTCGATGTATGATTAACGTTTCTCGTAGACCAACGTATGATTCTAGGGTTAATATTCGAGTTAACTAACAATGCTCACTTTAGTGTGTACCCGGACTTATATAAAAATAAATTTATTGTAACATTTATACCAATGAATAGTTAACCCATTTTCGTTTTGTTTCAATAATAAGTGAGAAGGAAATGAAAAAAAAAATTATTTGAAGATTTGTTTTGTTTATCGTAAAACACCAGTCCGACGAACACCTTATACGTAAATTGCTACTAGATTATTAAACTAGATTATTATTATGATAAACGCCCACAAAACTACAAACAGACAAAAGTATAATCATCAGTCATTATTTTAAATTGTATAATGTTGGTCAGTCAGCTATGTACGGCAGCTACTATTATAACGATACGATACAGACCCAATGCTGTTGATCGGTATAATACGAAGTATTATAGGAAATAGTTAAACGATCATTTGTACAGACACACAGGTTTTTTGATAACCGTTTTAATATAAAAAATTCTATAAGCTAGCTTGTGAAACATTAATTTGATCGAAGGTTACAGAAACATTTTTCCACAATAGGCTTCTTATACAAAATTATTCGATTTAACACTGAATCTTATTTTAGTTGTTGAAATTTTGAGTTGATTACAAATTACTGTAAATTGTATGACAAAATCTAACTAATAAAATCTAAAAGCATGTTAAAAAACTTAATTGTAGTAATTAAACTTATAGGAGACGCAAATGACATCTAAAGTCGAGCATCCTAAAATGAAATTTAAAACAAAAATACCTACTATTACATTGCGTTACAAAAAAAAAAAGAAAAATTAAGTACCCACTTCAATTTTTCCTGTTTTTTAGACATTCATACACGTCGCTCAATAAGAATATACATGCGTACTTTTTTTCTATCACGTACTGTTTTTTAGTGATGTCGGATGATTAATCAATTAGTCGGTTCAGTCGACTAATTTTGTTTACATTTAGTCATATTTTAGTCGACTATTTTACCTTCAATTAAATGATTAAAATGATTAATTTTTTCCAAATGACTAAAACCGACTAATTTAACAATTTTCCTGTATTATTTATTGGATTTCAAAAATGGAAACTAAAAAATTATCTATCTATGTATATGATTTTTCACTTTTATGTGATTAGTATATTGTGATATTTCATATCTTTCTTTTTCTTAAAAGAATAAAATTAAAAGTCTATAATTAAATTCGAAATAAAAACTCGTTTTTGAAAGAGTTACATAGGTTACCTTACCATGAATTCGACTACAAATTTAGTCGATTAGTCGACTACTCTGTGCTCGATATTTTCGATTAATGACTAATTTTATCTGAAAAACAATTTTAGTCGATTAATCGATTAACCGCTTCTCAGCCCGACATCACTAGGTACTGTTTTTTAAGCACGATAATTAACATATATAACTACTATTAGTAAAAAAATTAAAAAGTAAAGCTTCAGTATACACATTATTTTATTTAGTAATGAAAACTTATTATAATTTATTTAAACTATAATTCGAGTAAAACCCACAGTAAAACTTATCATTAAAATTTTTGCACACATTAATATATAAAATATATAATGAAAAGTATATAATATTGTATGCAAAAAAAATGAAAGAAATTACTGTCACGAATTATACCGACGATTTTTTATATTATGATGATGTATTAATGTCTGTATCAAAAGTTTCATATTTCAAGCATTTAATAACAATGCGTGACACGATTTCGGTACCCGGAAAACTGATTACTATTATAGCTGTCTGTTAGCTAGAGTATATTGGTAGTGTATGTCTTGTTTCTATCCTGTCCTGTTTTTGAGGTACACACCGATAACTTTTTTGAATGATACCTACTTACTGCGTCCATATTAATACACTACTGCTTCGATTGAGAGAAAGAAAAATACGTATGTATTGGTCACACGGTTAGGTAATCACAGAGCCGAAAACGCAGAACTCTTAGGCTGCCTGTACACGATCAGTAATACTGTCAGTATTTAATGACAAAAATAATAATGAATCATTATTTTTATAATATAAATTATATATACGAATACTTTAGAATTATCAATACACGATCAGTAATAATGTCAGTATTTCTAAATACTGACAGTATTACTGATCGTATACAGGCAGCCTTAGTGAACAATTTGTTAAATGCATACAAAAAGATGGGTTGCCGGATGTCATTGAAAATTCATTTTCTTCATTCTCATTTCTCTTTTTCTCCTTCAAGTCTTGGAGTTGTAAGTGATGAACAAGAGGAACGGTTTCATCAGGATATAAAAAGGCTTGAAGAACAGTTTCAAGGTCGTTGGGATGCAGCTATGTTAGGAGATTACTGTTGGCGTTTAAAGCGAGAAGATACTTCCAAACATAAAAGGAAATGTTAAATACTTTTCATTTTTTTGTATACAATATTATATACTTTTCATTATATATTTTATATGTTAATGTGTGCAAATATTTTAACAAGTTTTATTGTGGGTTCTACTCGAATTATAGTTTAAATAAATTATAATAAGTTTTCATTAATAAATAAAATAATGTTTATACTGAAGCTTTACTTTTTAATTTTTTTTACTAATAGTAGTTATATATGTTAATTATCGTACCTAAAAACAGGAGTGATGTCGAGCTGAGAAGCAGTTAATCGATTAATCGACTAAAATTGTTTTTCAGATAAAATTAGTCATTAATCAAAAATATCGAGCACAGAGTAGTCGACTAATCGACTAAATTTGTAGTCGAATTCATGGTAAGGTAACCTATGTAACTCTTTCAAAAACGAGTTTTTTTCGAATTTAATTATGGACTTTTAATTTTTTTTCTTTTAAGAAAAAGAAAGATATGAAATACCACAATATATTAATCACATAAAAGTGAAAAAACATATAGATAGACAATTTTTTAGTTTACATTTTTTGAAGTCCAATAAAAAATACAGAAAAATTGTTAAATTAGTCAGTTTTAGTCATTTGAAAAAAAATTAATCATTTTAATCATTTAATCGAAGGTAAAATAATCGACAAAATATGACTAAATGTAGACAAAATTAGTTGATTAAACCGACTAATCGATTAATCATCCGACATCACTAAAAAACAGTACGTGATAGGAAAAAAATACGCATATATTCTTATTGAGCGACGTGTATGAATGACTAAAAACAAGAAAAATTGAAGTGGGTACTTAATTTTTCTTTTTTTTTTTTTGTAACGCAATATAACTGTAGGTATTTTTTTTTAAAATTTTATTTTAGGACGCTTGACTTTAGATGTCATTTGTGTCTCCTATAAGTTTAATTACTACAATTAAGTTTTTTAACATGCTTTTAGATTTTATTAATTAGTTTTTATCATACAATTTACAGTCTTTTAAGTATTGGATCGCTCTTTTAACATAGTCGTGGTTATCTTGAAAAATTTATATTGAAAAATTTCTCTTATTGTTAGGCATTGTGGATACAATGTATTGTATCATTGTACATTGTACTTTACGCAGTCCTCTAATATGAATTGTGAGTTTGTAATGTGCTAATTTTTTTTTCATTATTTTTTAAAATCATCAATCAAATAAACGTTATCCACCTCATTATTTTTATTCGGTTTTTGCACATAAATTACAATTAAACCTTTATGAAGTAAATGGAAGAGGAGGGAGGTGATCGGAGGCTAGGATTTAGACGAACTACTCTTATAATTGCCAGAGATTGTAAAAGGAAATTCCAAACAAACCGTCATAAGTATAAATTATTGCGGCAATTGAACCTCAGATTTTCAGCTCAAGTAGAGACCGCTTCGGCTTGGCTACTATTCCTAGTATGTTTCTATATTTTTAACATTATTCGATACTTGAAATTTTGAAAAAGTACTCTCCAACATTGTCAATTTCACAGCGTTTCCACCAAAGTATATACAAAGGATATACACAGTAACAGATTACTTCTGTAGATATCTGTAGATGATGGGTGAAACTTGTTTTATTCTATATGCTTTATATTTAATTGTAGATTCAGACGTTTGTTAAGTTTAGGTTTTAGTTTTTGATTAGCATTAATATTAGAATATGTATGTACCATTGTACCATACAATAGATATACTCGTAGCACATATATTATTATTTTTCAAGTGAAATCGCCATATTGGTTAACACTTTGTACAACCTACAAAGTGTCGGTGATAATAAATATTTTTTAATTTGTATGTGATTTTTGTTGTAATTTGAGACTATTTATTAATAAATATTCTAACAATATTTTTTATAACAACAAATATAACATCAGGAAATATAGAAACATTTTAAGTTCAAGCTTTTTTAACCTTAAACTTCTAAAGTGTTAAGTTGATTGGTTAAACTGTTGAAGCGTGAAAGCAAGACAAGCAAACATCACTTTCGTATTTATACAATATTAGCAAGGATTTGGCACAAATTTTAAATATAGTTAAGATGTTACGTGGGTTTTGAAATTAAAAAAGCATATTTTCTCTATTTGTTTAAAAATATATAAATTAATTTATTCAAAATGTTAAGCATACGAAAGAGCAACATTTTAACAATAATTCAAAAAATTTTCATCAAAATTTAGGAAATTCAGCCGGTGGGACTTGGTTTTGGAGACCTCTCAAAAAAGTGTCCTCGCGGCGGTCAAGATAACTTATGATAGCTTTAACGGAAACTAAAAAACCAAATTTTCTGTTAGTAGATAAGTACAGCTAGTGACTAAACGAAGGATTTAAAAAAAAAAATTGAAATTTGAATTTTGGGCAGAGTTGTATATTTGTACTATATAAAATAGTTTAATTTTTGGAACAATTTTCACTACGTATAACCTTGTAAAATTAGTTGTAACAGAAGAAAAAAAACTTTTGTACTATTATTAATTAATGCTATTTTGGAAAAGAGTCGAAATTTCAATAAGATCGATGAATTAGTTGTTGAGAAATTGAGCTCACCGACTTCAAAAATAGTGTTTTGAGAGATACAATTAAAGTAGAGATCATTCTTTTCCAACGGGGGAAATTACCAAAGGTTCTCTTTCCTAGACTTTTACTCTGATTGACTTGTAACTTTGGGAGAATTTTTTAAACATACTGTGCATAATAAAATAAAAAAAATGGGTGTCTGAAATTGTCGAACCCACGTAACCACTTAAGTACCATATTAATTACGTTTAATGACGTTTAAATACGTCATCTGTAGAGAGTACACTGTGAAGTATTATATTGGGTCAATATGAATTTTAAACAGTAGAAAACCATCACCCATTTCAATTGTAACAACTTAATAACTCAAAATTGTCAAAAAATATCTTTATAAGGAAGATTCATACCAAATAAAATTTTTAAAATTTATTCTTTTGACTGCTTATTTACAAAATTATTATTTTAAAATAAATATATAGTTTTTGTTATACATACTTAAGTGTGCGTAAACGCAATTAACCTCACTACAAAAATCACCTGCCTATCAAAATACAAAACTTTTCAAAAGAATGTTTCGTAAATTGGTTGGGTTGTCGTATGATCATAAATATTGATAAGATTTTAAAATTTGTTACACGTCTAGTTTTCAATAATTGTAAAAATAATTAAATAATTATAAGTACTTACCTAAGGTACCTACACAAGTGTCTGTATCCGCGATTATAAAAATATGAATTTTATACAAACCTATATTTAATTTTAATTGAAATATGCACTGGGTAGCAAACTGCATTTTTTAAAAAGAAATTGAAATTAGATTGTCAAATTACTACATTACATTTTTTTAGTCGAATTTTCTCCGAAAAATTAGACTTATACAGTCTATACGATAAGAGCTGCGAGAGGCGAGAGTAGGGGCGCTATCCGTTTTCGGACCCGTAGAACACGAATATGTAGAAAAAAAAAATGTCTGATATATATATATATATATATATATATTTTCCCGCCACCTTTTAATTTGTGTAGGGCCCCCCTATGGAAGTTAAGAGATGAAATTTGGTAAATGGGGCTCATTTTCGAGGCACCTCATACTATCAAAGTGGGGTCAAATTTTGGGCAAATTTTTTTTCTGACCCGACTTTTAAGGGGGTGGTGGGGGGCGGAAAAGCAATAAAACTTTTTCAAACCGGTTTTAAATAATGTTTCGGTCAATTATCTACAACATATCCAAAATTCAGCTTCCTAGGATGATATGGTGGGAGTAGAGGGGGGAAAAACGATTTTCGCTGGATCTAACAGGCCCCCAGCCCCCCAGAATTAACGTAGAGGGTTAAAATTTGGTGTGTTGATAAAGTTCGTGCCTAGGTTGTGCTTTTTGGCGGTTTTAATATTTTACCCCCACCCCCCTCATTTTTAAGCTACAATTTCATGCATTTTCGACGTTTTCGAAGTTTGTACCACTCGCACAGGTCACCCAAATAAACCTAGAGGGCTGAAATTTTGTATTCGGATTGAGTTAGTATCAAGGAGGTGCCTTTTGGGGGTCTCGACTTTTAACCCCTACCCCCACCATTTTTATACCCAAAAGAACATGATTTTTCTTGTTTTTTAACAGTTTCGTTCGGGTCAAAATCTCCCCAAATAAACCTAGAGGGCTGAAATTTGGTGTACAGGTTAAGCTAATAGCCAGACACTGTTTTTTGGAGGTTTCAACTTTTAACCCTTACCCCCACGATTTTGACGCCAATATTTCCTTAATTTTTTTGCTTGTTTTCTAACATGTCTAGAGACTCCATAAGGAAAGCTAGAGGGTTGAAATTTTGTACGTGTATTCAGTTAGTATCCAGCTAGTACCTTGTAGGGAGTTCGCATCACTTTTCCCCCCACTTCTCCCATTTTTACATCGGAATTGAATGCTATTGTTAAATGTGTTTTAAAAGCATTATGTTTATTCTAAATACAAGTAGGCGAATAGTAATTTTAAAAAATTAAAAAAAAAAGTGAACTTACTTTTATGACAAATGAAATACATACATATTAAGTAATTTAAAAATGTTATTAAAGTCACTGTTTATTTATAAATTAGGAATTTTGGATTTTTAGTATTTATAAAATAGAAAGTTTGGAGTTTTTTGAAAAGAAAAAATATCTTTATAAAGGCCTTCCAGTTTACTATTGAAGGTCCTTTTTTAATATTTAAAACTAAAACATAAAGGCAATTAGCGGATAAACATGGGCAGGAATGTCCTCGTACGAATTGTGTTGGCTTTTTTTCTGCTACCTGTTTTCGGCACAAAATTGAAATTTACTGAGATACAGCCCTTCAATACTTAAAACCTTTTTTTAAAGCCTCGATCAGCCGAACACTCATCACCAGTTTTGAAACCAACAAAATGACAATTCGGTTGTAGACTTTCAATCACATTTCTCTTGTAGACATTCAATACCGAAGATGAAGGGGAAAATTCGACTACCGTGATGGGGCCCCGCTGCTCACGGCGTTTTTTTTTTAATTTTTACTTGCAAAATAGTATATTATTCAATGAACAAGTAGCGATAATTACTCACCTATTACATTCGAATAGAATATTATACTGTTTTACGGATTTTCTGTTATCCGTCTAATTCGATTAACCGTCACAGTTCCGGTCGTGATGGTGACGGTTAATCGAAGTTCTACTGTACTTTAATAAAAAATTGAGAATTAATATTTCACAGTATTTCTAAAGAAAATACCCTGAAAATTATTTTCGGGAAATTGAAAAAATGGATAAATTAAAGGCATGGAAAAATGCTTTGATATAAAGTCAATCCTTATTTGAACGCTTGTTCGTTACATTTATGAAAAGACTCAGCTCGTAAGCTTATTTTTGTGACCATGAATGCTTAAACTGCACCCAAGACGACAAGAATCACACTTACGGGTTTCGATAAATAATATATTATTTTCTGTCTTTGTTAAGAAATTAAGATTCAACAAATCTATGAAAATCATCAAAATAAAAATATAAAACAACTGAAATTTGTACGAATCGAATATTATAATTATAATATAAACAATATCATACTTTTTTGTGCTTGTTTAAATATTTTGCAAGTGCACCTTTTTGATTGATCCACAACCCTCTAAGTAATGAAAATGTTGAGCAGTGAACACCATTACTCAATAGAAAAGGCATAATTTTATTATGCATTTTAATAATCGGGTTTTGGAAACTGAAATATCCTAAAGCAAAATAGGGAACATACAAAACAATATCCAAAAAATTATTTAATGAAATTTAATTTAATTGAAAATTGTAACATAATTAAATTTTATTAAGATATCGAATGATAAGTAAATAAATACATCCAGATATGGTATGCTAGTAAAATTAAAAAATTATGAAATTAAAGATGAGGACCTGACTAATTATGAAAGTGAAATAGAATTGAACGTTCATTTGATTGTATCATGTTTTTCAACGTCTTAGATTGCAAGTTGGCGTTTACTTGAGGCAGCCAACTTTTTCACTAGTCAATGCGGGACAATACAGCAATCTTACACCTAATTTTTATTCATGTAATATTTTGAAAAATTCGTCGTAACACAGTACGGCACAACTTTATTGTCTGAAAATAAGAAAATAGCGGGGCTAACTTGGTGGGGTCAAATGGTTGAAAAACGATAAATCATATAACATGACTTAATATTATACCAACTAATGGCGGAAATGATTCCAGGCTACAATAATACTATTTAAAATTAAAGAACGACTTTTAAATATTTCTGTCATGCTTAAAAAAGTGTCGATATATTGTATTTGAATTATATGGTAGACGAAGTGGTCGGAAAGCGACATTTGATATTACACGACCCATGGAAGAAGAAAAGGTATATATAATATTGTAAAGGAAGGAGCATTTTCCAAAATACTGATCAACATATTATGAATATTAACTTGCTTATTATGAATGACGCCATTTTTTGAATAAACAATAACGGTTTTAATGTAACTGCAACACTGCCATTGCTTCTAAACAATACATTTAGTACATTTTTCTTATAATTGTGATTTCTATATAAAAACATAAACAATTAATTAATTAATATATGTTTTATTTGAATCAATAATCCACTCCTTAAGAATGCTGTTCGACTATTTTATTAGTTAATTTTTCGAATTCCCAATTGTCTACTAAATCATTGTATTTTTTAACGGTGTTTAAAGAATATTATAAATTACTATAAACTGAAAACAAAAATTGCTCAAATTAATCGATTATTTACAATTTATCACTATTTTTGTAAAAAGATTACGTTTTGGTTGATAGTTTTGTACCACTAATAAGACATCTTCTTGATAAGGGTCGACACAAACATAAATAAAACTATAGTTATTAAATTGCCATTTTATTAATAAATAAATAAATACAAACAAAATACATAATGTTGAAGTTAAATTTTTATATGCTCATTAATTTTACATAAAAGACGCCACTGAAATGATGTGTCAATTTAGCCTATATTTTAATTTTTACATAATTTTATTTTTTACAATACTTTTAAGATTTTTATTGTTATTATCACATATTTTAAATAAAAAACGAAATCCTTATTTACGTAGAGTAATTCCTTTTTCGGTATTTCCTTTACTTTGTGTAATGCCAAAATTGGTGTTTTGCGCTTATTATAAACCTGTTTTTTAAATGAAAAGTTTAGAAAAATAAACAAATTTTCACTACAAATGGTTGTATCTATATATATAAAAGAGAAATACCACTGACTCATCTATCACAAAATCTCCAAAACTACAATACCTACAAACTTGAAATTTGGCATGTAGGTGCCTATTGGGTCGTAGGCGCTCGCTAAGAAAGGGTTTTGCAACATTTTTTGTATAACCGTCGAAATTTACGAAAAACCGTAAAATATTAATTTTCTATGGCTGTATACAGCAATCTGTGGCCAGTTTATCAAAAAATCACAAAAGTGTTAGATAGCTGCTAAGCATTTGGAGACAAATAAATTTGGAATGTAAAGTAAATTTGGAATGAAAAGTATTAATAAGTATTTCTATAGATACCATATAATATTATTTTTACCTATGACTATTATGAAATTACTTATTTACTGTACAAAATACTATTTTCAAAAAATTCAAATAAATGGTTTGATGAATTTTGACTAAATGTTACGCAAACCCTTTTAAAATTTCGGAATGAATAAACGTCAGTTTAAAATTGATCCCCAGGAGTCTGAAGCAATAAAAATTACGTAAAATTAAATGACCACCGGTACTCCACTCCTAAAAATCTAAATAAGTATGGTTGTCTACAGAAAAGTCACAAACTTTTAAAATTAGGTAGGTACCTATATTTCTAAAATAAGAATATGGCTACGCTGGAGTCGTTTGACGGGCATAGCAACTTTCAATAATTGGTTCACTGGTGGATACGTGATACCTTATGTTCTAATATAGACTTCTAAAGTAAACGGCTGGACTTTGGAAAATAAACGGTTGGATTCTACCAGATTTTGCTTAAATAATACTGAGGTCCTAAAAAATGAAAGCTTTCTAGAATGGATGGATCTTGACCAAATTTTGCTCAAACATTACCGATGTCATGAAATAAACGAATGTGAAGTTGAAATGACCTCCTAGGGCGCTGGGGACCCAAAAATGGTCTAAAAAAGACGGCGAATCTTGATTAAATTTTACTTAAACATTGATATTTTGAAAAAATTAAGTGAGATTAAAATTATTGCCTAGGATTCTGGAGTAATACCAGACGCAATAAATTAATGGCTGGACGAATTAATGCAGGTTCAGAAATATTCGCCAAAACACTCGGACTTCAAAAAAGGTTCGAAATTCAAATGCTTCTAAAATTATCAATATGAGTATCTACGGAAAGGTCTCAAGGCATGAAAACTAAATACAGTAGAAACTCGACAATTCATCATGCTCGGGGCCGGAGGGGTGATAAATTACAGAAATAGAACAATTATGGAATATGTCTGAAAATGAATAATAAAAAAAAAAATTAATTAAATATTTTTACTTATCCCTTTATTTTGAGTAATTCGTTGTTTAATGGAATTTTTACAACTAGATACGATACACTTTAATTTTTTTCTAATTAAATTTCAAAAGTTAAGTAGAAAACCAACTACACTACGTACATTTTTTTTAGGAGCGACGAATTTTTATAGAATATGATGAGTTACAGAGTGACGAAATATATCGAGTTTCCACTGTACACTATAAATATGAATATATCTATTTTAAGATCATTGAATGAGCGGAATGGAACACTAGAAGAAACTGATTTTATAAAGAAATTTAGAAGATCTATAATTTAAATGTAAAGTGAGTTCAAAATTAACCCCCAGCACTATCTAATAGGATTAAAATTAAACGGTTGGATTTTGACAATATTTTATGAAAATTAAATATGCTATAGAAATATGAATATGGTTAATTTAGGGTTATTAGGCGAGAATTATGCTCAGAATTTTAGAATATCAAATCTTAATGAACCTGGGGGTCAGAATTGTCCGTGAAGGCCATCAAATAAGACCCAAATTAATTGTGATATTAAAATTGTCTCCTACGGTCTTGGTGCCCCAAGCAAGGCCTAAAATGGAAATACTCCTAAAACTACCTATTGATACGGGTATCTACGTACATAAAGGTGCGGAAATTAGCCATGCTATTGAAATATGACGATTGTTACTTTAGAGTCGTTTGAGCGTAGCCAGGCATTATAAATAATTGATGTACAGAATTTCCGAATATATCTAATTTAAAATTGATTTAATCATTTGACCAATAATTAAGATAATTTTACGTGGGTGAAACCGCGGGCCACAGCTAGTTTATTGATAAATACAATATTTACTTACCCAAATATTATATCTATGAGGTATTGCGTTTATTAATATTGTTTTAAACTTAATTTTTTATAGGACTCGATCTTATAGGAAACTCCCATATCGCACGCTCCCATTTAGCAATTTCGTCGCACACAAGATGTGTATAATGGCACCCCTCCGTGTTTTAAAGCAAATATATTTGAATGTGTTAGTGTCTAAGTAATAGTTCGCAACAGTAAATCATACAAATATATAAATCAGAAACATTGACGCGCGTGATCTTTGAATTTCTCATTTGGCAATGCTTAAATGCTTAAAACATTTCATATTAAGTATATAAACGTAACTTAAAAAACTGATAACTGTCATATGTGATTATAAATGTGATTAATCCGCACAAAATTATCCTAGATTTTATCGGACAGTGACTGAAGAAAGTTTGAAGAACATTGATCTACAACAGTGTTTTTCAACCTTTTTCATGGCGCGACTCCCTTAGTATGGAAAAATATTTCACGACCCCCTACCCTCCACTATTTACTAACTTTTATTTTTTTATCTTATAAATATCGAATCCTTTCATCATTATTGATTATTTTCATAGTTAGGTATCGATTAAATACGTAATTAAGGACTTGAAACAAGCAAATTTTTGTTTCGATATTGAAGTTGACGACTTATAGTAGTTTCTGAAAGCGTGAGTGGCGTAAAAAGTGACACGTGCACGGCGGGCGAGGGTTGTCGCCGTTTAACACTTCCAAGCGTAATCCATTTGAATTCTTTGAATTGCAAACTCGCGTTGGTGTTTAAATTTATTAAATTGCCTTCTTGTTTGTTTAGTAGTTGCTCGCGTAAATACAAAGGCGACTGCAGCACAGACAGAAGTTACTCTGTAATACAGCCGTGTCTGTATGAATAAAGTACTGCAAACACGATTATATTACAGATATTTGAAGACTGTCTGTAACGTTATCGGCTTCGAATAACATTTTTTTATCGAAAACGACTGCAGCACAGCTATATTCGCTCTGTAATACAGCCTAAAACACACACTTCTTATTGAACAAACACCGCTGCAATTCAGTCAACGGTTTGTACCATTGGGCCAAATTTGTTTAATTATTTTATCTTTGATTTAGCAAAGGTCGGTTGACAAAGAGCAAAATGGTTGACAAGGAAAAATTAATTATTTTTTGAATAATTCCTGTGAGGAGTATACCTTGTTGAATTTCACAAAAGATGTGAGGAGTATACCTTGTTGAATTTCACAAAAGAGACACACCTCAAATTAGCCGTGCAATTTTTTCACTTTAGGCTTTAAATTTCAACTTTGAGCAAAAATAGGTAAACTAGTATTTTTCATGTAGATTTCATATATGGGTAGTTCTTCAAACGAGGGAATTTTGGACGGCTCAACGCATTTTGTATATTAATATTTTGAAAAATACATTTTTTCTAGATGGAAACTGTAAACCATTACTGGTCACTCAAAATAACCCGGTTTCGAAATATATTTTTTATACAAAATGACACTTAAAACGTAAAATTCTCAGTCTCCTGGTATGCCTCCTCTCCAAAGTAACACATAGCAGACTAAATAATTATTTTTTCTGAAGGTATAAAATAAAATTTATACTGCAGTAGTAATCTATAATATTGGTACTTTTTTATTGTATAAATAATTTTTGAATTTTTTTATATTTTCTTTAAGAAATATTCTATTGCATTTTGTCTCCCGAACTTTGCATCATTCTCCTATTAAACTAAAACACTTAAAAATATAAAAATTTATATTCCGATTAAATCATCGTTTGTCATAGTAATTAACTGAAATATAATAAATAAAATAAAGTACATGTTTGACTTAATTTGAGATTGTGTCAACTAATTCAGTTAACATTGTAAGTGACATCGTACTCGATGCAGTTAATTTCTCAGTATCCTGGTCACCATTTTCGTGAAAAATGCTGTGGATATAAGAAATTTTTCAGTTGTATGAGTTGTAAATATGTTGTATTAGAATAGCAACCCTGTTTTTTTTTTTTTTTTTTTTTTTTTTTTTTTTTTTTTTTTTTTTAATAGAGTATTGAAGAATTCTTAGTCTCCTGGCAGCTCCAAAAACGGGATTAAACTTAAATAATGTAAATAAATTAGGTAAATGTCATTAGAATACTGTAATAAATGACTCCGTATATTTTTTAATAAAAAATAAATTCTCTTTTTTTTCTGTATAATATATACTATATAATTAATATAACTACTGATACATATACTACTAATATAATTATAATATGTATTAAACTGTCGTGAATGACTTCAAATATTTTTTAATAAATATTATAATAAATTCGTATTTTTTTTTTATTTATTTAGCTTTTTTTTTAATACATAGGTATATACACTATATAACTACTAATATATACATACTACTAATATATACATACTACTAATATAATATATATTAAATAAATAATACATTGTTTAATAGTTTAATAAATTGTGCTTAATAATATAAATGAATATAAGAAATTCTCTTGTGTTAATTTTAGTTTTTTACTCATTCTTTCACCTTCCTGGATGTATTTTTTTTATAATGGCCATAAAATTTATAATTTTTAATTTTTTGACTGGCCACTTTCAAATAGTGTAAAAAATGTCATCAACTTGAAATAAAACTACTTTCCAAAACTTATACATGAAAAAAATGTGTGGCCGGAATTAAGTCCATTTTCGTCCTTCGTTTGAAGAACTACCTATATATGCTATTCAAATTTTAATATACAAGAGCATATCCGCCATATTTCAAAATTTACCCCCAATTTTGCCTAAACAGCCCCTTCAGTTGGCTTGACCTTAGCTTTATATACATCAATAGAAAGCTCTTTAAAAATAAAGTGTTGTGTCAATTTAAATTTTTTTACTATCTGCCGTAGTTTTCAAGTGATCAAGAAAAATTGAAATTTACTCTAACTTTGAAAGGTGATTTCACCCCTTAAATGACGACGGTGGCAGATTGTCAGATAAAAAAATACGGGTCCGTCATTTTTGCTTGTACTACACGCATATGAAGTTCGAAATTTCGAATTGACAGTTCAGAACCTTTCCTTGTAAGTCTTCTTCGAGAATATAAAGCGGACGGCCTACTACCTCTGAAGTAAAGAAGAAAGGGGGACGCAACCGTAGCGTCGGCGAAAATATTAAATTGAATCGCCCTAATGCTAGGAAACATTGAACTTAACTGTCACATTTTTTAATACAATGCTTTTAGTTTATAAACATAAAAATAATTAAAATTAAACAAAACATTTTGTAATTTTATCAAATTTGTTGCTATTTTTTTAGTTGCCTTATCCAAACAAATATGACTGTACTACTACAGATATTACTGAATTGAAGTATCATTCAAATGAATAATTAATAATGCTTTAAGTCATATACAGCACGGACTAGGACGGCCTGTGATGAATCCGCCATTTCATTACCTTACACAAACGAATGCGGCTGTACTACAGACGTCTATGTTGCAACTGGCTTCGGACAAACAATTCCTACTTTAAGTCATTCACAAGATAATGCAGCACAGACTATGGGTGTCTGTGCTGCAGTCGCCTTTGTATTTACACTTCCGGGACGCACTAGACTAATTCCGGGGCTATTTTAACAAAAATTTCAATGCGGGGCAGCAGTTACTTTTCTGGGACTGTCCCGCAGAATCCGGGACAGTTGGCCGCCTTACGTTTACTTAGCAGACACAAAAGCAATCTGTCGCGTCTTGAGCAATATTTACCATTCTATTATCTAATAAGTTAATAACCATAGTCAGTCCATAGTTAAAAACAATAATATATTATAAAAGTTTACGTACCTACCTAGGAACGCGCGAAAGTAATCGCTTACCTTCAATTAGTAAATAAATTTTCTCAATTAACTATTCATTTTTATTAAAATTGTATTTTCCATGTATTTCATTATTCTTTATTCATTTTTTTTTTCAATTTATTCATCATTTTTTTGGTTTAAAAAATAATTTACGCATACTCGGTCCGTAAGTTTATTTTTGTTACCATGAATGCTTAGGAATCCTCAGCTTTCAGCCTCGGATTCTCAAACTACATCTGAGGCCACAAAATAATACTTACCGTCCTCGCTAAATAATATACCATTTCAAATTTCACGGCTTTTTATTCTCGATAATGATTTATAAAAAAAAAAAAATATTTAAGCGATTTGATAAATTGTACATGTTTTAATAAAGGATACTTTGACGGTGTTTTTTTTTAAAAACGAGGAACATTATAAAATAGATTTTACTAAAGGTAGGAAATTTTTCTTCACTAAATCTATATTTTTACCTTAAAAATGATAGTTTGGGTGGACTTTCTAGAATGCTGTTTTCATTTGTTGTAGCATCATAACTTTCGGAGATATCAACTGCCAAAATGGATACTCTTCAAAAAATGAGTCTAGATTAATTGATCATCATAAAACTAACCTTCACAGCAGGCAATTGGTATTTTGAAATATTTTTTTAAAAAAATAACAATTAAAACTAAAAATACTCTTTAAAACGGATCTTGTATACAATTTTGAAGCGAGGAAATGATTTCAATATTTTTTTTCGACGATTAATTTTTGAAAAAAGTATTATCCCGCAGGAAAAAAGCTTTAGCAGTATTGAAATACAGCATAAAATACATACTTTATGCTTTAAAACTAAAATACAGCCTCTTTTGATAAATATTGGAAGCGCCAATTTTTATGTTGTTTGCATAGTATAGTAACTTTAAATCGATTTTCGTAGGATTTTTATGGGAGAACTTTCTGTCTCATATAAATACCATCCAAGGTATACACACCTCAATTATAGCTACAAAATCAGCTGTCCTGTAACATTTTATCCGCTTCTCACATTACTATAGAAAACATACTTTGTATCTATATTTACGTAACGATATTTATTTTGTACAAGTGGTAATAATTAAACTCTTAAAACCGGTCCTGACTTTATATCACCCGATTAAATAACCTAATTCAAAAAATTCATCGAACTAATAGTAACTATTTCTTTACTTGTAAGCCGTTAGTTTACTGAAATTAATATTAGTGGTCCGAGATATTTGTTTAAATATTACTTATCACGCCAATCTAAAATAAAGTTTTATTGGAATTTAATTGTATCATGTACTTACTTCTTATAATACGTTGATCGGTAATACTGGTATAGGTACCTACACCGTGATTCTTCAATATCAGATCGTGTGAAAATAAAAGAGTTCTCTAACTTTGTTTCTTTGATACTCACATAAATTTATTCGTTTTAATACATTACATACCTACTTATTTCTCTTATTATAATAACTTACTGGCTTAATATTGATTTTTTTTTTTTAAATCAAATGAATTAATTAAAAATTAAAAATATTTTCTCGTAGATTACATTTTGAAATTTTATGTTATTTCATTTTTTTTTTTTTGTTATGGCTCAGTATTGTACACCGTGTTAGTGTGTACTTTATTATCGACTAACGTGTCAGTTTGGCTGTATGCACCTTGCGTTCAGATAATTAAAATTGTCCTATTTGCGGTCAAAAAATTTCACACTAAGAAGTAATTAATGGCCGAAAAGATGTTAGTGCCGAAAGTTGAAAATAAATTGCTCCCAACATGTTCCATTGAAATCAATAATTGCTCTATTAGAAGCTCAATTATTTAATTAGTTATAATCAAGATAAAATTTTTTTTCAGTATTTCAGTTATCAAAATCTTGTTAAATGTTTTTATATAATTTGCTTACACCAATAAATTGCTTCCAATTTGCTCCAGCTAACTTAAAAGTTAAACACAAATATTTTTGAATAATCATTAAAATATTTTGTTTATTTACAACAATATCCATGTGTCAAAATCGAATTGTTCTTACATATATGTAAACGACGTACGAAATAATGTCTGATTGCCTACATATATATCTTAATAGTACCTACATAACCTATTATATTTTAATATATTTTAATTAATTATTATTCAGAAAAATTAATATTACACTTTAAAGATGAAACAAATTGGGATTAATTTACTGGTGTAAATAAATTATTTATATTAGGAAGAAACATAATTTGAAAAAATTTTGATAACTGAAATACTGAAAAAAAATGTTGTTTACAAATAACCAATTAAGTAATTGAGTTTCAGGTGGAGCAATTACTGATCTCAATGGAGCCATTTGAGAAAAGTATAACCATATGAAAAACAAAAAGATTTTTCAACTCGGGCGCTAATTTCTTCCGGTTTATTAATGTAAACAAAAAAAAATTAACTTCTACTGTAAGTATCTAGTTTTAAATACCATTTTTAACTTTTAAATAAATAAATAAATACATATATAACTGATAAATAAATAACCTGAATTTTTTCACTGTGAAAAAAATGTATCTAAATATTAATTATGTATACAATGGTGGAGAAGCTGGGAAATTTTAACGAGAATTGACATAATCTATCATAGAGTGTGTGACGAAATTAAAATCCGTTGTCAACCTTAATTGTTGAGTTTCAATGTCACTGTAGAAATTCTTTCTAGAACATGATTATCTTTGGATTTGTCCGTGGCACTCAGCTATCTAAAAAAACACTTATCACATATACGGTTCTAAAATCTAAAGCCATTTTTGCGAATTGTCTCGTTGGACACGTGACCGAAGTGAAAATTCCTGTATATGAAAATACAATAATACGCATTTATTCTACATTAATTGTAGGGTTGACCGGGGTAAATGTGAATTGGGGCAATTGTGAATGGCGCCTATAATTTCTAAAATAACATTAATTTTGTTAAAAATCAAATCTTAGTAGGTTTTTCAGTCCTTTCTTAATATGGTATTAAAATTTGATAACAATTCTCCAAGTATTAGTATCTTTTTTTATTTTGAAAAAACCCTTGCAAAATTTTATGTATCTTACTTCGACCAATCCTCAAAAAAATATTTTTTTAAATACATTTTCTTTTTTTAAAAGGTAAGAAATGGTTAAAAGTATTTCTAATGGTCTAGTGGTATAAACCCTGAGAGGGTTCCTTATTAACTGCTAAAGAAATTCGACAATTTATTACCAATTCACAATTACCCCATGATTTTAAAATTCTGGAGTAATTGTAAACGTCATTCACAAATGCCCCCATTCGATCAAAAATTTCAGTAGTGTTCTTTTCAAAGTTGAAAATGTTGATGAAGATGCTGGTGACATTATTGTACAAGTTTCCGTTCTACAAACAATACAAAAAAAAAACTTGTTTAAAGAGCGATGTTTTGTGTATCAATCTACGAAATCATTGCTGTGCCCCCTTATCCAATAACAACTTACAAAAACAGAAAAATTACTTGTTTTTAATGTCTCTGTGAGTGTCCAAGGGCAGTAGGATTAATACAAAACCATTTTCTTTTTCATTTAAAGTACAGATTGTTGTTTTTTATTCATGTTAACTGCATAAGTAAGTTAATATGTTATAAATGCATCCCCTTGAAAAAGTCTCATTTTCCTTGTTTTTGTGTGAAAATCTTGTAATTTTTTGATTTTTTATTTGATAAAATGACAAAATATCATCAAAATATTATTTCTAGTTTGTAATAAATTTGTTCCTATACAATTTTTGTTATTTTTATTTAACCTTGATTTTTGGTGCTAATTTGAGGTATGGATAACTTGCATAAAACAAAGGAAAATTGTGGCCGCTAAAGTATGATGAAAAATTTGAAAGTGGGGTAAATGTGAAGAATTTAATTTGGGGTTTACCTTGGTGTACCTCACTTCTCTTGTAATCCATTCTAAATAATTTTTCTGATGGCATTCACTTCTACTCCAAAATTCAAAAGATTTGCAAAGCCGCACCGGGGAAATGTGAATGGCTTATAAAATTTTTGTTTTTCATACGAATTTGCTCAAAATTTGTGTGGTGCATCCTGAATAATGTAGAATTAAAAATAAATCAACCATAGTGTGATACATAAAATAAAAAATACTTAAAACAGCGCTTTATCTCAAATTCATGAAAATCCATTCACAATTACCCCGGTCAACCTTATAATTATTAATTATTCAATCCGTAATTTTTCGTCCTAGCATTTCAAAGAGTCATTTTGAAAATAACTTTGGGGGTACGTAGACCCTTAAATTAAATTACATAACAGTAATTTATACACACAATCATTTACAATTTGATAAAATCTTTTCGAACTGAATATTATAAATGTATATTTATTGTATTTATTTTATTTTGGCGTTTATACGTACGTATACACGTTCAGAGAGGCACGCAACTCTAAAAACAATTTGGTGTGATAAATAAATGCTCAGATAACTTACAATATACGATCAATTATCGAAGAGCACCAATGAATTCCCTCTTAACATGCATTAAGTGTATCTATAACATTATAACTTATATTGAATGCACCTGCAAGAGACCATTACTCCTTCAAAGATCTCCTCACAGTAATACCAGACAATAACACCGAATGTATTTTATACATACAAAATAAGTACTAATAACGCGAGCCTATATAAGAAAAATAGAGTACACCACGCGTAGCATATTTATATTGAATTAACAATTTGATTGAATTCAATAAAAAAGCTTTTTTAAAAAAAAACCGACTTCAAAAATTAAAATAGTAGATTGTGCAATAAGTGCCGGAAATTGTCGATTGCCCACGAAAGCGAAGTTGAGCGCACGAACGTAGTGAGTGAGTTCATTCGCTTGAGTGGGCAATCGACAATCCCGCACGAGTTGCACATACTATTTTTTATTACGAATTTCACATACTTTTTTTCTATTATTATTACTATTTTTGACATTTTTATTACTTTTTAAAATAATATTTTTAAGTGTTCGTCTTTTTTTTTCTGGATTAAATATCGTTTAAATTACTTTGTTGGTGGTTTCTATAGAAATAATTATGAAATATTTATTAAATGAAAAATCAAGAGGCAGCTTTGCGTGTTTTGATTAAATTTTGCGTGCTTTATTGTCAATTTGCGTGTGGAAAGTTACTTTCCGCACGCAAAAAAGTATGCGCAAAAATCATAATTTTGGGCACTCACTGGCTGTTTTGAAATTTGGAACAAAAATAGTGTTCAAAGAATAATTATGTACTAGGAAATTAAAAATTATTGAAAATCAACCAATTTTTCAAGTCATTAAAGAATTTTTTAAATTAGATATTGTCGGAAAATTATTTTTAGAATAATTAGATCAACATAAATTTAAAAATATGTTGCTATAGTTTTTAAAGTAAATAATTTTGCATAATTATTACACAAATTTTAAAATTGCCATAATTATTCATATTATTGAAGATGGTTAAAAAATTACTCAACCAATGTTAATCAAAAATTTTTATGGGACCACCTGGAGAACTTTATCTACTACTCAAAAAAAGAATGACCCAGATAAACTGGCCCAGAAATGTGGGAGAAATCAGTGTACATACATAAAAAAAAACATACGGGTTGAATTAAAAACCTCCTCGTTTTTGAAGTCGGTTAAAAATAACCTACCTGGGCCCTATTTCATAAAAGTACAATTTACAATTTACAGGTATTTTTTTTACAAATATGTAAATATTTAAGTTACAGGTGTTGTATAAAAAATTATTACAAATTTGTAAGTACCGATCAATTCTACAATTTTACAGACATTTCTTTGACAATTTTACAGGCGATTCAGTTCATGTTTTACAAAGTACAGATTAAAATCTTACATAGCTTGTAAAATTGTTATTACAATCTTACGTACCTTTTAAGTTCTGTAATTTTTGAAGAAGTCTTAATTTTTGACTGTTTTGTGAGCATTCGTTTTTGAAAACTATTTCAAATAATAGTTTCGTATTTTCTAAATATTTTAAACATATTTCTACTTTGCGCTCTAATTTTTCTTTCATATATAATCATCCTTTGCATTTTCTATATTCATATAATGGAGGGAACCTATCCTAATTTTTGGGTAAAAAATGAGTATAGGTACCGCATTTCGCAGAAATATATGGAAATTTGTTTTGCAGTAATTGTTTCACCGATACGACCGATACGGGTTACTATTCTAAACAGAATTAACTATATTATGGTAAATTTACCAAATCAACTACAACTTAGCTACAGTTTAATGCCCATATTTTGCTTATAATCGCTGTGGTGAATTAATTGTTTTCTCTAACCGAACACTTCAGTTTACCAAGGCTTAGCTCGGTACAAAAGAACAAATAAGGCGTATAGTCAAATTAATTATCTTTTACGTGGGCACAGAAAAGACAGAAAAATTGCCTTTTGTCTCTTGGGGAAAGGTTTGGTCCATCTCTTCGGTCAAACCTTTAAGAGAAATTGGGAACACAATAAACATCTATAAACCTAAAAAAAATGTCCGCTTCAACTATCTTCGATCAAAGACCGGACCCCGCATCTCTGCGAACAAAATTCAGCTTGTTAACATTAATATATTCGTTTTCAACATAATTATGAAATTTAAAGTATAATATTAACTGGCAAAAAAGTTATTAATTTTATTGATACGTTTCTATGGATATCATTTACAATTGTAAAAAAGTTAAGAATTTGTAAGAATTATTTATGCAACACCTAAAATTGTAAGTAGTGCATTACAAGCACCTGTAATTGTAAAATTGTAACTTGTACTTTTATGAAATAGGCCCCTGCAAGTACTTAAGGTTATTGCTATATTATTGAATTTGATAGCAAATATATATATATATATATATATATATATATATATATATATATATATATATATATATATATATATATATATATATATATATATATATATATATAGCAAATATAGTTTTATACTTATTACTGATTCTACTTTAACTGCCATATTTTTCGGACCATGAGACGCACTCTAGACCATTGAGGAGAGAATCGACTAGAGAGAATGCTGTGTATTACAAATACATTAGGAAATTGAAGCAAAAAAATTGACTGATGTGAGCAAAAAAATTGACTGATGGGATTACTTTAATGGCGGTCAAACCATTAATTTAATGGTTTAATTGGTTTATATCTAATATTTATAAACAAGTCTCGGTGGTTACAATTTGGGCTTACTAAAATGAAGTCATGCTTCAAAATTTAATGCCTGTGTTATCTCTAGGAAACATATGTTAATATGTTTGATTCAGTGCTCTGTGCTCTAGACGTTGAATCCGTACAGTCTGATTTTCGTGTACAGTCAGAAACGGAACCCTAATTTTTGAAAATTTTTTTATGCCGAATTGCGATTTTTTAAATTATATATGACTTAATTTTATTTTAAATTTCCTGTCAGACATCATTTAATGGGACGTTGCCAGTTGTTGCCAACTTTTAGGTTAACGCTATAAAGTTTCGACGTCTGGGCGGTGTTAACTTTCCCAGTGGCCGACAATATTTTTAAAGAATTAGCTAAAAACAGCTTTACATACACAAATTCACAAGATGCCTAATTGCAAACACACATATTTTTAATAAAAAATAAATAAATACGATCTCAATAACAATAAAGTAATAAAAAAAATATAAAAGACATTTTATTAAAAAAATATAAACAATTAAAAATTATACTATATGTATTACGTTATCTGCCTATACATTTAAAGAAACCATCACACTGAGAGTGTGTTGTGTTTGGTTATGACACACATGTTGAGTCATCGGATTGTAAAGTTAATAACTTATTTATTCCAATTTTTTTTTTTTTCAGTAACGATTTTTCTGATCTGAAACTTTATATACGTGTTTAAATGGATTCATTAAAATATAACAAAAATTCCATTCTCATAAGAGAATTTTTCCATGTTATAATACATTTTTCTCCATGATAAGCTTCTCAATAAACATGAAACTTTAAGAAAATTTTTTGGGTGTTTATTATTTCGATGCTAGGGACCCAAAGTTCTTTAATTCTTATGGTCCAAAAAATACGGATATCGGAATTGAAAACTATAGTTAAGAAACGTAAGATAAAAGATAGGGAAGACCAGAAGACCAAATGAATATGGATAAAAATTTTAAATTGATTTACCTTTTTAATACCTAAATTTCCAGTGGAATTTTATCAAAAACCAGTACGTAATGGGAGCGCTGTGTAATAAAATTTTTGTATTTTATACCGGGAACAGGGCCGGTCATTGCATAGACAAATGAGACAAATGGGCTTTTTGAAGGGCCCGGTAAAAGTGTCTATTTTGAATATTTGAATCAATATTTGAGAATTGTTTTAGTTTTCCACATTATTCAGTCCTACAATAACAATTCTTTAATATTGAATAGATTTCTTTAACCTGGAATTATATTTCCGCCATTAATTGGAATAACACTAGGTCGTGTATTTTAATTTCAAATGTTATTGAGTGCCTGTGAAACATTATTAATGTATAGCGGACTTTTGTCCGTATTTACACACACACCAATATTCATATGTTCACTTGATGTCCAGCTTTAGCTGATACTTGAACACTCGATTTACTTTGGTATATATGACCAATTCATTATGTTAATTCAAATTCACATAGTGTTTGAAAAATTATCAAAACTGGATCGGCTGGGACTCGAACCCGGATCTCTTGGTTGCTAGCCAAGCGCCTTACCAATTAGGCCACCGATCGTTGGTTCGAGTGCCACTCCAATTTTGATAATCAATCAAACACATCCTCTCTTTAATGCAAGACGCAGTTACATTTTTAATTTCAAATGTTATCGAGTGCCTGTGAAACATTATTAATGTATGGCGAACTTTTGTCCGTATTTACACACACACCAATATAAAACGTATAATATAAAACGTTGTTTTCTGACCACTTATTGGCCGACCATGTAATTCAGACAATTATTGACACTTTTTAAGTATTAGAGGAATATTTTTATAGTAATAATAATGAAATATATGAAGCCACTTTAGCCATGTATAATACCACTAATGAAATATATTAAGGCAATTCTTTATTTTTGATTAGATTTTTGTAGCCTATGGAATCATTTCCATCATTAGCTGGAATAACATTAGGTCGTGTAATAAGTAATGTCGTTTTCCGACCACTTGGTCGACCATCCATTTCAGACAAATATCGACACTTTTAAGCAATAGAGAAATATATATTTAAAAGCAATTCTTTTTTTTTTTTACCTACATAATTATCATATTTCCGTCATCTGGAATAATTTTGGGTCGTGTAATATGAAATGTCATTTTCCGACGACTTGGTTGAGAATGCTATTCAAATAAATATCGACACTCAGGGCCGGATCATCGCATAGACAAATGAGGCGAATTGCTATGGTCGGGTTTTTTGAAGGATTCGGCCAAACTGTGTCTGTTTTGAATATTTGAATCAATATTTGAGATTTGTTTTAATTTTTCACATTATTTAGTTTTGTTTTATTTATTGTTTTATATTTTTTTGTGTGTTCTGTATTTTGAGGGAGCGGGAGGAGACTTGGTAAGAAGAAAATTTCTAGGGCTTTAAAGAGGGTTAATCTGTCCCTGAACAGAAGTAAGTAGAATAGCTGAGCGGGTTCGGGAGCACCGCAAAACGGAGTAACTTGAACCCCTTTGACGATGTTTGAAAGCGTGTGACTTACGGTCCTATTGTACCCATTTTACGGTACTACACATTCCGAACTGATGAGTCATCAAACTGTATCGATGTGCAAACCTTGACCTTTGACCCGGCACGTACTGAGTACATGTATTTAAAATTTGTTGTTGACATTTGACCCCAACACTCGCTTATACTGTTAGCCTTGAAATTCCTAAGAGGTGAGTCAATACCAGCGACCAAATTAATTTATGTTAACCCATTATGCATCATCACAATTTACTTATAACAATTTCATTTTGTGTTAACCCATTACCAGCCAAACCTAACGCATGCGCAGACTGAATTTAAGTACACGACGCATGCGCAGACTGAATTTTAGGTTACAATTTGATAGATGGGGCACACTACCGCGTCTAAAATGTGGGGAATACCCTAACTCGGGGGGTGGCCCCAAACTTTTGACGCCGTACTGTACTTAAATTTTTGGTACACTGCCGTGTCAAAAGTGTGGGCCCCCCTGACCAAAAAGGTATCCGATCACTTTTTGAAACGTACTGTACGTGCAAACCTTGGCCCCAACACGCGCTTGCCTTAAGTACGTCATCTTAAACGAACTATCACGTCAAAAAATGTGGGGAATACCCTAACTCGGGGGTGGCGCCAAATTTTTGACGCCGTACTGTACTTAAATTTTTGGTACACTACCATGTCAAAAGTGCGGGCCCCCCTGAGCAAAAAGTTATCCGATCACTTTTTGAAGCGTACTGTGCTTATTACGTGCAAATCTTGGCCTCACTTAACTGCGTCATCTTAAATTGGGTGCGGTCGCTAACGATAAATTTTGTCGGGGGCGCACTGTACCAAGCGCTAGATTTTAAGATTAGACTCCGGGGTCCAGATTTCTGACCGCTACTGTACTGTAAATCGAGTGTCTACTGTACTTTTCAACAAGTTTAAGCCTGTTTTCAGCAAAGTCAGCACTTTTTTAATTTGTTTATTTATATAAGTTTTAATTTAAAAAAAATGTTTATTTAAGATTTTGATGACTCAGCAATTTTTTTGTTTGGATTTCAAATACGAAATAGTCTTCTTGGAATTTTTAATTTATGGCCTGATTGTTGAATTATAATTATAGTATGATTCATACAAGCGGGGATTTTTGTTATATTTGTTTATTTATATAATAATTTTGGATCATGTAATAATTTTAAAATTGTTTATTTAAGATTGGGAGGCCGCTAAATTTTGTGGGGGCACTGTACCAAGCGCTACCGCAAAACTAACTTCAGACTCCAGACTCCAGATTTCTGACCGCTACTGTACTGCCGGAAATTTGGGTGTCAACTGTAACTCAGGGGTTTTTGTGTATATTTAACCTTGGAAAATTCCAGGAATTTTTATCAGTTTTAACATAAACAAACAACTAATAATTAAATGTTTGTTTTAGCTGAATTATGATCGTAAGACTCATATAAGGAGTTTTTTTGGTATAAGAAAGATGACGTCATGGAATATTAATGAGTTAAAAAATTGTTTAGTAAAGAATATCAACCATTGTAGGCCTCAAGCAAGAAATTATTTTTATCAGTTTTAATACTTTAACATTTAACCTACAGTGACCAATTTTTTAGTTAACTAACAGAAGTTCTTGAAATTTTAACAAGTTACAAAAAATATTACTTCTTATGGTGCACAACATTTTTGAATTTGACTGTAGCACAAAACTGTTTCTATATCAAACGAAAATTATCTGAAATAATTCAGTATGTACATATGTATAGACTCTGTATATTAAAAATATTTTATGTATACACTCTGTATATTGAGAATAAGAAAGAAAATTTGTATATAATTTTAATTTTTATGAATACTAGTAAACGAATTGTATAGCCATTTATGAATAAGTATTAAATCTAATTATAAAATATAAATATTGCAAAAAATTTGTTTAATCAGCAAAATCAATGTATATCATTTTAATACTGATACATATTCATATTAGGGTATAATAGTATTGTATTTAACATTTTTAAACAGAATAAAAGTTCAATTTTTGGTTTTAAATTACTATAAGTTAAACACGTCGCTTAATATAAAAAAGATAACAGCATTGAGTTTTACTAAATTTTTAAGTCTGTAAAATCAAAATTTTTTATTTACTAGACTAGAACATTTTGAATTTGCTACTCTATCATTAACATACAAATAATATCATGTATATATAACGGGTGTATATTTAGTATTTTTAGTAAATATTTTAGTATACAGGGTGTATCATGAAATATGCTTTTCAATTAGAACAATAAATTTCATAAGATTTTTGTTAATACTCTTATAGGTTAACGAAAGAAACTTTTTGCTGTAAAAAATAGGGGAATGAAGGGTAATAATTAAATAAAACGCACATATTTTTTTTTTTAATTTTATTTATAGAATATGTATACAAAAAATTAAATTGCTTAAATCTATATATTACTTAAAATCTATTTATTTTCCATATAAAAATTTTTTAAAAGAATACAATTTTCTAATGAACAAATTTTATCTGAATGAAGCATACAGCGTCTTGAATAATATTCATCTCGCAGAATGGAAATCTTCGGTACATCAAATATTTCTTCCAAATTCAAAATCCACGGCTGGTTTTCGGTACCATCAAACAAACTTGATATCCATTTCTTCTTTTCACCACCCTTGACGTATATAACATCATACTTCTTTAATATAGGTTTCAATATGGTATGAAGTTTTTTATATGGAATAAATCCATACGACCAAGGTATCCCATGCCAATTTCGGTAAAGCCATCTGGCTACTCGTTGATATTTCTTCGGCAACTCGTTGAAATCAAACGGTGCGTCGAATATAAGATGTAATATATCATCCGAATTTTCTGCAGCAATACCAACTTCTTTAAAATAAAATTCGTTGTTAGCTCCTTGATAGCCTTGTATGTCAAGAAACGCCATTTTTTACCGCCACCGTAGAACTGAAATTATTCACACAATCCACAACTTTATATAGAATAATTAAAAGTGGTGGGGGTAGTTAGTTAATTTGTGGAACGTATTCGAAAATGGCTATTAATAGCTATTGCTAGTTTACCATCAAATTACAAACTGTTAATAATATTTAGCACATTTGTGAGTACAAGGTTCTTTTCACTTTAAGACCTAGTGATTTAAGGAATGCTAAATTTTCAGGTGAAATGTGTTGTTGCTCAAAAGTTTTACGTTTAATGATCTTAGGTTTCGAAAGTCCTTTGCTAGGTTCTCTAGCGGTGGACTGCGCTGAATTGTAAATTAACATGGTTCCAAAATGTAATTGTTTTACCACGAAAGTATAATTTTCAACGAAAGAGATGTTAACTCTTTGACAACCACCGGTAAATAGATAATATTTTATGTAAGTTCAACTATTTTATACCCTTCAACCATGATAAGGTGTATAAGCTTGAGTATAACTCAGCAAATTATATAGCGGTGGTGACGTAACACACAAATGCGGTGGTTGTGTTGCGGTTGTGGCGGTTGTGTGGTGGTTTTGGTGTTTGTGTGGCGGTTGTGGGTGGTTGTGGTGTTTATGTGGCGGTTGTGGCGGTTGCGGTTGTGTGGTGGTGCTATTTGTATGGTGGTTTCGGTGGTTGTGTGGTGGTTGTGGGGGTGGCGGGGTAGCAGAGGTGTTTGCGGCTGACGTGCACAACTTTATCATTAATTCAATCGAAGCAGCAATTTACTGTAGACAATAAATCGGTGGTGACATCTCGCGGTGTTTGTTGAACGCAATATCTAAATTAATCAATCTGATGACGTTCCTCTTCCCTGCTCTTATGCTGGAAGATTATTAGATATCGATTTTAGATAAAATATTGGAAAATTTCGGTTACAAAATACTATAAATACAACTGAATTACTAACCGGATGTCACTTGTTGGTTAAGTTCTAGAAGGTAAACAACAACATCAACATGCCGATTTGTGGTATTTGTAAATTTCAACCGTCACAGTGTAAGTGTGCCTTCTACGAGTACTGTGATAGGTGTCGAAATGAAAAACGAATTTGCATGTGTTGTAAACGATGTATGATGCCATTTCCAAACTGTGTTTGCAATTATATAAACTGTACCACATGCAAAGGCCGCTGCAATTGCAAATAATTTAGTAAAATCAATCATCTGATTGCCACATAATACATATTGACCAATTCCACGGTTGCTCAAACCAACGTAAACATTTATTTATAAGGCAATGACCAGCGATGTAATGAGGCATAATGGATATTTTGTGTAACAGTGGAATTGGTTAATATCGATTAAATATCGATTTTTTATAAAATATTAGATTATTTGGTTTCAGTCAAAATACTATAAATACAACTGAATTATTAACCGGATGTCATTTGTTGGTTAAGTTCCAGAAAGTAAACAAAAACAACATGCCGATTTGTGGTATTTGTAAATTTCAACCACCACAGTGTAAGTGTTCCTTCCCCGAGTATTGTGATAGGTGTCGAAACGAAAAACGAATTTGCATGTGTTGTAAACGATGTATGATGCCATTTCCAAACTGTGTTTGTAATTATGTAAACTGTCCCACATGTAAAAGCCGCTGCAATTGCGAATAATTTAGTAAAATCAATCACCTGATTGCCACATCATAAGTATTGACCAATTCCACGGTTGTTAAAACAAACATTAGCATTTATTTAGTAATGAGGTATAACATATATTTTGAGTAACAGTGGAATTGACCAATACCTATTAATCAGTATTAAAGTTTTTGTTGAATACTCAAAATATGCATTATACCTTATTACTAAATAAATGTTAATGTTTATTTGATATTTTCCATTGGTTGTGGTGTATAAACACTGATCATATGAAGGTGTGGTTGCTTTAGAGTAACTTAATTTGTAGCTGTGTGGGAATAAACATACCGGTGGGGTAAAATGAGCAACTCAAATTTTGTAGTTGTGTTGGGGTGGTGGTGGTGGTGGTGGTGGTGGTGGTGGTTTTTGTGGTGGCAACTCATAATTTATTTAAGCGACGTGCTGTAATAGAAATTGGCAGTGTATTGGCAAAATGTCTGAACAACACGGTGTTGAGTTAAGTATAAGTGATCTGTGGACCACTTTTACTGCCACTGATACAACAATGGATCCGGTTTTGGAGAAGTTGAATAAACTTGGTGCTGGTAAACCATTCAAATCGCTATCTACACTCAAGCCGTATGAAACGTGGAAAATTCTTGATGTACGACGCATGGAAACTCGATATGGGCCAGCGGTTGCGGTGGAACTTGCAGATGCTCAAGTGTTCCTTCCAAAACGATTCACGGATTTGGATGAGCAGACCATGCAATGTTTACGTACAGGACAATATTTTATTACATATAAAGGAACTGATTCTAGTGGTTTTTTACATAATGTGGAATTTAGCAAGTAGCTATCACATGTATGATGTTTGGTGTAAGCTTAAGGAAACTGTCAGATGTGAAAATGAATTGATTTACTTTTTAATTTTAATATTGAAACGTATATTTTATTAAAAAATAAATTATTTTACGTATAAATTCTTATATTGTTCTTATTTTACAACACATTAGAACCTCCCAAATTATATCTTGAATAATGATAAGACCCTTAGTAGGTATGGAGCCACTTGACAATGCAATGTAATTGCCTATATTCAGGAGCAAGTATGTTAATGTTGGTGTTGAGTCACCTGACACTTGCATATAGCTTTTCATTCATTTTTCTAAACTAATTTCCGAATCGAAAGAGCGTAATGGAGGCAAAATGTGTAAGCTGAATGTCAACCGCTACTCCATGGAGTAAAATGAGCAACTCAGATGTGGTGGTTGCGGTGGCGGTGGCGGTGGTGGTGGTGGTGGTGGTGGCGGCGGTGGTGGTGGCGGTTGTGGTGGCGGTGGTGGTGGTGGTGGTGGCGGCAGCGGTGGTGGTGGTGGAGTATATAAGTAATCGCTAACACAATTCTGAATTAATCTTGTAAGACTAGTTGAGCTTTACACATCTATTATAATGTTCGAGTGTACGCGGTGCTATAAAAGCTTCTCCCGGAAAGATTCTCTTTCACGTCATATAAGAAATACACATATGCGGGAATTTTCACCAAAAAGGTTTGAAAATAGTTACTCTCTTGATCCGCTAAAAAGACAAACATTAGACACGGCCGATGACTTATCTAGTTATGATACCGGGAGGAATGATGTTGATGATGAATTTCTAAACAATAAAGTTGAAGAAAGGGTCAATCCACTTGAACAAAGAATTAAAGCTGCATCAAAAGCAATTCAAACTAAATTTAATAATTTAAGAAATCAAAATAGTGTTTACACGCCCAGCGATGAGTCCAATAACAGGGTTTTAACCACTTTTAATAATTTAAGAAATCAAAATAATGTTTACACACCCAGCGATGAGTCTAATAACAGGGTTTTAACCACTTCTGATAGTGGAACTGTTATCATTCCCAAGTTAACTACAGCTCTGCAAACTCTTTTGGATATTTTATTAATCAAAGAAACTCAAAATAAAAGTGAGGATTCTAATGAACGAATAGCAATAAAACGTCCAGTCAATTCAACGGATCAAGAACTACTTGCTAAGCGTATCAAATACAACGACTCGGAAAATGCTAATGGGCAATCGAAAAAAATAAAATACTGGCATAATCCTAATACTTTAATAGATGAATTACGACGTTTATATGAGACTTCAGAGACTGGTGAAAAAATACTCAATATTATTCGGAGTTTAGAGGAAAATAAAAACATATTGTTTAACGTTGACGATAGTGAAGCTTCAATCGAAGAGTTAGATGCTTTAAGAGAAACTACTGTCGGTCAAGAAATATTCTCTATACTTCGTGAACTTCAAAAGGCTGATGTTATTGAGCCACTAGGTGATTATCTGGATGCAACTGATAAAGAAGATGCTAGCGATTATGATGATGATTAATTTAGATATTGCGTTCAACAAACACCGCGAGATGTCACCACCGCTTCATTGTGTACAGTAAATTGCTGCTTCGATTGAATTAATGATAAAGTTGTGCACGTCAGCCGCAAACACCGCTGCTACCCCGCCACCCCCACAACCACCACACAACCACCGAAACCACCATACAAATACCACCGCCACACAAACACCACCGCCGCCACCACACAAACACCACCGCCACCGTCACACAAACACCACCGCCACCACCACACAACCGCCACACAAACACCGCCACCGCCACAAACGCAACACAACCACCGCATTTGTGTGTTACGTCACCACCGCTATATAATTTGCTGAGTTATACTCAAGCTTATACACCTTATCATGGTTGAAGGGTATAAAATAGTTGAACTTACATAAAATATTATCTATTTACCGGTGGTTGTCAAAGAGTTAACATCTCTTTCGTTGAAAATTATACTTTCGTGGTAAAACAATTACATTTTGGAACCATGTTAATTTACAATTCAGCGCAGTCCACCGCTAGAGAACCTAGCAAAGGACTTTCGAAACCTAAGATCATTAAACGTAAAACTTTTGAGCAACAACACATTTCACCTGAAAATTTAGCATTCCTTAAATCACTAGGTCTTAAAGTGAAAAGAACCTTGTACTCACAAATGTGCTAAATATTATTAACAGTTTGTAATTTGATGGTAAACTAGCAATAGCTATTAATAGCCATTTTCGAATACGTTCCACAAATTAACTAACTACCCCCACCACTTTTAATTATTCTATATAAAGTTGTGGATTGTGTGAATAATTTCAGTTCTACGGTGGCGGTAAAAAATGGCGTTTCTTGACATACAAGGCTATCAAGGAGCTAACAACGAATTTTATTTTAAAGAAGTTGGTATTGCTGCAGAAAATTCGGATGATATATTACATCTTATATTCGACGCACCGTTTGATTTCAACGAGTTGCCGAAGAAATATCAACGAGTAGCCAGATGGCTTTACCGAAATTGGCATGGGATACCTTGGTCGTATGGATTTATTCCATACAAAAAACTTCATACCATATTGAAACCTATATTAAAGAAGTATGATGTTATATACGTCAAGGGTGGTGAAAAGAAGAAATGGATATCAAGTTTGTTTGATGGTACCGAAAACCAGCCGTGGATTTTGAATTTGGAAGAAATATTTGATGTACCGAAGATTTCCATTCTGCGAGATGAATATTATTCAAGACGCTGTATGCTTCATTCAGATAAAATTTGTTCATTAGAAAATTGTATTCTTTTAAAAAATTTTTATATGGAAAATAAATAGATTTTAAGTAATATATAGATTTAAGCAATTTAATTTTTTGTATACATATTCTATAAATAAAATTAAAAAAAAAAATATGTGCGTTTTATTTAATTATTACCCTTCATTCCCCTATTTTTTACAGCAAAAAGTTTCTTTCGTTAACCTATAAGAGTATTAACAAAAATCTTATGAAATTTATTGTTCTAATTGAAAAGCATATTTCATGATACACCCTGTATACTAAAATATTTACTAAAAATACTAAATATACACCCGTTATATATACATGATATTATTTGTATGTTAATGATAGAGTAGCAAATTCAAAATGTTCTAGTCTAGTAAATAAAAAATTTTGATTTTACAGACTTAAAAATTTAGTAAAACTCAATGCTGTTATCTTTTTTATATTAAGCGACGTGTTTAACTTATAGTAATTTAAAACCAAAAATTGAACTTTTATTCTGTTTAAAAATGTTAAATACAATACTGTTATACCCTAATATGAATATGTATCAGTATTAAAATGATATACATTGATTTTGCTGATTAAACAAATTTTTTGCAATATTTATATTTTATAATTAGATTTAATACTTATTCATAAATGGCTATACAATTCGTTTACTAGTATTCATAAAAATTAAAATTATATACAAATTTTCTTTCTTATTCTCAATATACAGAGTGTATACATAAAATATTTTTAATATACAGAGTCTATACATATGTACATACTGAATTATTTCAGATAATTTTCGTTTGATATAGAAACAGTTTTGTGCTACAGTCAAATTCAAAAATGTTGTGCACCATAAGAAGTAATATTTTTTGTAACTTGTTAAAATTTCAAGAACTTCTGTTAGTTAACTAAAAAATTGGTCACTGTAGGTTAAATGTTAAAGTATTAAAACTGATAAAAATAATTTCTTGCTTGAGGCCTACAATGGTTGATATTTTTTACTAAACAATTTTTTAACTCATTAATATTCCATGACGTCATCTTTCTTATACCAAAAAAACTCCTTATATGAGTCTTACGATCATAATTCAGCTAAAACAAACATTTAATTATTAGTTGTTTGTTTATGTTAAAACTGATAAAAATTCCTGGAATTTTTCAAGGTTAAATATACACAAAAACCCCTGAGTTACAGTTGACACCCAAATTTCCGGCAGTACAGTAGCGGTCAGACATCTGGACCCTGGAGTCTGAAGTTAGTTTTGCGGTAGCGCTTGGTACAGTGCCCCCACAAAATTTAGCGGCCTCCCAATCTTAAATAAACAATTTTAAAATTATTACATGATCCAAAATTATTATATAAATAAACAAATATAACAAAAATCCCCGCTTGTATGAATCATACTATAATTATAATTCAACAATCAGGCCATAAATTAAAAATTCCAAGAAGACTATTTCGTATTTGAAATCCAAACAAAAAAATTGCTGAGTCATCAAAATCTTAAATAAACATTTTTTTTAAATTAAAACTTATATAAATAAACAAATTAAAAAAGTGCTGACTTTGCTGAAAACAGGCTTAAACTTGTTGAAAAGTACAGTAGACACTCGATTTACAGTACAGTAGCGGTCAGAAATCTGGACCCCGGAGTCTAATCTTAAAATCTAGCGCTTGGTACAGTGCGCCCCCGACAAAATTTATCGTTAGCGACCGCACCCAATTTAAGATGACGCAGTTAAGTGAGGCCAAGATTTGCACGTAATAAGCACAGTACGCTTCAAAAAGTGATCGGATACCTTTTTGCTCAGGGGGGCCCGCACTTTTGACATGGTAGTGTACCAAAAATTTAAGTACAGTACGGCGTCAAAAATTTGGGGCCACCCCCGAGTTAGGGTATTCCCCACATTTTTTGACGTGATAGTTCGTTTAAGATGACGTACTTAAGGCAAGCGCGTGTTGGGGCCAAGGTTTGCACGTACAGTACGTTTCAAAAAGTGATCGAATACCTTTTTGGTCAGGGGGGCCCACACTTTTGACACGGTAGTGTACCAAAAATTTAAGTACAGTACGGCGTCAAAAGTTTGGGGCCACCCCCCGAGTTAGGGTATTCCCCACATTTTAGACGCGGTAGTGTGCCCCATCTATCAAATTGTAACCTAAAATTCAGTCTGCGCATGCGTCGTGTACTTAAATTCAGTCTGCGCATGCGTTAGGTTTGGCTGGTAATGGGTTAACACAAAATGAAATTGTTATAAGTAAATTGTGATGATGCATAATGGGTTAACATAAATTAATTTGGTCGCTGGTATTGACTCACCTCTTAGGAATTTCAAGGCTAACAGTATAAGCGAGTGTTGGGGTCAAATGTCAACAACAAATTTTAAATACATGTACTCAGTACGTGCCGGGTCAAAGGTCAAGGTTTGCACATCGATACAGTTTGATGACTCATCAGTTCGGAATGTGTAGTACCGTAAAATGGGTACAATAGGACCGTAAGTCACACGCTTTCAAACATCGTCAAAGGGGTTCAAGTTACTCCGTTTTGCGGTGCTCCCGAACCCGCTCAGCTATTCTACTGAAGTAGTCTTCACCCTTAATGTGTGAAATTAAAAATTTAGAAAACTTGTGTATTATATACCACACAGAATTCTAGTAACAAGTCTAGGTAGGTAATCTTGTTTTTTGTATCCACACAATTTAAGGTAAAACAGCCCTTTCATTTATGTGCATGCCAAAAATGGGCAGTAGTAATTTCCGCACCAAACAAAAGATTATAGGTAAATTCCGCACTCATCTTTTGAAATTATCATGATCGTATGTGTATTTTTCGCACTAAACAATTGAAAATAAAACTAATTATTTTTTGATAAAGTTATATTTAATTGGTGTGTATAATACATAAACAGTTGCAACCAACTCCTTAGACTTCAGCCACTCCAATCCTATTTTTTTAAATTGCAAGGACCCACTTATAGTACATCATTGGAAACTTCTTTAAAAATGCTATTCAGTGGTACCAAACACTTAACCAATATTAAATTATCGAATATTTCTTGAAGACAGGTTACGTTAGTTTAATTAGTTTTGACAATATACTTCGACATTGATATAAAACTGGGATGTAAGTTTAGTTAAGGTTAGGTTAGTTCAGTTTAGTTTTGACAATATATTTCGACTTTGATATAAAAAGTAGGTGGTGAGGGTAGTTTAGGTTAGGTTAGTTTGGTTAGTTTTGATAATATACCTACTTTGACTTTGATATAAAGTTAGGTGGTGAGGTTAGTTAAGGTTATGTTAGTTTAGTTTAGTTATACAATATACTTCGACTTTGATATAAAAAACTAGGTGATGAGGTTAATTGTGGTAAAACACTCCCTCCAGTTTAGAAATTGAAACTTAAAAATTGAAGTAATTTTGTTTACATAAAGATAAAAATATAATAATGATGAGGTGAAATGTAAAGAAATTAAAAATTTAGCTACAAAATTTAGCCTATGAACAGCTCAAAACTAAATCACAAAAATTTAAATATTTATATATACATATATATATATATATATATATATATATATATATATATATATATATATATATATATATATATATATTTATATATATTTTGGTCTGATTTTAATTTATTTTAAAAAAAAACGGCATTACGGCGGATTTACATACCAATACTAGGCACATTTCGACACCAATATAGTAAAAGCTATTTTTAAATTTATAAAACTATTTTTAAATTTGAAGACACTTAAGGTACCATCACAGTGTGATTCTGCCGAAAGTAGTCAATTTTCACAATTTTTTTCGGATGGATAGGATGGGGGAATTGGAATGAATTTTTTTTATGATTAATACCACTATTTGAAAATACAAAAATATTTTTTTTATTTACTTTATTTTTTATAATTATTATAATTTTTTGAAAAAAGTGTCTTTAAAAAAAGCCAAAATTCGGTGCCCACTATTGCGGGCCCAGTTTTTATCCGAAAAAAAAATCAGATTATCAATCTGTAGGTAAATTGCTATATCTCTATGGGAGCTTTTTTTTATTTTGAAATCTTCCTATTTTTTTACACGAAAAACTGGAAAAAATTTTGTACTTTTTATTTAAACCGCCGCCATTTTTTCAAATTTCAAAAGAAAAAAAAGCTCCCATAGGAACTTAGCGGCTTAGCTACAGATTGATAATCTATTTGATTTTTTTTTCGGATAAAAACTGCGACCGCAGTCGTGGGCACGGAATTTCGGCTTTTTTTAAAGCACTTTTTTCAAAAAATTATAATAATTATAAAAAATAAAATAAATAAGAAAAATATTTTTGTATTGTCAAATAGTGGTAATTATCGGAAAAAAAATTCATCCCCATTCCCCCATCCTATCCATCCGAAAAAAAATTGTGAAAATTGACTACTTTTCGGCAGAATCACACTGTGATGGTATCTCAAATTTTTAAAATTATCTTTTGTTATTTTGTGGATATGTGTGTTTATGTGTGTTTGAGTGTACATTTTGGTAAAACCCGCCAAAATAAATACTTTTTCAAGAAAAAAAAGATATCTCACTTCATTTTTGAGATATCGAGCACTAATGCTTGAAAATGTTCCTCTGTACTGATAAATTATGTATGAAAATATAATAAACGGGTTCATTTTCTGCTTTCAAACTTAGCGCTCAATGTCTCGAAAATGAAACGAAACATCGATTTTTTTTTATTTTTGGCAAAATATTTATTTTGGTCGGTTTTATCAGAATATATGCTCAAACACACCTAAACACATATATACAAAATAACAAAAGGAAGTTTGAAAAATTTGATTTTTGTTTCAAATTTAAGGATAATTTTCCAGCTTTTCCAGTACACTGGTATTGAGTTGTAGTATTTTTTTTTAACTAATCCATTGTAATGCTGAACATTAAAAAAATTCATTAAAATCACTTCGCTCTATTAGTTTTTTTAGAGCCAAAAACAGGTGGTGCCGTACTTCTACATAATTAACTCGTCATGAAACTTACAGAAGTTTTTGACAATGTCATGACATTCCGAATAGAAAAAAGTGTTATACCTACTAAAAGTTTGAACTACTATGTGAAGTCGTTTAATAAATTATGGTTTGAGTGTTTTTATATATTAATTGCAATAATACATTAATACAACAACTTTCTGAGCAATAATTCAAAGAAGAAATTGTGAAATAAACTTTTGTACCTAACTATAGAACTTCAACAACTCCATTGCCAAGTAGAAAGATATATACCTTGAATTATTTATACTATAATAACAATTAATTTTTTTTATCTAAACAATTTCAACAATAAAAACAAGAAAAGAAAAATCTTAATATAAATTTCTAAGAAACGATTGTCCATAAAAACTGTCTGTACTTGTACATATCAAATTATTTTATAATTGGTACCTTCTGTGTAGAGCTACCGTTACGTCTCTGCCCCCGCAACAAAGTCAAGCACCTGTTCAATGACCGCCTCCAGATAGACACCAATAATTTTTTTTTCTTTTTTCTCTTCGCTTATAATTAAAAATAAGTAGGCTTATTAAAAACTGAAAGCTACTTTTTTTAATATTAAATAATCATTTATCAAACTTGAATTTTACGTTGTGAAGTTATAAATTATTATTGATTTTAAATTTTTTTTTAATCGGATATGAATAAGATGCAATTTTGTGAGTTCGTATTATTATTATTTAAATTGGAAGAAGAAACTGTTCAACTGTCCAACGAAAAAACTATCAATAATTTAAATTTTAAATATCAAGAGGTCTTTGAATTAGCGAACAATAGTCATTTTTTTTATAAAATTGCTTAAATTCTCAATCTTTCTGGACAGTGCTATAGATTTAACAGTAAAATAAAAAAAGTGAAAATCTATAATTAACAGTTAATATTTAGATGTTATTATGATTAACTATATTTGATGATGTTACAAAGATGAAATTTTATAGGTAACTATATTTTATTTAAAAAAATCATTTGTTGGTCAAATTAAAAAATTATTGTAAAATATAATCTATATTTCAGCAGTGGTGTAGCTGAGAGGGGTCTAAGGGGTACTGGCACCGGGCGCCACTCTGAGAGGGGCGCCAAAAGCTAATAGGAGGAGCGTCAAAAGCTAATAGGAAGGACGCTATTACTTTAAAGTTTTTTGTTGTGTTTGTCATTAGAATTTCGCTCCGCGAAAGTGTAGGAAAATTCTACGAAATTACTTCCAGGTTATAACTTCAAATATATGGACACACAAACAAATCACTGGCAAAAAAGGTCATTAAGGCAACTTTCAGGGAAAAATTCAATATACTACGAGAAAAAATTTTTTCCGAAATTTTAAATACACCTTTCCACTACCTAAAATTTTTAAAATTTCAGAAATTAAGAGGGGCGCAAATAAAGTGTCACGCATCGGGCGACAGTTATGTTCGCTACGCCTCTGTATTTCAGAGTAGATCACTGGTAGCTCATTACCTGGCACCGGTACTAAACCTCTTTATATAGGTCGAATTTTATTTTTTTATATTTTATATATTATATTATTATCGAGTAGGTTATACACTAATTATCATCAGGATCGTGGAGAAAAATCAAGGTCCCCAGAAAATAAGCTATCCCGGGCACCCCTTAAATATTAAATTTACCACTTACACTTAAAATTAAATACAAAATAAAACTTAGTTTAGCCGTCTTTGGGCGTTGGTCCTTGGGCCCTGAGGCTACAGTTCCTCCTGCCTTCCTATCTCGTTGGCCCTAACTATGATTCAAACACGGATATTTAAGAACTACGTGTAATCGAGTGCCGTTGGATTATAAAAGACTAAAATCATAAATACCCCTATCGCAGCATTCTGCATAACATAGCGAATTTTCGTTTAAAAAATTCCGAAGTAGTAGTAAAAATAAATTTAATACGAAATTTCTGTTACCCATCTAATTCGATTTACCGTCACAGTCCCGGTTTTGACGGTAACGGTTAACCGAAGTTCCACTGTACTTGTAAAATTTCATAAAGCTATGAAAGTTTTACGATTTTGAGATTTTTCGGAATTTGTCGGAACCCTAAAAAAAGATTTTTTTTCGAAACCCTAAAAACTATAGATACGTATAATCTTTTTCTGGACAGCAAAGAAAATACTTTTCCTAGCGTTGCAATCAGGCACGTCGAAAGAGGCGTTGTAGTCCCCAGGCCCGAACTTGAAGAGAGGGCCCGTAGTTATCGATAGAGAGCTCGGAAAAAGTCGACAGAACTTTTTCTCGTTGGTTTTATTCTGTTGGTGAAAAATTTTTAAACAACGCTATCTATTCCCAGGGCCCGCCATTTTTTTTCCAAATAAAACATTAATCAAATGATTTTTTTGTTCTGGAGCGATTTCAACTCGAGCGCCCCTCTCTAAATGTCAATTTTTACTCAAAAATACAGCTAACGCATAAAAAAAAGCTTCCTAATAAAAAAATTACCTTTCTCCCTCTTGCGCCTTGGAGTGACTGTTCCACCTGCTCTATTGTAGTTACGCCTCTGGTAAGACTACAGTAATTTGCTAATAAATTTTCTATTTTACTTACCATCATTATACTGAACTTTGGTTTGAAAATGTGGTTTTACATTATGAAAATCTATTCTAACCTTACGTTGTTTTATTATGGTACAATTTTAATATAACGTTCCTACCTACGATATAATATTTTGGTGATGTGTCATGTTCCTTCATACATTAAATTACTCCGTAATATTCATACATTCTTCACACTTGAGTCATAAAAAATTTAAATTGGATTCAATTACGTTTTGTTTTTATATTTTTTGCTTTTGATTATATTTCATAAATATTTTTATTAATTCCAGAGATTTATTTTAGTTACTTTTATATTGTACAGTTGATATATCTATGTATATAATGTGGTAACTTAAATTTTTTTTTGTTACTACATTCACGTGAGTATATAATAAGTAACTACTAAGTTCTCTTCCCTAAAGAAATATTACGAATAAAAGACGATTATTAAGTGAACAATTCTTAGAAATTTTCACTTCAGAATGTTGTTGTTCATTCTCTATTAATCTAAAGTATAATTTAATAAATGCCAAATTAACTGTAAATTTTTTTGTTCCATACGTTGTACTATTCGCTCTGTGTGTAACTTTAACATCAGCAGTCTCAGCATCTTAACATTACGATACATGGAGCTTAATTTTAAAAACTAATTTCTAAAAATTTTTGAAAGGAAGCAACTTTGCCATTTGTCTATTTAAATTGTGTACAACAGACAAATAATTGAAGAGTTAAAGCCGGATTTACCTAAGGACACTCCACAAAATCTCTCAAAAGAGGAGTAGAATATGTAGGAAAGATAGTCGCTGCTTAATTTTTTTTTATGGTAAACTCCATTTTTTGTGAAAATTAAGAAATTCCTTATCATCCTCGTCTCTCTGAGAGTACAGAGGGGCTTGGGTAAATCCGTCCCTGTGAAGAATGTTCATGGTTAGATACAGATATCACTAAGCCACATAACTTTACCAAACCATATTTTATGTCAAACAAATCTCATGGTTCATGATGTCTCCAGAATTTTTTTTAGTAACAAAGACATATCTGACCAATCAATGGTATTGGAAATTTAAGAAAATTTATTGTATATTACTTTATAGAAAATATACGTGTAGGTGAGACAGGGGTAATAAGAGACAAGGTTAAAAAAATAAGTAATGATAACTTTAATATGTTCACTTTATCACCAATAACTTGCTGATAAGTTTGTAATAATTTTCGAATCTTCTCTAATTAATTAAAAAAATACCCCTGTCGCAGCATCTGCATAACATAGCGAATCTCCAAATATTCGGCACTGGTGGATCTCATCTAAGACCTGTATCCATTTAAAATAATTCAGCTTTCTAAGAGTGAAAAGATTTTCAAAATCAGTTGAGTAGTTAATTTTTGGCGCTTTTTCGCATAAGGCGCTTGGCGCATATATCCATTTAAAATAGTTTAACTTTCTGATGTTAAAAAAATTTTCAAAATCAATTGGGTAGTTCATTTTTATACCCATCTAAAATAGTTTAGCTTTCTAAGACTAAAAGAATTTTCAAAATCGGCTGGGTAATTAGTTTTGGTATTTTTGGGGACCCAAGACCCCGAACGGACTTTGTACAGCATAGTGCTATCCACCTAAAATAACTTAGTTCTCTAACAATGAGAAAATTTTGAGAATCGGTTCGGTAGCTTATTTTTGGTGTTTCCGGATCTGCAAGATCCCGGTGGAACTCGGTGGAACGGTATTTTTAAAACCCGTTGTGTAGTTTTCCATACCGCATTTGTATCCGCAGGACAGTTGTGGATCTCAACACAACCTGTACCTACCTATCTATAAAAAAAATCTCATTTCAGTTAAAATTGATCATGAGTTTTCGTTAAAAAATTAAATAATTCTTATATTCGAAACAAATAAATTTTCTATTCTTTTCTAAAAACAAACTGCAAATTTAAAATTTACATAAATGCAATAATAAAAGAGATAAAACCAAGAAAACGGAAATTATTTAAATTTAAAGTGACGAAGCATGGTTAAATTTAACTAAAACGAACCATAAAATAGTTTACCTCTGTAATAGTGAAAAAATTTTCAAAATCGGTCAGTTATTTTATTTTTGACACTTTTGGGTCCCACTGACGCTGTCGGACCTTATATAACGTAATCTATATATATCTAAAATAGTTTAGCTCTCTAACAGTGAAAAAATTTTCAAAATCGATCGGATAGTTTATTTTTGGCGCTTTTAAGATCTCAGGATTCTGGCCGACCTCATACAACATATCGACCTGACCGACCTCATAAAATCGGTCACTTATTTCATTTTTGACACTTTTGGGTCCCATGGTCCAATTCGCTAAAAAACAATTTTTACTGATATCACTTAGTATGTTTTAAATGTCTGTGGCATGTTTTAAATGTCCGTGACTGTTCATTAATGGCCATACGGGCCGAAACATATCCCAGACATTTAAAACTTTAAATAAAGTTTTATCAGTAAATTAAAAATTGTCTTTTTTTTATTTTTAAAATTAATTATTTAATTCAAATAATTTTTTTCAAATTAAATTGCCCCCTGTTCTAAAGCAAATATTTTTAAAAACTTTATAAAATTCCTTGTGAAATTAAGGTAGGTACCTATACAATTTAATTTTCAAGAAAAAAGATTTAACTAAAATATGGACATTGAATTCGATGTTCGCGCTACATTACTAACGCTACTAGCGGTGGCTTTATTGAACTATTATCTACTTTGTACATTTGAACGATCGTGATTTGAATGAAATAGGTATAATTCTTTATTTTATTTGTTAGTAAATTTCAGTTGCATGAATACAAGCAAAATATTATATTTATGGTTAAAAGTTAAGAAAATTAAATATTTTTTTGTGATAATTTTTGTTGCTATGAATTTCGTTGATAAGGTAAAATCGAAAAAACTAGGAAAATTTAATTTTTTTCAAAACATTTTTAGGTTTACATCGGACTGTGAATGTTATGAATTTTAAGTTTTGATTTTTAATCCTAGAAGAAGCGAAGTTGTATAATTTTAATAAGTTGCATAATTTTAAAATTAACAATGTGTGTGAAAAAACTTTGACATTTGAATTAAAATGCATATGAAATACCTAATAGATGTTTTTATAATCACGCTAATATTATCTGAAATATATGTTGTTTTTAGTCGAATTTTCTCCGAAAAATTAGACATACAGTCTATACGATAAGAGCTGCGAGAGGCGAGACCAGGGGCGCTATCCGTTTTCGGACCCGTAGAACACGATTATGTAAAAAAAAAGATGTCTGATATATATATATATATATATATATATATATATATATATATATATATATATATATATATATATATATATATATATATTCCCGCAACCTTTTAATATGTGTAGGGCCCCCCTATGGAAGTTAAGAGATGAAATTTGGTAAGTGGGGCTTATTCCGATGCACAACAATACTCTCAAAGTGGGGTCAAATTTTGGGCAAATTTTTTTCGGACCCGACCTTTAAGGGGGTGGTGGGGGGCGGAAAAGCAATAAAACTTTTCCAAACCGGTTTTAAATAATGTTTCGGTCAATTATCTACAACATATCCAAAATTCAGCTTCCTAGGATGATATGGTGGGAGTAGAGGGGAGAAAAACGATTTTCGCTGGATCTAACAGGCCCCCAGCCCCCCAGAATTAACGTAGAGGGTTGAAATTTGGTGTGTTGATAAAGTTCGTACCTAGGTTGTGCTTTTTGGAGGTTTTAATATTTTACCCCCACCCCCCTCATTTTTAAGCTACAATTTCATGCATTTTCGACGTTTTCGAAGTTTGTACCACTCGCACAGGTCACCCGAATAAACCTAGAGGGCTGAAATTTTGTATTCGGATTGAGTTAGTATCAAGGGGGTGCCTTTTGGGGGTCTCGACTTTTAACCCCTACCCCCACCATTTTTATACCCAAAAGAACATGATTTTTCTTGTTTTTTAACAGTTTCGTTCGGGTCAAAATCTCCCCAAATAAACCTAGAGGGCTGAAATTTGGTGTACAGGTTAAGCTAATAGCCAGACACTGTTTTTTGGAGGTTTCAACTTTTAACCCTTACCCCCACGATTTTTACGCCAATATTTCCTTAATTTTTTTGCTTGTTTTTTAACATGTCTAGAGACTCCATAAGGAAACCTAGAGGGCTGAAATTTTGTACGTGTATTCAGTTAGTATCCAGCTAGTACCTTGTAGGGAGTCCGCATCACTTTTCCCCCCACTTCTCCCATTTTTACATCGGAATTGAATGCTATTGTTAAATGTGTTTTAAAAGCATTATGTTTATTCTAAATACAAGTAGGCGAATAGTAATTTTAAAAAATTTAAAAAAAAGTGAACTTACTTTTATGACAAATGAAATACATACATATTAAGTAATTTAAAAATGTTATTAAAGTCACTGTTTATTTATAAATTAGGAATTTTGGATTTTTAGTATTTATAAAATAGAAATTTTGGATTTTTTTGGAAAGAAAAAATATCTTTATAAAGGCCTTCCAGTTTACTATTTAAGGTCCTTTTTTAATTTTTAAAACTAAAACATAAAGGCAATTAGCGGATAAACATGGGCAGGAATGTCCTCGTACGAATTGTGTTGGCTTTTTTTCTGCTACCTGTTTTCGGCACAAAATTGAAATTTACTGAGATACAGCCCTTAAATACTTAAAACCTTTTTTTAAAGCCTCGATCAGCCGAACACTCATCACCAGTTTTGAAACCAACAAAATGACAATTCGGTTGTAGACTTTCAATCACATTTCGCTTGTAGACATTCAATACCGAAGATGAAGGGGAAAATTCGACTACCGTGATGGGGCCCCGCTGCTCACGGCGTTTTTTTTTTTTAATTTTTATTTTTGGTGTTATTATTTCAATTAAGGATTTTTCTGTGATATGAATGATTTCTAAAAATTAGAATTTATGAAATTTGTGATATTTCTGTGAAACGAAATTGTAAATGAAGTGTAAATGAAATTTTTTACCCACAGGAGTTAGAAAGATAAAAAATTTTCAAAGTAAACATAAGTAAGTACCGAAATTACATAAAATTTGAACAAAATGCATCAATCTGACACTATTTACCAGATTTAGAATACTAATCAATCAAGTGATCTTTAAATTTGAATCGATTTTCATCGAACCTGAGAATTTAAGATTGCGTATACAAAAATCTTTCATGTTGGAATCAATTACATATTTATATATTCTCTTCTTCATATTTGAAAAAATATGGAATTTCAATGATTATGATATTTTGAGGTATATTACGAAAATTTGTAATCGCAAAAATTTACAATTTTCAATAGAAATAATATAAGGGGTTCCAAAACGAAAAGTTTCCTACTTTACTTTTGATCGAAAATGAATTAGCGATGAAATGAATTCTTCAGTTTTGCATTGCTTAGCAGTTTAACAGAAAAGGGTATTACATCAAATTATAGCAAAACTGACCAGTAAGTTGTAATAAAACTCGTCCTGTCGGACATTATTTGTATTATTTTGACCATATTTTAATATCTTCTTTAAGAAATAGTATTTTGTTTTAAATACTTGTTTGATTTTTTCAAGGCGAGCATTTATTACGATTTCCATTTACCATTTTCTACAAAATAAAAAGAAAATCATTTGTAGTTTTATTTTGAAATTTTCAAAAAAAAAATATAAAAGTTACCTCTGGTATGTTTTTTTGGGTTAATTATTGAAAAATATTCTATTTTCCGAGATTTTTAAGGTAAAAAGAGCAGAAGTATGGTTCTTGTTAAACAAATTTCAGTTTTTTAATACATTTACGTCTTAAAATATTTAATATTTTCAAAAATGTATGATACAACTTGTCAAAATTTAAAATTATTTGTTTTGTTGTCAAAAAAAAAAAAAAAAAAACTGAATGTGCAAATTTGTTTACCAGTAAAATGATGTGTTTATACCTATAATTATAACGTAGTATTGTCATTTGGATAGAAATTTACATAAAAATATTATTGTTTGAATATAATTTAACGTAATTTTTATGCGATTGAAGCAAACTCTTATTAATTTTAGGAAGGTGTAAACATCATCTAAATTCTGATCATATCACATAAAAGACATCGTCGGGAGATTTTTTCTCAAAAAAAAAAAAAAAAAAATGGAACCAAAATACATTATAAAAATATTTAACCGACAAAGAAATAGAATATAGCCGAATCGTTAAATTGGATTAAAGAAATCATGACACGCTACTTATAAAGCGGTTTTTTTCGAATTTAGCTCGCAAAAAATGAGACAGAAAAAAAAGAGTGCGAGAGCGAGTGAAATGGAGAACGACATATTTCCTAGTTTTTCTCGAAAAGTAAGTAATTTAGAGCAACGGTATAAAAACATTTTTTACGCATATTACCTTTTACTTTGGCTTGGTGTAAAAAAAATTTTGAAAAATTGCTTAATTCTGGCAAAAAACTCATTTCGTTGACAAAAAACGCCCGGAAAACCTACTTCTGGGCATCCGACGTGTCTGGCTAACGGACTCATCCAACGATTTGGAAAATCGAATTCGCACACAAAATTTCATAAGCATTAAACGATTCGTTCGAGAGTTATCGCGCGGATACATATATATATATATATATATATATATATATATACATATATATATATATATATATATATATATATATATATATATATATATATATATATATATATATATATATATATAAATTTTAGTGAACATCATTTTCGTATTCTAGGGACCTCAAAACATATTTCTGTTATGGTCCCGGGCTTAGGTCGCACCATGACACTTGCTGTAAAAGCTGAATTTCCAGTTTTGGAAATTCGGTAAAACTTTGCATTTGAACTAGGTTAAAAGTTCGTAAAATTCAAATAAATTCAAATAATAAACAATTATTGAAAATCTTAAAAACCTTTTTCATAATTGAACTCTACTCTTGTCTCTTATTACCACATTTGTAATTTTTGCGGAATAATAACTTTAACTTTGTTTTTGAATAATTAAAAAAACATTTCGTATCCATCTCAGATTTTTTTGTCATGTATCACGCGTGTCTCTAGCCCCTATAGATTGTGCAAAATAACAAGAAAATAATTTTTTTTTGTTGACTGGTATTAAATATTAATACAAACGAATTTCAGAAACCAAGTTTTGAAACTTTTTTTTAGCCTAAGATATTTTGAGAACGGCTGTAAGTATTTATAAGTAAAAAGATTTGGTTGATTCATAATTTTCTCTAGATATCTGCTATTACTTCAACTGATTTTGCATTAGTTTATATATTTATAAGAGGCGTTGTCATATTTATAAGAGACAAGGATTTTTCGAAATATTAAAATATTTTTTTTTTTTACCTTTAGTTTTATTTTAATAATTACAAAAAAAATTCAGATAGGTTTATTTAATTTACTAAGTATGTAGTATTTTTTTTGCTTATTACTACGTAAAAGATTTGTATTTTTTCAAACAAATCTGTGTTTTTATGTAAGGAAAATTTGATTCGTAGCAATTTAACGAGAAGAACTGTAAACTATAAAAAATACGAGAGTGTAGCTGGAGTGCCGGAGTATTTCCGGGTTGTAAGTTCTTCGAGTTAAATTGCTTTTAGGCAACAAATTTAAGTTGCAGAAAACGCAAATTATTATTATTTCGTTACTATGGGTTTGAAATCAGTTAAACTTACAAAAAAAACTTTTATTTCATTTTTATCGTATTTACCTACAATAGAATGACCAATGAAAAGTTTTCTATCATTTTGCTCGTTGTCAAAATCTGTCCTGACTTTTTTTCACGATAAAAGTGAAAAAAACTATAATATTTTTGTGGGACTTAATACACATAAATTAAACTGTCAAAATTAATTACGATTACGTGTATTGACTTTGAAATTAAGCTCCAAAATTTTATGTTCATATGTGAATACTATTCACCCTATTCACTCATAACTTCATAAGAGAAGCACGGTTGATAATTATTATTATTTATTGTAGTTTTAAAATAGTTTTGTCGCTGTTCAAAACTAGACTACCTATTATTACTCTATACACTTTACAAAAAGATACACATACTTTAAATATACATGCCATGTTTTTTTTTTAAATCAATTCATGCATTGAATGTACGTTTCTTGAAAAGAATTAAACATCGCGCTGCCGACACTAGGCTGCACACATATAGAAGATTTAATTTTTTTTTAATTTACAAAAAAAAAAAAAAAAAAAAAAAAAAAACTGAAAGAATTGTGTAATAGAAAAATGAATTGTTTTGTCAAGAGGTTTAGGTGTGTTTAAGCATGAAATATGAACTATTATATAGTTTTATCCAAAAACAATTCATTAATCTGACAGTAAGTACCCAAATGAGAACTTTGACTACTTGGTGTAAATAATTAGTATTTACTGAATTTTTTTGAAAAACATCGTTTGAAAAAAATGAAATTTTTTAGCATTTTTCAAGGTGTAGGTACAATTTGAAGAATCGCACTTTTTCGAATAGTAAGTAATGATATTAAGCTAATTTTGTGTTCTCCCTACTAAATTATACTATACGGAGAGAAAATTCCTATAAAAATTACTGTGCTCATACTACAATCGACGTGTAACAGGCGAACATATCCAATTTTTGTACGGTAAAATTATAAAAATTACAATAATATAACTATAATTTTTATTATTTTACCGTACAAAAATTGGATATGTTCGCCTGTTACACGTCGATTGTAGTATGAGCACAGTAATTTTTATAGGAATTTTCTCTCCGTGTAGACGCAACATATTCCCTTCATATTTTAGAAGTTTTAAATTTAATTAGTTTCAATCCGATTTTAATCTTTCATCTGCGAGCTAATTATGTGAGAGCTTTTATATAACATAGACAATTTAACTCATGTGTATCAAGTGCCATAAGAATATTGTAGTTTTTTCACTTTTACCATGGCAAAAAAGTACAATTTCACTTTTACCATGGCAAAAAAAGTAAAATTTTTGTACAGCGAAAAAATTTTACAAAACATTTCATTGGTCATTTCATTGTAAGTAAACACGATAAAAACGAAACAAAAATTCGTATTGGTAAATTTAAATAATTTCAGAATCATGGTAACAATGTATTAAATAATAATATAAATTATACTAATTTATTTTATTCGTTAAATTGTCTTACCGTATTACACTTGAGATTTATCTTTTTTCTGAATAAATTTGTGTTCTCTACAACTCAAATTTCTTGTCTAAAGCAATTCAACTCGAAGAACTGTCAACCCAAAAACGTTTCAGCTTCGCTGTCGCGTTTTTGTTAGTTGACAGTTCTTCTCGTTAAATTGCTAGGCAACGAATTTTCGTTAGGCAAACCCAAATTTATTCGAAAAAATACAAATATCTCGTGTAATAATAAGTAATAAATTGGTACATTTACAGTTAGAAAAAACTGAGTGGCGTTTTATAAAAGTATTAGCATTTATCCCCGGCTTCGCCCGCGTGGAATTTAAAATTATGGCATCCAGTTAAAACATATAAAGTGTACTTTCATTACGTCGCTATTGCCCGTCGAGTAGGTACTGTTACTTTTTTCTTTGGAATTTTCCCACAGAAATACAATATTTTCCCCAGGTTAAAAATAGACTATAACATTCCTTTAACAACATGCCAAGTTCAAATGAAATCAATGATTCTTTTTTATACTGTTTTAAATATATATTTTCCCACAGGAATGAGACTTTCCACGGGTCTGTAAACAATATGCAAAGTTTGAAATCAATCATATTTTTTTTTAATAGTCAGTTGTTATTTCATTGTTTCGTTTTAAATACATTTTCCCTCGGGAATGAGATATTTTATCGAGATAAAAGATAACCTATGTTTATTGCTGTATATCGCCATATTTGTCTATTATTTTTTGTTTTATTTAAAATATATTTTTCCACAGGAATGAAATTTCCCGGGGTATAAAGTAGTTTGTGTCCTTTCTCATCCCTTCTGTTAGCAATATACAAAGTTTGAAATCATTTATCCGTTTTTTAATAGTCAGCTGTTGTAATTTAATGCATTTTCCCTCGGGAATGAAATATTTTCCCGAAATAAAAAGTAGCCTATAACCATCTCTGGCCCGCAAGCAACGTCTGTGCAAAGTTTCAAGCTGATTGGTTAAGCTGTTCAGGCGTGAAATCCAGTCAAACAAAGAAACAAACAAACTCACTTTCGCATTTATAATATTAGTAAGGATAAGGATTTATATGATAGCAATTTCACTGCATCTACAATTCTACATTGAAATTCAACAATTCTTTTTTACTTTTACTCGTTTTTGAATGCCCTTCAACGTAAAAATTTTCGTTTTGAAAAATTTAATAATAGTCAGTGGTTCGCAATTGATACATGTTCCTGAAAATAAAAAAAATATTAAATTCCCAACGATTAAGTTTCCATTGCAATTAGTCATAATTCGTAATGTGGATAATGTAATATGTAGTAATGTAGTTACATTTAACTATAAAGTATAGACCAAGACTAATAAACTTGTGAAAAAAATTTTGAAATCCGTTAACAAAAATAATAGAAAAATAGAAGATCAAAGTTTAAAGCGGAATGACTGATTTCCAGTTCACTTGTGACGTCAAATATCCGCACAATTGAACACCGAGTGTCTTTTATACAATAATTTTTTAATTAAATTATGTTAAATTACCATGGATTTAAAAATATGTTTGTTTTATATATTTATGAGTCTTTAAAAGTTCAGAAAATGACATTTTAAAACGTCAAAATATTGAATTTGTAAAAGACAAAAATTTCAAAATTGTCGTATTCGTAGTACCTAATTAACGTATTTGCTAGCATTATAAAAATTCAATAAAAAAGACTATTGGTTCTAGTTAACGTCACACTTCTATATCAGATGAAACAGAACTATCCGAACTATCTATGTAAGTGCAACTTTAAAGCGTCAGAACTTTATTAGTTGTTGAGACACCTTAATTTTTCTTCTATTACACTTTTTTTGATTTTGTTTTAATTTTTATTTTCACCCATAAAAAAATGGTAGACTTCTCCATTTCATTAAAATCTGTTATTTTATTACTTTGCAAAATTGTATACCCCATTTCAAATACAATTAATCACGAGTCATCGTTAAAAAATTAAATAATTCTTATATTCGAAACAAATCACTCTTCTTTTCTAAAAACAAACTGCAAATTCAAAATTTACGTAAATGCAATAATGAAAGAGATAAAGCCAAGAAAACGGAAATTATTTAAATTCATAAGTGATGGAGTATGGTTAAATTTAAGTGAAATGGACCATATATAGGATTTCAACGGGCCTAATAAACCTAATGGAATTACTTGATATTTTTTACTTTGGAATGAGGGACTGGCAAAAGTCGTAGCTAATAATTGCTTAAGTCGTAATAAATTTTACAATTTTTTGTGATTTCGATGAATGTCACTTACCTTGGATTTTGGCTTGTACAGAGTGGTATACTATGAACTGCCCATCAATCGATTTGACTGTGCATATGTCTTCGAATAATAAACGAAACATGGGAAAAATCATAAATCTAAATTAAGATCGCTACAATAATGTAACGATAATAACAGTAGAGCAATTCCATGTATAAACCGATCACCCAAAAATGGCATGTTCTCCAAATTTAATTTCCCTGTGTATATAATAAGTTTAAGTGGTGTTGAGCTATGTACTCGAATATTATTGAATTATCTTCTACTTTGTCGGAGTTATAATTATTCAAAGTTGCGTTCAAGGTCACAAAATGGGGATTCCCCAAAATATTTTATTAATTTTTTCAGAGTCTAAGAATAATTAAAAAATGATTACATGTGGCATTGAATGTACTTTACATACACTTTCAATCAGACCGATTTCCATTCCAATACATGCACATATGTTGAAGTAATTGCAAGTTTTATTTTTTTCTTTAATCGCTTATACTGAAAATACCTTATCTTCGATTTTTGATTTTCTTTTTTTAAATTAAAGTACTCAGTCCGCTCTATAACGTGGTACTCGATTTTCTTTGTTTTTTTGAGTTTTACGGATTTTACGGGGCTTAGTTTGGAAAATACGTGAAATTTTTAACTAATTGGTACAATAAAGTATTAATTGTAACATTACCCCACCTTTGATTTTCGATTTTCTCTCTTCAAATTAAAGTACTCAGTCCTTTCTTTAAAGTGGTACTCGATTTTCTTTGTATTTTTGGGTTTTACGGATTTTACGGGGCTCAGTTTTAAAAAAATACGTGAATTTTTTAACTAATTATTAAAATAAAGTAATAATTATAATATTACTCCATCTTTGATTTTCGATTTTCTTTCTTCAAATTAAAGTACTCAGTCCTCTCTTTAACGTGGTACTCGATTTCCTTTGTTTTTTTGGGTTTTACGGATTTTACAGGGCTCAGTTTTAAAAAATACCAGAATTTTTTAATTAATTGATAAAATAAAGTATTAATTTGAATATTACCCCACCTTTGATTTTCGCTTTTCTTTCTTCAAATTAAAGTACTCAGTCCTCTCTTTAACGTGGTACTCGATTTTCTTTGTATTTTTGGGTTTTACGGATTTTATGGGGCTCAGTTTTGAAAAAATACGTGAATTTTTTAACTAATTATTAAAATAAAGTAATAATTATAATATTACACCAACTTTGATTTTCGATTTTCTTTCTTCAAATTAAAGTACTCAGTCCCCTCTATAACGACATACACCATTTTTTTTTATCTTTTGAATTTTACGGATTTTACAGGGCTCAGTTTTAAAAAAATACGTGAATATGTTAACTAATTGTCAAAATAAAGTAATAATTATAACATTATCCCACCTTTGATTTTCGATTTTCTTTTTTCAAATTAAAGTACTCAGTCCCCTCTTTAACGTGATAATCTATTTTCTTTGTTTTTTTGAGTTTCGCGGATTTTACGGATCTCAGTTTTAAAAAAATACGTGAGTTTTTTTAACTAATTGTTAAAATAAAGTAATAATTATAATTTATAACATTACCCCATGTTTGATTTTCGATTTTATTTCTTCAAATTAAAGTACTTAGTCCCCTCTTTAACGTGGTACTCGATTTTCTTTGCTTTTTTTGAGTTTTACGGATTTTACGGGGTTCAGTTTAAAAAGAATACGTGAATCTTGTAACCAATTTTTAAAATAAAGTATTAATTTTAATATTGTTTCATCTTTGATATTCTTTATTTATCTTTTAAATTGAAGTTTAGAGTCCCCTTTATAACATGTTGCTCGGTTTTTTTAGTTTTTCTGAGTTTATCAAAGTTAAGGTCATATTGAAATTAATACCTTATTTTATCAATTGGTAAAAAAATGAACGTGTTTCTTTAAAATTTAGTATCGTAAAATTCGTAAAACTCAAAAAAACTAAGAAAATTGAGTAATACGTTTTAAAGGAGACTCTAAACTCCAATTTAAAATATAAATAAAGAAAATCAAAGGTGAAACAATATTAAAATTAATACTTTATTTTAAAAATTAGTTAAAAGGTTCACGTATTTTTTTTAAACTGAACCCCGTAAAATCCATAAAACTCAAAAAAACAAAGAAACTCGAATACCACGTTAAAGAGGAGACTGAGTACTTTAATTTGAAAAAAGAAAATCCAAAATCAAAGATGGGGTAATGTTATAATTATTACTTTATGTTAACAATTAGTTAAAATATTTACGTATTTTTTTAAAACTGAGCGCTGTAAAATTCGTAAAATTCCAAAGATAAAAAAAAATGGTGTATGTCGTTATAGAGGGGACTGAGTACTTTAATTTGAAAAAAGAAAATCGAAAATTAAAGGTGGGGTAATATTATAATTATTACTTTAATTTTATAAGTAGTTAAATAATTCACGTATTTTTTTTGAAATTGAGCCTCGTAAAATCCGTAAAACCCCAAAATACAAAGAAGATCGAGTAGCATGTTAAAGAGAAGACTGAGTACTTTAATTTGAAGAAAGAAAATCGAAAATCAAAGATGGAGTAATATTATAATTATTACTTTATTTTAATAATTAGTTAAAAAATTCACGTATTTTTTATAACTGAGCCCCGTAAAATCCGTAAAACCCAAAAATACAAAGAAAATCGAGTACCACTTTAAAGAAAGGACTGAGTACTTTAATTTGAAGAGAGAAAATCGAAAATCAAAGGTGGGGTAATGTTACAATTAATACTTTATTGTACCAATTAGTTAAAAATTTCACGTATTTTCCAAACTAAGCCCCGTAAAATCCGTAAAACTCAAAAAAACAAAGAAAATCGAGTACCACGTTATAGAGCGGACTGAGTACTTTAATTTAAAAAAAGAAAATCAAAAATCGAAGATAAGGTATTTTCAGTATAAGCGATTAAAGAAAAAAATAAAACTTGCAATTACTTCAACATATGTGCATGTATTGGAATGGAAATCGGTCTGATTGAAAGTGTATGTAAAGTACATTCAATGCCACATGTAATCATTTTTTAATTATTCTTAGACTCTGAAAAAATTAATAAAATATTTTGGGGAATCCCCATTTTGTGACCTTGAACGCAACTTTGAATAATTATAACTCCGACAAAGTAGAAGATAATTCAATAATATTCGAGTACATAGCTCAACACCACTTAAACTTATTATATACACAGGGAAATTAAATTTGGAGAACATGCCATTTTTGGGTGATCGGTTTATACATGGAATTGCTCAGTAGTAATTTGAAATACAATTTAAAAGCAATGATTTTTATGATATAAAAGATAGATGTACCTACGTATCCTTGAATGATTGAGCGTATTTCATTGTAAGCAAACAGTAACATTGTAGGCGCTGCCGTTCAATCAACAAGCTGTGAACACAAATCTGTGATTTACAGTTATTTATTAGATTTATTTTATGAGTAAAGGCGATGGATTTATTAAACGAACAAGTGTATATTTATTTATTATATTACTATTGTTATTATGTTTTGTAAATGAAGTCCATAAACACTAAAGCATTAATACTTTACTTATTTATTTGTAATATACACATATACAAATATCTTACATCTATTATTGAAAACAATGGCATAACTGCATTAGTAGTAGGTTTTGGAGAGTTTGGGATCCACCTTCCCACCTGCCGACTTTTTGAGTGACCTCGGCAGGTGGTAAAACTACCGAGGCGGTTCTAGAAGCCTCCGGCGGTGGGTGGAGCAAAATTTTTTTCTAGCCTAGTGGAACTTGATCCAACCTAAGAGAACCTAAGGAAATTTGGTGTAACCTAACAAAATTTTTTTTAACCTAAGAATTTAAAAATTCCGTAATAGATGGCGCAGCCACCTTCGAGCCCTGTGAATTCGCTACTAGATGGCGCGGCCACCTTCGAGCCTGTAAATTCGCTACTAGATGGCGTTGCTAGTCTGGATTCCTGTGTGTAAGTTTGAAAAATTGTCAATAGATGGCATCGAAAACCTTTTTTTTGATAGTTAAACTAGCCATTAAAAGATGGCCTTGCTTTCATAATTTTATAATATTTTTATCTGAAAACAGGCTTAAACTGTCAGCTGACGTCACTAAAGGTAAACTGATATCAAACAGCGAAGATTTCTCTCTAATATGCGAAAATGAATTTTATCATATGATTGTATATTTTTATCTGAAAACAGGTTTAAACTTGTATAAATTGTCAGCTGACGTCACTAAAGGTAAACTGTTATTAATAGCGAAGATTTCTGTCTAATATGCAAAAAAAAATGAAGCAACAGGTTTTAACCTGCATGGCTACATAAAGTGTGATAAATGACGTCATCAGGCTATCTTTCTGCTATAAAAGGGCGCGACAGAATTTCTTCAGTTACAATTTTGTTCGAAACTTTAGTGAAAAAACATTAAATCTTATTGTTGTGAATTTTCAATTGTTGTGTTAACAATTAATTATTGCCAACAATGGAATCCATTACTACTGGTGCTTCATCTGGAAACAGAAACTTAATTCAAAAAATGGCTGGAAATTTTGTGGAGGAATTGAATCATCTTGGTGCTGTTAAACGATGGATTAAACTTTCTGATATGGAAATTGGAAAAGTATATAAAATAATGGGCGCAAGTCAATTGCCGTCAAAATTCGATTCATCGAAAATGAAGACAATATTGGAATTGGAAATTGGATACATTTCGTTACCAGCGAGATTTGACAATTTGAACGAGCAGATGCTGGCATGGTTGCAAAGCAATCCAAAACTGGGTATTATGAATAATGGACCCATTGGACTAACTCATAAATTGCAATTCAAAACGTTGGATCTTCTTGAAATCGTGGAGGATGCTGAATGGCGAATTTTGTAATTTACTCTCTTCAAAATGTATTATTTAATTGTACTATGGATTTTAAAAATTTCAATATTGTATCAATTTTTACATATATTTAATAAAAATTATAAAAAAACAAAAAAAAGACCAAAAAACAAACAAAAAAACCCAAAAAAAAAACAAAAAAAAAAAAAAAAACAAAAACAAAAACAAAAAAAAAATTCGATTTTTTTTCAATACCCATCGCTAGACATTGATTTATATTCTAGTTTTGATTATGCCAGATTATATTACATTATTTGGTGTTCAATAAAAAAATTTAAAAATCGATTTTTCAGTTCATGTCTCGTCCCTAAATCACAATTTTGAACTAAGTATAAATCATACATAATACATATTAGTAATATATGTAATAATACATATTAGTAATATTTGATATGCATCGTAGGTATTGTAAGGTTTTATGGTGAATAATTATAAAACAAAAAAAGATTTAATATCCCCTGAAAACGAAAAATTTAATTTTCATAATAATTTCAAAACTCTATATTTTATAATGTTATAACCAACTATGCCTTTTAATAGCACAAAAATTCCAGTTGCATACAGCAAAACAGCTGACGAATTAAAATTTCACATGTCGCTGTATCGCATATGTAAATCTCATATGTGTACATACATACATGTGACTTGTTGTAATTTTTATACACGAGTATAATACCAATTGAAAAATTTGCTTGTGAAAAATAGGAAAATCTTCTTCCTCAGCAATTGAAAATTCTATTAATATTAGAAAATTTATTTCCGGTAATAGTATTGTTAGATACTAGAACAACTGAAAACTTTTAAAACAAAAATTTTGTTCTATTTGAAAACCATAGTTTTTGTTTGTTTTCGCGCGAATTGTGTACAAAGCGAAATTTCTTAGACTGTTTTTGTGAATTTTCAAAGTTAATTTTCATTTTTAGCTATATTTTAGTCATTAATATTTAGTTTTTGTCTTAATTATAATATTTAAAATTAGTGAATTAAGAAAAAATTTGTGTTATTTTGTGTGATTTTTGTTTTGTTTTCGTTTTGTTTTATTAGAAAATCATAGTTTTTGATTGTTTGTGTGTGCGGTTTTTGATTGTTTTATTCACAGTTTTGTTTTATTTGAAAACTACAGGTAAGCTGAAAAACACCTTTAATTCCTTTTTAGTATTAATTTTAACACTTGCTAGAAATTTTTAGCTATTACCGCCATTTTTAGCGTAACCGACAAATATCAAATTTTATAGGAGAAGGATTTTTTAAATATTTGTATGGCGCTTGCGATATTTCTGCTGTCTTAATTTTATTACGCCTGAGCGTATTATTCCTATTATTTTGTTAACCTTATGATAAAGATGGTTATTGTCGGTTACGCTAAAATGTGAAAATGTGTTGTATTAACGATAAACTAAGCAGTTGCTATAATTCGTTAATTAACGAATTTTTGAGAAGAACGTTAACACTGCTTGGCCCGTTATGGTTTAAAATGTTACATGCAATAAAAATCTCAGTTACGATAAAAGTGTCGCTTACGATAAATCAGCGGTAAAGGCTCGATATTGCCGTTTTTTTCAATAACATTTTTCTTTGCAAATACTTTGCTATTATTAATAAATTTTCTGGATTTCTTTAAGTATATTATTTATTCAGAATATAGGTGAATAAATAAAAATTTTTAGGAAATTTTTACATTATGCACTAGGGCTCATATTGCTAGCCGATATTATCACATGATAATAAACATATTGACCGACACATGTCACAAAATTTTTTTCAAAAAGTGGTATTTTTACGAAATTTAATTAGGGTACACACTAAAATGAATATTGATAGGTAGTATTATTTTTGATAATAAACATATTGACCGAAACATGTCACAAAATTTTTTCAAAAAGTGGTATTTTTACGAAATTTAATTAGGGTGCACACTAAATGAATATTGGTAGGTAGTATTATTTTTGATAATCAACATACATTTACCGAAACATATCACAAAATTTTCTTAAAAAATTTTTCACTAAAATGTCGGAAAACGACATTTCATATTACACGAGCTAATGATATCCCAACTAAGGGTGGAAATGATTCCAGACTACAATAATTCTAGTTTAAACAATTTTCTTTTACAATTTTTAGAATTTACAGGATGGGCTAGGAGAATTCCGTGAATAAAATGTAAAATATTTTTTTCGCTCAAATTTAACCACGTTTTGTGAATATTTGAAAATATAATTTTATTTTTAAAAGTTATAATAATATCTACAAGAAAGATTTTTTGGAATGCAAAAGATTAACCTTGAAAATAGCTTACTCAGCACATTCCGCACATTTTTTTTACATATGAAATCGTCGCCGCTTTGAAATGCAACATGTTTGAGCAAGTAAAATTATTGCATCACATTGTGCAATCAAGCTTGTTGTAACTTGCTAACATCTGTATGACGTCATAAATGGAAAAAGGATATAAATACACATGATAAACGGTCTTAAAACCATTACGTCTTCTGATTGCATAAAGTACAGTGTGCTTCGTGTCATCATATCGTATTTTGCGAATTTTTAAAGTTAGCTTTTTATTTCAAAGTTTAATTTCATAAATTTTATTATATTTTTTTTTTTTCAATATTGGTGAGTAAGAAACATTTAATAATAATTTCTATTTTGAAATTATTATTACTAATTTTTGTATGCAAGAACTTAAAACTAAAACAATATTTTTTGTGAATTTAGGAAAAATGGCGTTGTTTAAGTGTGAAATGTGCCCAGCAGGATTCAGCCGTCGGGATGCTTTGACAAGACATTTGAAGACGAAACATGGCGACAATGGCTCATCTTTAAAATGCAGTCGGTGTGGGGTCATGTTTACGAGAATGGATAATTTACGACAACATCTGAAGAAATTCCATTCAACGGCTGTATTGTGCGATTACTGCGGCGAATATGTTGAAGGTGATCTGGAGCGGCATATGGCTAATAAACATGGACAACCCACAACCAGCGTTGTACGTGACCATGAGCAGCCCTCAACCAGCAGCGGTCCTATTTCGAGAAAGCGCGCTACCGGTGAACAAAATGGCAGTCCATCTAAAAAACCAAAGGCGGATCGGGGTACCAAACGTTGCGAAGTATGCGTTGCGGATATACCGATTTCAACATTCAATGGGCATTTACGCAGCGCGGCCCACAAAAATAAATTATGTCGCGGTACCGGAAACGTAAATGTGGAAACGATTAACAGCGCGTTCAAAACCAGAATAATCAGCTACCGGGTGAAGAGTTCCGAGTACTTCCAGTCCATTGAAGAATTTTTGGATGAAGTTAAGGAAAATGTGCTTCAGCTGCTGCATATGGAACTGGAGAAGAATACATCATTTAAAACTAATTTCGAATTGTTTGGATTATATGCAAAATTCGACAAGGACGATAATTTACTGCTGGATTTGAAGTCGTTCAACACCAGAAATGTTCCTGTTTGCGAATCCACCAACATGGAAGAAATTTACCGAAATATGGTGTCGACTGTAGTGCGCAAGAGCGAAGAATTCCAGGAACGAGATAGTGGGTGGTCGCTCCTAGAAGTCCGATATTTGGAAGTGAACGTTAATAAATACAATCCACTTCGGGCTTCGTCGTATATCGAACTACCGGCATGGATCAAGAGAAAAATGGCGGTCGTTAATATTCAAAATGAAGACCAGGCTTGCTTCGCATGGGCGATAACATCAGCCTTACATCCAGTTGAACGAAACACAAATCGCATCGCTTCATATCCACATTATTCGACAATTTTAAATTTCGACGATATCGAGTTTCCTGTGAAAATCAAAGACATAAAATTATTCGAATCGCTCAACAACATCAGCGTCAATGTTTATGGACTGGAAGAAAAAAGTATTGTCGGACCGCTGCACTATACGAAAAACAAAAGGAACATCCATGTGAATCTGCTGTACATTGAAAATGGCGAAACCAGTCACTACTGCTGGATAAAGAACTTGAGTCGGCTCGTTGGACGTCAACTTTCAATGCGCAATGGTGCTAAATGGTTATGTGATGGGTGCCTACAATTCTTTCGAACAGAAGAGCGGCTTATCGAACATGCTAAAGAAGACTGCAACAAAGTACGCACTGTAATACCAAGTCCTGGCAAAGACAGCATTTTGAAATTTCAAAATTATGCCAAGCAGATGCGCGTCCCGTTTACCATCTACGCGGACTTCGAATCCATATTAAAACCATGCGATACATGCGTACCGAATCCAGATGGATCGTTTACGAACACCACGCATATCCACGAACCATTCAGCTTCGCATATTACATCAAGTGTTCGTATGATGAATCATTAAACAAATTCGAAACGTATCGCGGGCCGAACTGTGCGAAAGTTTTTATGGAAAAATTGGAAGAAGATGCCCAACGACTACATAAAATTTTACGAAAGGAAATTCCGATGAAACCATTAACAGCGCTGGACTATTTAGTATTTGGATTAGTCGAAGATTGTTCCATATGCGGCAAAAAATTGGGCAACGATCGTGTGCGGGATCATGACCATCTAACGGGTGAATTTCGAGGTGCCGCACATAGCCAGTGTAATCGGCTTTACAGACTACCGAAATTCATCCCGATCGTTTTCCATAATTTATCTGGATATGATGCGCACTTTATCGTACGGGAATTTGGAGTCTCCAGGGAACGAATCGATGTCATTCCGAACAACAAGGAACGCTACATTTCTTTCACAAAATATCTACCAGTCGATGCCAATCAAGAAGTGGAAGATCTAGATGACGAAGATGATGAAGACGATGAAGAATCCAGCAAATTCAAAATTAAAACCATCCAGCTGCGTTTTATCGATTCGTTCCGGTTTATGGCGAGCAGTTTAGATAAACTTGCTGAGAATTTGAAGCCGGAGCAGTTCGCCAAAGTTCGCCGAGCATTTCCTGAAGACCGCCTTTTCAATTTAATCAAGCAAAAAGGAGTATTCCCGTACGAATACGTCAACAGTGTTGAACGACTCAATGAACGCGCTCTACCACCAAAAGCGGCATTCCATAGCAGCCTGAAGTCATCCAGTATTACCGATGAAGAATACCAGCGTGCACAGCGAGTATGGAATGAATTCAACATCCAAAATTTGGGGCAGTATTCGGACTTGTATCTGAAAACAGATGTGTTGCTATTGGCGGATGTCTTTGAAAATTTCCGGAACCTGTGCCTGAACACGTACAAATTGGATCCGTGCCAATACTACACCGCACCAGGCTTGAGCTGGGACGCCATGTTGAAATATACAAAAGTGGAACTGGAGCTACTAACGGACATCGACATGATCCACTTCATCAAAAAGGGTATGCGTGGTGGATTAACACAGTGTTGCGGTCGTTTTAGCGAAGCTAATAATAAATACATGTCGGACTACGACCCCACGAAGCCGTCGACCTACATCGAATATCTGGACGCCAACAACTTATACGGATGGGCCATGTCGCAACATTTGCCGATCAGACATTTCCGGTGGGTCCCAGAACACGAATTGGATAATATCAACATACCAATGGTTCCGGATGACGCTGATGTTGGATACATTTTGGAAGTCGACCTCGAGTACCCGAAAACACTACACGATTACCATCAAGATCTACCATTCTGTCCGGAGCAGATGAAGCCGCCATACATCACATCTAAAGACAGCAAATTGGTCGCCAACGTTTACGATAAGAAGAAGTATGTGATCCATTATCGGAATTTGAAACAGTGTTTAAAATATGGACTAAAGTTAAAGAAAATACATCGTGCGCTCCAGTTTAAACAATCTCCGTGGCTAAAAAAATACATTGACTTAAACACCGAGCTCCGTTCTAAGGCGACAAATAGTTTTGAAAAAGATTATTTCAAGTTAAAAAATAATAGTGTTTTCGGGAAAACAATGGAGAATGTGGACAAACGTGTTGATGTGCGACTAGTGACTCATTGGGAGAATATTCGTAAACAGTTGGGTGCTAATAATTTGATAAGCAGACCGAACTTTCACAGTTGTTCAATTATCAATGAAAATCTGGTCGCTATACAAATGGACCGTTTGAAAGTGAAGTATGATAAACCGATTTACGTAGGATTTAGCGTGCTCGAGTTATCCAAGACTTTAATGTACGATTTCCACTACGGTTATATAAAACCGAAATATGATGACAAAGTGGATTTACTGTACATGGATACCGACAGTTTTATATACCGGATAGAAACGGACAATTTTTACGCCGACATTAAGTCTGATATTAGTGAGTATTTTGATACGAGTGATTATGCCGCGGATAACATCTATGGACTGCCTCAATTAAATAAAAAAGTGCTCGGTAAATTTAAAGATGAGTGTTCTGGGACAATAATTAAACAATTTGTCGGTGTTAAAGCTAAATCCTACTGTATAGTGAAAGACGGTGATGTGCCCCCAATTAAAAAACTCAAAGGTGTTAAAAAAGATGTGGTGAAAAACGAAATAGACGTTAAAGACTATATAAATTGTGTGATAAGCAAAGACTCAAGTGCCGTGTTATATAAACAAATGAGTGTTTTCCGCAGTTTAAAACATCGACTATACACACATTTAGTGAATAAGGCCGCATTATCAAATGACGATGATAAACGGTTCATAGTACCCAACAATAAACTTAAAACTCTCCCATGGGGGCACTACAAAATAGACGATTTTTATTTTTGTTAATTTTGTATATATATCTTTTTTTTAATTTTGTATATATATCTTTTTTGTTCATTTTGTATATATTTTCTTTGTTAATTTTGTAAATATTTTTAAAACCATGGTTTTAGTTTATAAGTTGTACTTATTAAGTAATTAGTTTGTAAAATAATAATGGCCATTATTAATTCAAATTTTAGTTTTATTAAAATAAAATATGTACATGTCAAAATATTATAATTTCAAAAAAATACATGAAAAAAATTTAAAAAATACAAAAAAAAAATTAAAAACAAAAAAAAAATCCAAAAAATTAAAAAATAAAAAATTATAAAAAATACATGATGAAAAAAAAATTAAGAAAACAATTAAAAAAAGAAAATACATCATGAAAAAAAAAAAAATACATGAAAAATTAAATATTGAAATTCGTATTCAAAATTTTGTATATATCTAAGTAGTCTTGTAAGTTCGTCGACGGCCACGCGCCCGTATCTGGACCACTTTCCCAACCCAGGAGTGCTGATTGATTGGCTGTGCCTTTTTCAATGTTCTGCACAATCCACTCCAACAATTCACCGTCTTCTTCTACGCTCTTTGGATTGAAGCACAATCCAGGAATATCATGTTCTTCCACAAGTTTCAATATACGACCCAGCAGTTCCGGACGAGCATATGTTATCGTTTTTCGCATCCACAACGTAAAAAAGTATGTCAGCGTGTCGAATCCATCTAGGCGGTCTTCTCCAATATCAGATTCGTTGAAGGTAAGTGTGAATAGAAGATCAAAAGTTTCCACAGACGAACCCCATTCTATAGCTGATGTTATTTTTTCAGGAAAAAAAATGTCACGATCTCTTGATGCTATGGATCGGATCATCTCCAAATCAGATAACCGAATGGCTTTATTCAACATCTTCTTCAGCAATCGAGTTCTAGCCATGGATTCCTCCACTATTATAAGGTGTTGAAGACTTTCACTCATTGTTGTGTTTTCACTGGATATTGCTTCGTCAAAAAAAAATGAAACTGCTCCGGCTCATCATCATCATCATAATTTTATACTGCTCCATGTTGGTGGGGGATACTGCAACTGCTCCGGCTCATCATGCGTATTCGCTGCTCCATGTTGGTGGGGGATACTGCGACTGCTCCGGTCCACCATACGTATTCGCTACTCCATGTTGGTGGGGGATACTGCAACTGCTCTGGTCCACCATACGTATTCGCTGCTCCATGTGGGTGGGGATATCATATCAAGTCTTTGCTATCAATCCAGCTATTGGCGCTACTTGGAAAGCCGAGCCACTTCACGTATACTTTATCTTTCTTTTTTTTCAACACCTTTTCTACTAAATATACATCTGGATATTTAACTTTTTGTAATTCTTCTTGGTAAAATCCACCTTTAATCGGATTACCATGATAATCTTCTAATAGATACGTAACCGGATTGGTTAATCGTACCTTTTTGATTTTAAAAAGTTCCGTCGTCCATGATGGTAGATATCCTTTATCGAATTGAGATTTATGCTTGCTAATGCGAACCACATCACCAACGTCATATTTCGGTAGATCCACAACTTTTATATGATTGTAAACAGTTGAAAGGAGCAATTTCTCCTTGCTCGGTGTAACATCACGCGGTCGCATTTTTATTGTTCTATGTTTCCGTGAATTGTAACTGTCCATTAAGTCGTCTAGTATATCCAGCCATCGATACGATCCATTGTAACTAAACTTCTTCCACATTTCAGTCTTCAGCGTTCTGTTAAATCTCTCCACCACTGACGCTTTTTTGGTTGAAAATGTTGAATAATGGTTGATGTTGTATTTATCCATGAGCGTTTTAAACAGCTGATTATAAAATTCCTTGCCGTCGTCCGTTTGCAAATTATCTGGCCTCCGTCCTTGTTTAAGTATCGATTCAAATGCCGCTGTTACTTCTTTTCCAGTTTTATTTTTAACGGGTACCGCCCATGCATGTTTTGAAAATACGTCGATTGTTGTCAACAGATAATTGATTTTTTTATTCACTGAAGCGTAGGCACCCATCTCAATTAAATCACATTGCCAGAGATCGTCAATTCCTTTCAAAATCACACGTCTCCGTGGAAAATTTTTTCGCGCTGGTTTATGTAGTTCACGAACCACTTGTGCTTTGCTCATTTTGCGTCTCAGCAGGTTTCAGCAATTTATCAAGACGTTCTTCAGTCCTCGACATTCGACGATTAAATGCGAAAATTTCTCGATTCATCCATAATTTATTCTGCGTAGAAAGCTGCATTGCCTGGGTCAGCAGGTGCGTAGCATTTTCAATCTTTGTTTTGATGATTTCGACTGTTTCTGTTAGTTCAGCAAGTTTCTCTGTTGTAAAACTCTTTAAAAATTTCAGATTCACCACATCTTGATCATCAGTCGGATCCTTTATATTGGTTAGTTGTCTGTTTCCAAAATCATAGTTCCCCGATTGCGTCATCTTCAAACCAATGTCTTTAAGCAACTGCTTCTTAATACTTTTATCATGCACCCGACCGAATTTGTCAATAGTTATGTTTCTGTTACGCACACGACCGAATTTGTCCATTTTCACTCGATGATATCTGCTTCTTTCAGTTCTTCAATGATGGATATTATTTCGTTATTGTGACCGCTGTGTCCAGCTTCTTGTGACGCCACTAATAATCGCAGTCTACTGACCAGTTCATTTGCATTGTCCCAGTATATATAGTCTTTTTTCAAGTTATTAAACTGCATCAGACCATGTCCCGATCTTGGAGTACCGCCGACACTAGCAGATTTTGGAGCACCACCGACACGACTTCTTGTATCATATATTTTTCTTGGTATATGTTTTTTAACGGAGCTGATTGGGAACAACTGACTAATAATGTTTATGTATTTATAACTCGAGCTCCCTTTTATTTGCTGGTTTGGACTGTAATTTCGTCTGTGTGCATTTGTTTGCTTTAAAATTTGTTTATACGCATTTAAATCTTTGGTATGATATGAACCAATTTTTGGCGAGTTCATGAAAATCAATTCATATAATCCAGGTGTTCCTTCGTACACAATATCACCAATTATTATATCATCACCAGCTATTTGAAACGACTGATTTCCAATCATCCATTCATCATCTTTTTTGTATGGTCCGTATACCACATCAATTCCGCTGTTGGGATGAAGGTATAGTTGTAAGTATTTTCTTGCTATTGGACCAAACTGTTTTGTTAAATCTTCAGCTGCTGGCATCAATTTTCGAGCAACACTTTGCGCTGATCCAAGAAATTTCGGTGTTTCAAATACATTTTGTTCTTCTTCTTCTGGATACGCTTCAAAAACATCTTCTGGAATATCTTGTATTGAAGTATCTTCCTCCTCCTTTGTTGGTAGAGTATAGTAGTTTGCCGTTTGTTTTCCCAATTTTTTCTTTTTAATTTTAGGTGTGAACGCATTCGATACTTGCGCATCTTCTTCTTCTTTTATTTCCACTTTAATAGGATGTTTCTTCTTGTCACCATTTAACTTTGTAGCTATTTCTTTAAGCGGAGTAGTGACTGGTTCCAGTGTACTTTGCAGCAACATATTTGACTCCAGTTTTCCAGATCGTAAAGCATTAAATTTTTTACGTATATTGCTTGTCGCTTTTATAATGTTCTTTTTAATCGTCTTTTTATCCATCTCGATGACTGCTTCTTAGAACGATTTCTCAAGAACTGAAGCTCTATCGCATGCGACTGCTGTATTTATATGGTCGTATTTAGGCGGATCAGTTCGAAACTGCTATACCGGTTACCGAAACCAGTTCGAAAAATGTTTGTATCTTTGAGCTAAATATAAAACTGTTTTATTAATTCTAGCAAAATAAAAATTATACCAATCTTTGAAGTCTGCTTATTTATAAAATCACAGTTAGTATTAAAATATTGCCTCAGATATTGGCCTTTCAATAAAAAAATTTAATTTTGTTATGAAAAAACACATCTCTGTAACATTGGAATTCTAATAAGCATGAACAATTATCATCACTTTATTTTCTTTGTAATTTGTAGTAAAGATATGAAGTACGCTAATTCCATATAAAAATCGTTCAATTCCATATAATTCAAATAAATGCTTTAAAACCCCAGTGCTTTAAAACTGCTAGAAATTTTCTTAATATTTAACTACTTATTATTAACACTATGAGGCCCGAGCACTTTTACAGTAAACTTCCCCGGAAGTCGACAACATTTTTAAACAAATTTTATATAAACAAGCACACAAAATGATTCCACAGAACACTAAATGATTCAACATGTATGTGATTATGTGTGTATGCGTTATGCAGCTCAAAAGGTGAGTACATAGCTGTTATTATTTTGATAAAATATACATATACATACTAACATACAATACACACATACATATACATATTAGGATAAAAATATTATTGCAAATAAAAGATGAAGCCTAGATATTTTGATGATAAAACATATTATGTATAATTTTGTATGTACAAAAAATGAAAAGTGTCCGCTACGTAGTAATAAATTATTTTTATCAGAATAATTTAAAGTGTACAGAATTTTCCTTGCAAAAATTCTGTACAACACGATTCTGTAGAAAAAAATTTCTGATATATATATATATATATATATATATATATATATATATATATATATATATATATATATATATATATATATATATGTTTTGTTGCCGCTTAGTGTACCTTCACTGCTGGCGCGAACTGTACTTTGGCTGTGTTAGGTTCATTACATTTGTTTGAGTTGGCATCACTACGCGTGATAGATAATTTTGGAGGTAAACTAAGTTATATAAATCAGGTGTTCGATTGTGCTAATCTCATTTTCAATTCGATTTTTTTTTGTAATTACGACCGGACTTCTGTATAACAGGAATTTTTGTAACAAAGCTATGTGACAAATTGGTATAAACTTTGTAATGTGGAAACGTTGAGTGGCGTATATGACAATTGTGGAAATTTGTTAACCTGAAATCATGCGTTACTTTTAATGAGCAAGTTCTTGATGCAGTCAACTCGCTGTGGAACGTAAATGATAGGTAATCCTATGTACTGACCTCGGAGGTCCATATCCTATGTTCACTAACCGAAATCGTCATATTTTCTTAATCTCAAATTTATTTACGAAATTTACATTAATTTTTCCACTTCGTGAAGCAAACGCGAAAAATATTTTAAAAATATTTGATAAGGTATTTCTTATTTTTGGGTCTTGTGATACCATAATTTGTGATAATGGCACACAGTACGTATCTGGTCCAGTACAACAGTATTTCAAAGACCACAATGTATAGGTTCAGCTTTCTCCTAAATACCATCCACAGAGTAATCCCGCTGAACGTGCTATTCAAACCCTAACTGCTTCATATATTAACGAAAACCAAAGAGATTGGGATTCGAATTTAGACACTTTTAACTTCGCTATAAATTCCGCAGTCCATCACACTACTCAAGGTGCCCCATCATCTCAAAATCTTGTACCTTTTGACATTGACCTCGATAACTGTCCTGAACGTATACGTAATTTATCGAATGCATGTCGTATTGTTCGTGAACGTATTGCTAACTCACAGGAAAGTAGCGCTAATAGATACAATTTACGTCACCGTTTTGCTTCATATAATATAGGCGACTACGTTTGGAAAAGACATTTTCCATTATCAAGTGCTGGTGAATACTTTAGCTCCAAATTAGCACCTAAATTTGTCAAATGTTAAATATCTAATAAACTTTCTGACAACCGTTACGAGTTAGTATCTATCGATGGTAAAAATTTAGGCACATACCATGTCTCTATGTTAAAACAATTCGTCGAGCGCCAACAATAAAGATCAATTTTATAGTCCATATTATCTATATTACCTATCATTTACGTTCCTTTGTTATCTTTCCTATTATCTCTTATCTTATCTTTTCACTACGTTTAATTATTCCTTTTACCGTACGTAAATACACTTACATTTTACAATATTTGGTGATTACCTTTTACCTAATTTACATTCAGTCCGTCGTCTGTTATCAGTCCGTCTGTCATTTATACACTTTCCGCACTGCCTCGGCATGCAGAATCTGGCAGTTGGTTGTTCTTTACAATCGTTTTGCTATAGGGGGTAAGAATCCTCGAGAAATTGCGATTAAAATGACTCTATCAACTTGTCATTTATATTTGTATATGGTGACAGTCATTCTTTATTAGTCAATTATTCTAATTTTATCTCTTCTAGTCCGTCCGTTCGTCTTTTACCTTTCACTTTAACATTTGTAGTCCGTCTGTCTTTGTAATCCGTCTAAATTACTCCCATTGTAACCTCTATTTGTCACCAAAGTTAACTTACACTCAATTTATATTATTGCCCTTAATAAAGTAAATTTATTTTTGTCTTTAAAGTGCTATCTATTTTGATTTAGTGGTCATTGGGCACTTTTCCGATATGTAATAAATGTGTATTTACGCTACTCTCTATTACATTTAAAATTTAACTATTTTTGCCTTTTTATAAATCTACTCCTTACTTAAAATTGCATTTACCTTACGCGTCACACGACAAGAACTTTCGTATTCATACTCGAATAATTTTTCCTATTTAATTATATTTACGTTTCCGTTTACTCAGGCTTTCCCTGAAGGTAAACGAAGGCCTTTAGTTAACATTTCGCGATGTTGCTTGGGGCACGACATGAATTTGAAATCATGTCATTTAATTTTGTATATTTATATTTTTCTCTCTTCATTACCTATATTATCTTTACCTTCTTTATATTTTTCTTATTAAAATTAGTTAAGATTTAGTTAGTAAGTATCTTCCGTTTCGTCAGGTGTCAATTTGATCGAAACGAAGGCTCTTTGCTAATGTTGACTGACATTACTTGGGGCATGACATAAACAGAATTTATGTCATTTAATATTAATATTTCTCTAATTTACGTTATCTTTATCTTATTTTGTATTTACCTTTCGTAATAGAATCATTACGTTTTCTTTACCTTTTTGTATTACCTTTGTATACTAAAATTTAATTAGGGTTAATTAGCACTAAAATTAGTTTAACATTTAGTAATCATAATTAGCTTATAATTTAGTTTATAAAATAGTAATAATTTAATTTAATGTGCTACAATTTCATCCGGCTTATGTCTGATCGAAATGAAGGCTCTGTTGCTAATTTTTCGGAATTAGTTTAACCCGATTTTATAACAGAGGAAGGCATTGTGGGAACAATGTCATTAAATTTAAACGAAAAAAAATTTTTGTTTGCAATTCATTAGTAATTTAAAATTAAGGTTTTTCAGGGTTTTGCTTGTGTGTTCATATTACTACAGTTTCTACCTAAATAATTTCAATAGTCACTTATTAAATTGAGTTCGTTGTATTTTTTTCTGTCGCTACCTATAATAGTTTTATTTTTTGTTTTCTTATATTTCTAGTCAATGGGAATTGAAAATGGCTCATGATTATGCTATTTACAGAGGGACTCACTCAATTTTTTTTCTTTTTCTCTTGTATTTCGTTCGTTGTGGGCCGACCAAACATTATGCACAACGATTTATCTTGCCTTTTCTCTTCGTAGGTTCGGCCAACCACTATAATTTATTACTGCGGGGACTTACATAAATTTTTTTTTCTATTTTACGAGTGATCTCTGGCTGACCGGCTAATCCTTGTTCCATTACCCATATTCAATTTTGCAAAGCAAATCGCGTTTGCGGATCTATATTTGAGCTAAATCTCAAATTTAATAAAATTAATTGAATTTATATTTGTCTCAGACAAATTTAGTTTAGTAAGTCAGTTTAGTTAATTATTATCGCGATTATTCGGATTTATGTCTGAGCTGTCAGACTTAGCTTAAGTAAATTTTCTTCATTAGTAACCTGAAAAGTACAACGAATTTCAAAAAGAAACGAATTAAAACAACCAATTTCAATTTCAAAACCCTATTTCAAAAAGAAAAAGAAAACTTGCCTTTTATCCTTTATATTCCGTTCAGTCACTACTGTGCATTTTTTGTACCTACAGCACTATGCGAAAATGCTGAAATTTTGGTAAGATTAATCAGTTTGGCGCCCAAATTTAGCAAACACATCTTTGCTAAAATAGAAATCACTTAACTGCTTTTAGGATATCTAATCTTACTATTAGAAAAAAATTTTTTTTTAAAAATTTTTTTTAACGAGTTGTTAAGAGTGTTAGGTTTTGTACAACGTTTTAAAAATTTATAATAAAAAAAACTGATAATTTTCAAAATTAATTTTATTGTATATGTTTTGTTGCCGCCCAGTGTACCTTCGCTGCTGGCGCGAACTGTACTTTGGCTGTGTTAGGTTCATTGCATTTGTTTGAGTTGGCATCACTACGCGTGATAGAATTTTCGCGCTGAACTCCGGCTATGTATATCAGTTGATCAGTTATGTTAATTCTCATTTAATTTGGTTTTTTTTTCGAAATCCCGACCGGACTCTGTATACAGGTATGCCTGCTCTGTATTCTTCTAATATATTTTTCTATTATTGCAATAATGTAATTAGTTTTAACATGTAAATTTTTGGTCACATGTAATTTATAGGTTATATGTTGAATTTAAACTTTCTTTTTTAATTTTATCTTTGACAATGGTTAATTTAATTAAATTTATTAGTCGAATTTTTCCTTGCAAAAAATTAGACTTATACAGTCTATACGGTAAGAACGACGAGAGGCGAGAGTAGGGGCGCTATCCGTTTTCGGACCCGTAGAACACGAATATGTAGAAAAAAATGTCTGATATGTATATATATATATATATATATATATATATATATATATATATATATATATATATATAGATATATATATATATAGATATATATATATATATATATATATATATATATATATATATATATATATATATATATATATATATATATATATATGTATATATTTTCCCGCCACCTTTTCATATGTGTAGGGCGCCCCTATGGAAGTTAAGAGCTCAAATTTAGTAAATGGGGCTCATTTCGATGCACAACAATACTATCAAAGTGGGGTCAAATTTTGGATCCGACCCAAACTTTAAGGGGGTGCTGGGTGCGGAAAAACAATAAAAACTTTCCAAACCCGTTGGAAATGATGTTTCGGTCAATTATCTACAACATATCCAAAATTCAGTTTCCTAGGATGATTTGGAGGGAGTAGGGGGAAAAAAACGATTTTCGCTGGATCTAACACGCCCCCAGCCCTCCAGAATTAAGGTAGAGGGTTGAAATTTGGTGTGTTGATAGAGTTCATACCTAGGTTGTGTTTTTTGAAGGCTTTAATATTTTATCCCCACCCCCCTCATTTTTAAGCTTCAATTTCATGCTTTTTTGACGTTTTCGAAGTTTGTACCACTCGCACAGGTCACCCGAATAAACCTAGAGGGCTGAAATTTTGTATTCGCATTGAGTTAGTATCAAGGGGGTGCCTTTTGGGGGTCTCAACTTTTAACCCCTACCCCCACCATTTTTATACCCAAAAGGACATGATTTTTCTTCTTTTTTAACAGTTTCGTTCGGGTCAAAATCTCCCCAAATAAACCTACAGGGCTGAACTTTTGTGTACAGGTTAAGCCAATAGCCAGCCACTACTTTTTGGAGGTTTCAACTTTTAACCCTTACCCCTACAATTTTTGCGCCAATATTTCCTTGATTTTTTTGCTTTTTTCTAACACGTCTAGAGACTCTCTAAGGAAACCTGGAGGGCCGAAATTTTATAAGTGTATTTAGTTAGTATCCAGCGAGTGCCTTTTAGGGATTCCACATTACTTTTCCTCCCACTTCTCCCATTTTTACATCGGAATTGAATGCTATTGTTAAATGTGTTTTAAATGCATTATTTTTATTCTAAATACAAGTAGGCGAATAGTAATTTTAAAAATTTTTAAAAAAAGTGAATATAATTTTTTAACAAATGAAATACATACATATTAAGTAATTTAAAAATATTATTAAAGTCACTGTTTATTTATAAATTAGGAATTTTGGATTTTTATTATTTATAAAATAGAAATTTAGGATTTTTTTGGAAAGAAAAAATATCTTCATAAAGGCCTTCCAGTTTACTATTTAAGTTCCTTTTTTAATATTTAAAAATAAAACACAAAGGCAATTGGCGGATAAGCATGGGTAGGATTGCCCTCGTACGAATTGTGTTGGCTTTTTCCCTGTTAACTGCTATCGGCACAAAATTGAAATTTACTGAGATTCAGCCCTTAAAAGCTTAAAACCTTTTTTTAAATTCCCGGTTAAACGGACACTGATCATCAGTTTTGAAACCACCAAAATGACAAATCGCTTGTGGACTTTCAATTACATTTCGCTTGTAGACACTCAATGCCGAAGATGAAAGGAAAAATTCGACTTCCGTGATGGGGCTCCGCTGCTCACGGCGTTTTATTTTTATTTATTCAATTTCTTAAATATAACTCTGTATACAGGAATTTTTGTAACAAAGCTATGTGACAATTTGGTATAAACGTTGTAATGTGGAAACGTTGAGTGGCGTATATGACAATTGTGGAAATTTGTTAACCTGAAATCATGCGTTACTTTTAATGAACAAGTTCTGGATGCAGTCAACTCGCTGTGGTTCAATTTGGAGTTTACGTTTTCTCATGTGAATTACATCTGCCTGCCATGAGTTCGCTTCAACCCTGGACAATCACAATTTCAGCATACTAAAGCCCAATTAACACCATCTTTGGAGTGGAAACCTTTAGTTAAGTAATCTTTTTGGCATGCTCTTATACCTTTTTTGTAACGTGCTGTCTGGTGCTTTCTTTAATTAACAAATTAACATTGCCTAGTGAACCTAATAAAGTGTAAAACAGTTAACTTTTCTGCCATTCAATTTTTTATTAATTCCTTGTAATGTGTTAGTTTTCATTTAACGTAAAACAGTTGAATTTCTATTAACTTTTCTGTCACTCAAACTTTTGTTAATTCTTTATAATGTTCTAAAGTTTCATACTAATTGTAATTTAAGGCTACCTACCTAACCTAACTGTAATTTTAATTTTATGGGATGCGTATTGGTCAGTAGATATTTGTATCTCCTAAAATTTCTATATTTTTCCTATGTTCTCTTTTTGTATCTTATTAAAATTATTGTATTTCGTAATTTCTCTGTATTTTCTTGCGTTATGCTCATTTTTTATCTTACTAAAATATTTACTGACTGACTAAACTTTTAATATTATGTAATTTATTTCTAAACTAAATTATTGCTATTTTACATTTTCCTAAATTTTAATAATTTATTTATATTGTTAATTGTTATTGAAACAAGAAATTGTTATTAATTATTTATTCGTTCAAAATAATTATATCACTCAATTACCTAATTTTTTTGTATAAAACTTTATATTGGGAACAATCTGAATAAACCCTCACGACCGTGAAATTGTACCAAAAATTGTACAATTAAACAATTAAAACAAAAATATACATGTAAGACTGAACTAGCTAAGGCAAAAATAAATTTTAATTTCAAACTAAAAATTTCTATTATTTAAAATTTTGCTTTTATTTTTTTTTTTTCAGTGTAATAAGAAACTTTCTTAATTCAAATTTTGAAAATTTTATTTTAAATAAATTTATTTTATTTACTTCGAATTATCTAACAAATATTTGTTAGATAATTCAAAGTAAATAAAATTTCCCGCTACCTTTTAATATGTGTAGGGCCTCCCTATGGAAGTTAAGAGCTGAAATTTTTGTAAGTGGGGCTCATTTCCAATGCACCTTATACTATCAAAGTGGGGTCAAATTTTGGACAAATTCTGGCTCCGACCAAATCTTTAGGGGGGTAGTGAGGGGCGGTAAAACAATAAAACTTTTCCAAACCGGTTGGAAATACTGTTTTGGTCAATTATCTACAACATATCCAAAACTCAGCACCCTAGGATGATTTGGAGGGAGTAGAGACAGCCCCCCAGAATTAGCGCAGAGGGTTGAAATTTGGATTTGTTGATAAAGTTCGTATATAGGTTGTGCTTTTTGGAGGTTTTAATATTTTACCCCGACCCCCCACATTTTTAAGCTACAGTTTCATGCTTTTTTGACATTTTCGAAGTTTGTACCACTCGCACAGGTCATCCAAATAAATCTAAAGGGCTGAAATTTTTTTATTGGGATTGAGTTAGTATCAAGGGGGTGCCTTTTGGGGCTCTCAGCTTTTAACCCCTACCTCCACCATTTTTATACCATAAAGAACATGATTTTTCTTGTTTTTTAACAGTTTCGTTCGGGTCAAAATCTCCCCAAATAAACCTAGAGGGCTGAAATTTTGTGTACAGGCTAATCTAATCGCCAGCCACTGCTTTTTGGAGGTTTCAACTTTTAACCCTTCCCCCCCCCCCCCCGATTTTTACGCCAATATTTCCTTGATTTTTTTCCCTTTTTTTCAGGGGGCTGAAATTTTGTACACGAACTGAGTTAGTATCCAGTTAGTGCCTTTTAGGGATTGCACATTACCAGAGATGGGAACAAAAGGTCCCTAACAGAGTCGTCATATAAAATATTTTGTACTGGGGGCCTACGAATAGAACTGGAGGGCTGTCATAAAACGTAAAAATATTATCAATCTTTTTAAAAATCAGTTTTACGACGTTTTACTATTAATACCACATCGTTAATGTTATTTTGTGTCTGTGTTTTTTAATTGCCAATATTATGAATCATTTTGCTTGTTATATGTACATACATATCTATATATTTTTCTAATGCAAAAACAAAACCATGTTCAATCTTGTGAGCGACCTACTAGAGTGATACAATCTACTAATACAATCAATTTTGTTTACATTAAAGCAGGTATAAAGAAGGTGACATGTACATATTATTTAAATAATCACAAGGGAAATAGAGATATTGTTTACAATATAAATGTTTTGAATTCGTTTAAATTAATTTCTATTACAGTCGACCACTTATTTATTCAACATTAATTTTTTTAAATTATTTTTAAAATTAAAATTATATATTAAATTATGAAAAACGGGTAATTTTTGATTTTTACTGATTTATTCTTTAAAGCTTCCTTAGGCTAGTCATCAAATCCAGGGGAAAATCCTCAGCCTTCTAATAAAATTTATAGCCCCCCAATTCAAAATATTTTATATGGCGATTCTGTTCGGGACCAGTGTTCTGCCAAGTCTACAAATTACTTTTCCCCCAACCTCACCCCTTTTTACATCGGAATTCAATGGTATTGTTAAATGTGTTTTAAATGCGTTATATTTATTCTAATACAAGTAGGCGTATAGTAATTTTAAAAATTTAAAGAAAAATGAACCTACTTTTATAACAAATGTAATACATAAATATTAATAATTTAAAAATGTTATTAAAGTCACCGTTTATTTATAAAGTAGGAATTTTGGATTATTATTTATTTATAAAATAGAAATTTTGGATTTTTTGGAAAGAAAAAATATCATCAAAAAGCCTTCCAGTTTAATATTTAAGGTCGTTTTTTAATATTTAAAAATAAAACACAAAGGCAAATGGCGGATAAGCATGGGTAGGAATGCCCTCGTTCGAATTGTGTTGGCTTTATTCCTGCTAACTGCTATCTATTCTATGTAAGTGACATTTCAGCTTTTTGACTTGATACAGGATGCTCACTAAAGCATTTTTTTAAAAATTTTTGTTTATTCCTTAAATATTTTTTTTTCAAATGAATCACCTGTATTTTTTAATTATGTAGAAAAATGTAAAGTATATCTATTACTATAAGATATTCTATTTGAAACTGATATTTTGGAAGTTACATAGAATTTATATAATAAAATTACCAATTAGGTTTTCTATGGGCACGGCTGATATAAAAACCACGGGACAAATTTCAGTGAACAATTATAAATTTATTCCTTAGACGCATCATCATCTCAACATCGACAACATCCTCAGTCAAAATTATCACAATATTCTTTATGGGGGTTGATATATTCAAGACAAAAGTTGATATATCAAAAATACTAATTTAAAATAAATGGAAACTAGGGATGTTACGGATATGAAATTTCGGATACGGATACGGATACGGATATTTAAAAACATTTTTTTCGGTTTCGGTTTCGGTTACGGATATGTAATAATATCGGATAATGTTTCGGATACGGTTACGGTTACGGATAATTGCTTTCAGTGAACATTTCTTTTTAGAAAAAAGGGAAGAATTTGACCCCAAAAAGTGAACGCCAAACACAAATCAACAGAAATCTATCAAGGGAAATATATGTAGCAAAAATTTACTTCGATTTAACCTCAGTTTTCTAATGTCAGTTGTCTGTTATTATCCGAAACAAATCCGAAACTTTTATTTTCGGATACGGTTTCGGTTTCGGATGTGTAATTATTTCGGATATCCGGTAGTTTCGGTTACGGTTACGGATATCCATAACATCCCTAATGGAAACAAAAGAAAGAAAAACAAAAGATTACCTAGGTTACGATAAAAATAATATTCAAAAATGTAAACTTCAAAACTTTTTAACTAAAATTTTACTTTGGAAAGTAGTAATAGTAGTAAAGTTTAATTACGGAGGAACTGAACATAATTTTAAAAAGTTCACCAGGGTTTTCGGATCCTGAAAAGATCTAAAATTAAATTAATTTTAAAACCATCAATATGGAAATCTATAGGAAGATCTCAAAGTACGAAAATTTGATATATGAATATGGTTACTTTTGAGTCGTTTGGCGAGCGGAGCGAAGCATTACATGGAATTAACCTTTTATAGAATTTTTTAACTGGTTGGCGAGCGAAACGCGAAGCACTTTAAAGAACTGATTTGAAATTAAATTTGTCCGATTTGTTTCGGAATAACTGATTTAAAGTAGCTTTACTCAGAGTTAGGATAATTTTACACAAATGAAATAGAACGGTACAGTCAAAGGAGGCAAAAAATTAATTAATGAATACATGTTTCAACACTTTTTGAAAATTAATCTTGTAAAGAGTAAAATAGGAAATAACCACAAAAAAATGGGGGAGAGGTCAAAGTTTACATTTTCAACACCTACTATTCTAGCGTCTTTAACAATGAGTCAGTTACTTTAGGAAATGTTCAAATATAATGCAACCAGACTTATAGGGGATGTAGGCGAAGGGATTTAAATTTTCCAATAGGAATAGAGAGGACATTTATTTAAAGTGAAGTTTACAACATATTAAATATTTTAAAAATATATAAAATTTGAGGATTTTAAATCAACATATTTTTTTGTTACTTCTATACCAAATTCGTTGACACCTTCTTAATAAGCTTATTTTAAATTTTCAGTCTATGTCATATGCTTGAAGAAATGACTAAGTAGTTTTTGAAAATTTTCAATTTCAAGTGTTCCTAGATAACCAGCGAAAGGGAGAAATTACAAATAAAGAGAGAGAAATTAAAAATACCTTTATTGAATTATGAAATTCACGCTTGCGAAGCTGCGGGTAACAGCTAGTTAAACAATATTTGTCGAGTCTGCCACGATATGTGTCTGTAAGGTTTAGTGTCTATAGATATGAATAGACCTTTAGGCTAGATACTACTGGTTGAAAGTGTTACTATAATTTACTTATAAGTAGGTATTAGTACTGTTTTTTAATCTAATTTCGAAAGTTTAGTAACAATATTAAAATGACTAAAATATTAAAGAATCCTAGTAATTCAGCAAAATATCGAAATCTCTAATGTTAAGTATACACTGTCAAACTATCTAACTTAACCTATTGTTGGTAAGTTTACCAAACCACATTTTATGTAAAATAAAATTTCATTGTTCATGATATCATAATGTCTGTAGCATTTTTTTAATGACGGATTGGTATCTTTTTGGTATTCGCCGCCTCGATTTCTTCAAATTACATTCGCTAAAAACAATAATGTACTGTATAACTTAAAAAACGCCGTGAGCAGCGGGGCCCCATCACGGTAGTCGAATTTTCCCCTTCATCTTCGGTATTGAATGTCTACAAGCGAAATGTGATTGAAAGTCTACAACCGAATTGTCATTTTGTTGGTTTCAAAACTGGTGATGAGTGTTCGGCTGATCGAGGCTTTAAAAAAAGGTTTTAAGTATTTAAGGGCTGTATCTCAGTAAATTTCAATTTTGTGCCGAAAACAGGTAGCAGACAAAAAGCCAACACAATTCGTACGAGGACATTCCTGCCCATGTTTATCCGCTAATTGCCTTTATGTTTTAGTTTTAAATATTAAAAAAGGACCTTAAATAGTAAACTGGAAGGCCTTTATAAAGATATTTTTTCTTTCCAAAAAAATCCCAAATTTCTATTTTATAAATACTAAAAATTCAAAATTCCTAATTTATAAATAAACAGTGACTTTAATAACATTTTTAAATTACTTAATATGTACGTATTTCATTTGTCATAAAAGTAAGTTCACTTTTTTTTAAATTTTTTAAAATTACTATTCGCCTACTTGTATTTAGAATAAACATAATGCTTTTAAAACACATTTAACAATAGCATTCAATTCCGATGTAAAAATGGAAGAAGTGGGGGGAAAAGTGATGTGGACTCCCTACAAGGTACTAGCTGGATACTAACTGAATACACGTACAAAATTTCAGCCCTCTAGGTTTCCTTATGGAGTCTCTAGACGTGAAGCAAAAAAATTAAGGAAATATTGGCGTAAAAATCGTGGGGGTAAGGGTTAAAAGTTGAAACCTCCAAAAAACAGTGTCTGGCTATTAGCTTAACCTGTACACCAAATTTCAGCCCTCTAGGTTTATTTGGGGAGATTTTGACCCGAACGAAACTGTTAAAAAACAAGAAAAATCATGTTCTTTTGGGTATAAAAATGGTGGGGGTAGGGGTTAAAAGTCGAGACCCCCAAAAGGCACCCCCTTGATACTAACTCAATCCGAATACAAAATTTCAGCCCTCTAGGTTTATTCGGGTGACCTGTGCGAGTGGTACAAACTTCGAAAACGTCGAAAATGCATGAAATTGTAGCTTAAAAATGAGGGGGGTGGGGGTAAAATATTAAAACCTCCAAAAAGCACAACCTAGGTACGAACTTTATCAACACACCAAATTTCAACCCTCTACGTTAATTCTGGGGGGCTGGGGGCCTGTTAGATCCAGCGAAAATCGTTTTTCCCCCCTCTACTCCCACCATATCATCCTAGGAAGCTGAATTTTGGATATGTTGTAGATAATTGACCGAAACATTATTTAAAACCGATTTGGAAAAGTTTTATTGCTTCTCCGCCCCCCACCACCCCCTTAAAGGTCGGGTCCGAAAAAAAATTTGCCCAAAATTTGACCCCACTTTGATAGTATTGTTGTGCATCGGAATAAGCCCCACTTACCAAATTTCATCTCTTAACTTCCATAGGGGGGCTCTACACATATTAAAAGGTTGCGGGAAAATATATATATATATATATATATATATATATATATATATATATATATATATATATATATATTATATATATATATATATATATATATATATATATATATATATTTATATATATATATATATATATATATATATATATATATATATATATATATATATATATATATATATATATATATATCAGACATCTTTTTTTTTTACATAATCGTGTTCTACGGGTCCGAAAACGGATAGCGCCCCTGGTCTCGCCTCTCGCAGCTCTTATCGTATAGACTGTATAAGTCTAATTTTTCGGAGAAAATTCGACTAATAATTTTTCGGAGAAAATTCGACTAATAATTTTTCGGAGAAAATTCGACTAAAAATACTAATAATTTAAAGAAATTGAAGAAAAGACATTTACATATTTATCACTGATTCGTTATAAATGCTTGAATAAATTTGTTAGTTTTCATTTATTTCATGTAAAATGTCGTTTGGTAAAGTAACCGTCAGTAGGTAAGGTTAGCTGGTTTTATGGTATACCATCAGTTGGGGCGAACCCGGCCAGAGCTGCCTTTCGATATTTCTTCGTCAGTGTTATGAAAATAACAAAATGGCGGACTTCGAAAAAAATTGAAATTGAAATTTTTTTCGAAGTCCGCCATTTTGTTATCTTTTGATAAAGTTTCATAATTCTAGTTCCCACCAGAATGACATATCTATAGATTAAGACTAATTAAGAAATTTTGATTTCAGATGTCGCCAAGAGTCAAAATCACGCGGGCTATCCAGATGCTTTTTTTTGAGGCGCCAACTTCAAGTGATAATAATAATAATAATAAAACAAAATTTAATTTATTTAAAAGATTTTTTTTTCGGAACTTACCAAAAGATGTAAATAAAAATATATTAAAAATTCAAAACTTTTCATTTGTTCTTTCTCAAAAAAAAAAATTCCCTCAAAAATAGGTATGGAAAACAGAGCGAGTTACCAGACTACTACCTTAACTCTAAACAATTTATTGCCAAAAAACTGAAAAAATCGTCCGGATTCGCCGCAACTGACGATACCTATTAATTGTCTTTTACTGTAAAAATCTCAGTGTATAAATAATAGAGGCTTTTATTAATTTATAACAGCATTAAAATTGTAAGACTTCTCGAAAACAGAGTTCTATAGAGCAGATATTTAGAGTTTTTAACATTTTAATAGAAAAAATAAATGAAAAATGTATTCCAAAAATATTAGAACTCAACCAACAATCATAAAATGTAATTGGAATAGTCTAATTGTCATAAGTTCGCGTCAGAAAAGTTAACAAACTTTTGGTTTCGGCTGGATGGTCCTGATTCCACCTTATCAGTATACGAAATTAATACCCTTATCCTACCAAAGCGGGCACCCGGACCATTACTTGCAATGACTATAAAACTATAAAGTAATTATAATTAGTATGGTGTTTGACATAAGAGGAAAATGTGAGATATTAACCAAAATACGTATTAAATTTTTTCGTACAAAATCAATATTTATTTGATCTTTTATTGTCCAGAAATTATGACCTGCTGGAATTTAGGTTTAAGTTACGTAGTACCTATAATTAAATTTTACAACCAATGCACTAATAGTGTCGGAGACATTTATACTAGTGGCACCGGAACTTATTTCTGACTTTAATAATAATAATCATCGTAATATAAGCCCGATTGCACCCCTAAGCGATACCACACGTACGATTAGGGATGGAACGATACGAGTAAATACAAGTACTTACTCGATACTTTTCTTTCGATACCAAGTACTTTTGGTATCGATACTTTAGAACTAAGTACCAAGTAGGTATTGATCAAAAGTACTCGTATCGGTACTCATTCGTAACGCTCGTAACATTCGTAACGGGCTCTGTGTTCATAACAGCGTAGGTGGTGTAGGTAGACCGTAGAATAAGACAACTGCCGTAACATTGTTAACCCTGCACTGCCCTACCTATGGGAGACTCAGATTTCGTTCACAAATCATACAACGTTGATTTTTAATCTGTGCAAGTGGACGTGACGCCATTATATATTTTACTCTTGCTGTGTTACGTACGTTGTGTATTTTAGTTTTGCTAAATTGTCACGTCAGATCTATTAAAACGTTTCCAATGTTATAGGTATAAACAGGCGCGGATATATTTACTCATTGTCGGTACCTCTGTACCTTGTGAGAGGCTATTTTCGAACGTCGGGGCGACAATCACTGCTGTACGAATCCGTTTATGGGGAAAATATCTCGAAAAGTTATTACTTTTGGGGAGTACCTCAAAAACAAAACTGACCGAAACGAGTAAGTATCGATACTTTTTAGTCGATACTGAGTAGGTATCGATATTTTCTTACCGATACGGTATAGAGTAAAAGTATCGATACCTACATGGTATCGTCCCATCCCGACGTACGATACGATATATACGACATGCGACATTTATCTTAAGGGGTTACCGGTAGTCAGCAATCTGAAAAAATTGATTATTTTAAATAATTTTTTTTTTTTTTTGACAATATTAGTTTAAAATGTTTAAATTATTTTATACAACAAATAATACGCGTTTATTATATTATGTTTTAACTTTATTTTATAAATATTTAAAAAAATGTATATTTATTGTAAACCACATAATATCCATATTTGTTGGACCCCGTCCTGAATTGCGGTACGTAACCATCACAACATTTTATCGGTTCATCTAAAGCAGGGGTTCTCAACCTTTCAGACCCTGAGCCCGCCTTCATACTTTGGTGTGAGGTCACGTCTCCCTTTACGGGTTAAGTTAATTTCGACTTATATATGATAAATTTACTTATATTATGTTTGAGTAAAATGACTTTGAACTTAGGCTAGACATACTCTCTCTGATAAGGAATATAAAATTATATTTCTTCAAATACAAATTTTTATTACACAAATCATCGAAAAAATCACAAGTCAGCTAGTTTCTCACGCCTGGCCGGACGCTTACTTACATTTTCTGTAGTTAATAGCTATAAAGAAATTTCAATGATTGTGTGTTTGTGTCCAACATCAAATTCAAATTTTTGTTGTAAATATACATGCAAAAACAACTGTTTTAAAAACTACAAACTTATTTAATTTTTTTTTTAATTTGTTGGCGCCTTCCCTGGAATTCTTCCACGCCCCCCAGGAGGGCGAACCCCCCGGGTTAAGAACTGCTGATCTAAAGTCAAAATTTTTCATCGAGAAATTCTAAGGAATAATACAAAAAATGTTTTTGCAAATTTTTTGCTCTTTTTTTTTGGTCTACAGGCTTGAAAAATTTTTTACGTAAAGCCATGGTATCAACTTGATAGCCTGTTTATTTAGCTTCAATTTCCTTTTTTAAATTTTTCTCTACGTTGAATATTTCCGGAGATACCTATCCAACTTTGAATACAAAAGTATGCTTTTTGCTTTAACTATCGATATCTCAGTAATCAGGAAGGACAGCTTTGGAATTTGGAATAAATGAGTCGATGAGTTTCAAAACCATGTAATTAACACAATTAAAAATGTTCAGGAAACACAAAAAACTGTTTTCTCACTTATAATAATGATTTTGATGTGGTTTTTACCATTAAATTTTAAGGAAAAATCATACAGTTCTTATAAAGAAATAATAACAACAATACCACTCTTCAATAATTAGTAAATAATGATTAAAAATTATAATTAACTACTTTTGCAGCAGTTTGCTTTAATTAGATGGTTCTGAAACGGTTGATTTTGTAATTAGCTACTTTTGAAGTAGTAACACTAACAATTAGACACTTTTGCAGCAGTAACACTAACAACTAGACACTTTTGCAACAGTTTATTATTCTTTCAAAAGGTTTTAAATAAAACAACATTCGTACAAATCTACCTATTTACATCGTACAACGTCGTTTTTATTATAACTTATGAAAACTAAGATATTTTCTTATAATTTAGTAGAATATTCTCCCATAAAACTAGTCTCTTTACTGTAATTTAACAGTAAAACTCAAATCAGAACCACGATGTTTCACACAATTTTATTCTGCACACATTCGCAGACTGTTATATTTGACAATTCCACAAGTTTCTTTGTATTTTTTTTTAGTTATTTGAATAGTAAATACTTTCTTAAAGTGAGTAATAAGATTATCACATACAATTATTTGATCCTCTGCAGGCTCTGCAGTGCCACATATTGACCACCTAACTAGCTACTTTTGTTCCAGGTTTTTCTAATGACGCCATTTTTATATACATAAGTAATTAGATAGTTTGGTAACTGGTTTGTGTTGATTGCAACTCTATGTTTTTTTAATTAGAAAATATTGCAATTAGCTACTTTTGAAACAGTTTCGTATTTTTGTCACTAAAATTAAAGGGGAAAAAGCTGACTTTGCACCGTCTAGTTGGTATTCTTTGGTGAAGTTTATCCTTCTGAATAATAAACCGCACCTAAATCAATTTTGAAATAATCGTCAATTAGATGGTTTTGAAACTCAGCAACTCAAATTTCCTACAAGATTGTGCCGCGTACTTTAGGGAATTTTTTTTTTCATCCTTAATTTTAACCTGAAAAATGTGCAAAAAAGGAACTTTTTTCCTTGTTGCAAAAAATTGTCCGCAGCCTTATGAAAATTGTTGGGGAATCTAATGTTTGTAAGATTTTTTATACCACCCTGTATCCCCAAGAACCTTACAAATCGGTAGATCGATCTATCGAATGGTTTTCCTAAACCGTTTGTTCAAAATTTCAGAAAAAAGTTAAAGGAGCAAAATTGAATGAAAAAATCAATTTTTTTTAAACTTTTTTCACAGAAGTTAGGCATCTTTTATCCATTAAATTTGAAAATTGAGAAAAAAAATTTTGAATTTTCAAAATTTTTTTCAAAATTTCGAAAAAATTAAAAAATTAAAATTAAATTTTGAAAAAAGTTTTAAAAAAAATTTAAAATAATTCTTTTCAATTTTTGAAAAAAATTTTGAATTTTTTTTTTTTTTAATTTTCAAATTTAATGGATGATGCCTAACTTTTGTGAAAAAAGTTAAAAAAATTAATTTTTTCATTCAAATTTTGCTCCTTTAATTTTTTTATGAAATTTTTTCTGAAACCATTTTATAGATCGATCTATCGATTTGTAAGGTTATTGGGGGTACAGTGAGGTATAAAAATTCGTACAAACATTAGATTCCCTAACAATTTTCGCAAGGATGCAGACAATTTTTTGCAACAAGGAAAAAAGTCCCTTTTTTGCACATTTTTCAGGTTAAAATTTAGGATGAAAAAAATTTTTTTTCCCTAAAGTACGCGACATAGCCGTATAGGAAATTTATTCCAGATTCCAAAACTGTCCTTCAGTTTCCTGTTCGATCACTGATTACTGAGGTATCGACGGTTAAAGCAAAAAGGATTCTTTTGCATTCAAAGCTGGATATCTCCGGAACAATTCAACGTAGAGAAAAATTTAAAAAAGGAAATTGAAGGCGAATAAATAGGCTATCAAGTCAATACCATAGTTTTACTGTAAAAAAATTTTTCAAGCCCGTAGACCAAAAAAAAAGAGCAAAAAATTTTCAAAAACATTTTTTGTGTTATTCCTTAGAATTTTTCAATAACTCTTACTCCTAAAAATTTTTGGAGGAAAGATCTCAAAACTAGAATCTTGGAGCTTCAAAATGCTTTTCTTATCATTTCAATACGACCATCTTTCACGTAAATACAGCCATTCAAAAATCACTAAAACATTAACAATTTTTTTGTTTCCTTAATTTTTTGTAGTAGTATATTTAAAATACTAAATTTTTCACACTGCTGACTACCCCTGATCCCGTAAGTTATTACATCCGCAATACGAAGATGATAAATTTTTCAAGTCAGTGTTAATGATGCAAGAAGATAAATTTTTCAATTCAGTGTTAATGATGAGCTCTTCAATTGAGGAGCCAAAAAATTATCGCAACATGGATCAAAATTTAAAGAATTCTATCGGCAGGCCCGACGATAGGATAGGGTAGCTGCGGTTGTAGCTCGGGCGCCCGGGCTTGAGGAGGGGGCCCGTAGCTGTCGGTAGAGGGCTCGAAAAAAAAGGCAGGAGTGTTTTTTTGCTCACCACTTATTTTTTGGGGAGGAAATTTTAAAAAAAAGGTAATTTCCAGGGTGCGCCATTTCTTTTTTCGGCCCTGTCTATCGGATGAGCCCAGAGGATTGGAAAAGGTAAAGCACATGTCTGATTTTTTGAAGAAAAACTAATTAAAAAAAAAAGCTGGAAAAAATTGTCCATTCCATTCTTATCTATACCTTTCAAATTCGCTGGCAAGAGTTTTCCAAGTCAAAGGGAAATGCGCAAAATTGCCCCCCAGCGCCCACTGTATATATGTATTTTCTGAAAGCCCCTTCCTAGTAGGTCACAAATATACCCATCTTAGGTATCGGGAACCTGGCCTTCAAAAGTTCTGACGTGCAGTAGGTTTTGCATACTTCACGTGGCCATTTCTTAAGGAAACGATGTGTGTTGACCTGCAGCGGGTGTTAGAGTCCCCTTCTGGAAGGTGCACTTCGAACTACCTTATTTCGGCAATCTACTAAGGGGTCTGCCAGAAATCGCCAACAGTAGGACTCCCAAACTTCTCTATTGGTACCAATACAAGTGCGCACAACGGTGACAAAACTTTTGCTCTGATTTAGTTAAAAGGACGTATATATGGTATACTACATATTATTTTGTAGATAAATACAAATACAATATATATATATATATATATATATATATATATATATATATATATATATATATATATATATATATATATATATATATATATATATATATATATATAATAATTAATATACATATATTTTGTTTGGTTGAAAACTGAATATTGAACGGCTTTAGGCAAATACCATTTAGCGAAAAAAAAATTAATCTTATGTCCCATCTATTTATTTAAAGTATATATATACAAAAAAATATTCCTAAATTATATTTAAGTAATTTTCCCAATTACTTGTATAATTTTCAATTCGTAAAAATATTAGTCATTAGCTATAATAGAATTATATAGCTTCAGGAGGAATAGGTAATCTCATATTTGTTTCGTAGGTTATTGCAGGTCTTAAAATACTTAACATAATTCCTCAAAACTTTTGATACTCATCCTAAAATAATGGAAACATTTTTTCGGATATTCTCGCAACTTTTCATACATGGTGTAAAATTTTCCTCTTAATTTCCTATCACACCAAAGAGGTTGAACTCAGTAATCTCTTTCACTATATTTTTTTCTGCGTTTTAATAAGTGCAGTGAGCACAACCGTCTCCTAGAAATCCATGTTTGCAAATGAAGTATACATTTTTATAAATCATCGGCGATTGTCACTCTTCGTGTGCGCACACAAAAAATGTTCAGCGATACGACAATGACAAAAATTTTTTTGTTACCGTGACAAATGTCGCTGGTGGCCGCATAGCCTTACAGTATAATTCCATAAACATGGGTAATTTTTAACATAATTAAAAAAAAATTAATTATAAACGATACATTTTTGGGAACATTTTTGAACAGTGGCTCCTTGGTAATGCACAGTAGGTAGATATTTGAATTACCAAACCTTTCTTTAAAATTTAATTGTTAAACAGATTTCTTGATAATTTACACAACTTGGGTCACCATTGCTTTCAAATTTCTAATTTTTGAGTTTATCGTACATGTCGTACGACACGTAATGACAACAGACATGCAAGCTGTATCGCTTTACAACACGTATCGTGCGATACGACATCATGTCGTAAATGGGTGTGCATCAATTTTGTCTTTTCAATGTGGTTTCAATGTACTCAGGTGATGCGTGTCGTAAAGCGACACATGTCGTATCTTACGTGTCGTATTGCCTAGGTGTGCAGATGGGCTAACAAATCTTTACATACCAGACTTTCTTCAGCTGTTTGTTGCAATCTGCGAGTTCCAGTAGTGCCAACTGTACATTTCTATCTTTGCAATTATTTTGTCATTCATAGATCCTTGCTTAGTAACAGTCCATCATTTGTACAATATACATATTATATATTAGGGTTGACCGGGGTAAATGTGAATTGGGGCAATTGTGAACGGCGCCTATAATTTCTAAAATAACATTAATTTTGTTAAAAATCAAATCTTAGTATGTTTTTCTGTCCTTTCTTAATATGCTCTTAAAATTTCATAACAATTCTCCAAGTATTAGTATCTTTCTTTTTATTTTGAAAAAACCCTTGCAAAATTTTGTGTATCTTACTTCGACCAATCCTCAAAAAAGATTTTTTTTAAATACATTTTCTTTTTTTTTAAATGTAAGAAATGGATAAAAGTACTTCTAAAGAAGTGGTCTAAAGCCTGAGGGGGTTCCTTATTAACTGCTAAATAAATTGGACAATTTATTACCAATTCACAATTACCCCATGATTTTAAAATTCCGGGCTAATTGTGAACGTCATTCACAAATGCCTCCATCCGGTCAAAAATTTCAATAGTGTCCTTTTCACAGTTGAAAATGTTGATGATGGTGTACAATGACATTATTGTACAAGTTTCCGTTGTACAAACAACACAAAAAAAAAATAGATTGTTGTTTTTTGTTCATGTAAACTGAATGTATTTCCTTGAAAAAGTCCTATTTTCCTTGTTTTTGTGTGAAAATCATGTAATTTTTTGATTTTTTATTTAATAAAATGACAAAATATCATCAAAATATCATTTTTAGCTTGTAACAAATTTGTTCTTACAATTTTTGTTATTTTTATTTAACCTTGATTTTTTGTACAAATTTGAGGTATGCGTAACTTGCATTAAACAAAGAGAAATTGTGACCGCTAAAGTATGATGAAAAATTTGAAAGTGGGGTAAATATGAAGAATTTGAGTTGGTCCTTACTCTGATGTACCTCACTCCTCTTGTAATCCATTCTAAATAATTTTTCTAATGGCATTCACATTTACCCCGAAATTCATAAGATTTGCAAAACCGCACCGGGGAAATGTGAATGGCTTATAAAATTTTTGTTTTTCATACGAATTTGCTCAAAGTTTGTGTGGTGCATCCTGAATAATGTGGAATTAAAAATAAATCAACCATAATGTGATATATAAAATAAAAAATACTTAAAACAACGCTTTTATCTCATTTCATGAAAATCCATTCACAATTACCCCGGTCAACCCTATATGAAATTGTATGTAATAATTTATCTAAATTTTAGTGAATTAAGCATTCTTTTTTTAATAACACACTTATTTTTTTAAGAATGAAATACAAGAAAAAACGCACTTCGTCATCAAAAAAATTGATTGTGAAATTTTTCTAAGGTCTCATGATAATTTGATATCAACGACCATTGTCTGACTGTGTGGGAAATATTAATAATTATCTGCGTGCAATAATAGATATTGGACGAAAATATTTTGCAAAGATATTTTTATAAAATTATTAATTTTGCGTCTACAGATGAAACCTGGCTAAATATTATGACTAGACTAATTGCTCAAATTAATAAAAGTTTGGCTTGAAGCCAATAATTACACTAGATCAGTATGATGATGATTAGGTGAAAAATATATGTATAACGATTAAATTTTGAATATTAATGTACACGTGAGCAGAATTAATTATAATTAGCTTCATAATTAATAGAAAGATCACTGAGAAATTTTCAGTCTTTTTAGCGAATTTCCAGAATGGAATTCAGCTTTTACAGCCACTGTCATGACGCGATTTGAGCCTGGGACTATGGCAGAAATTTGTTTTGAGGTCCCTAGAAACAGAAAATAATATTCACTAAATTTTATATATATATATATATATATATATATATATATATATATATATATATATATATATATATATATATATATAAAATTTAGTGAATATTCTTTTCTGTTTCTAGGGACCTTAAAACAAATTCCATTTTGGAAATTCGTAAAAAGACTAAAAATTTCTCAGTGATCTTTCAGTGATTATATATATACATATATATATATATATATATATATATATATATATATATATATATATATATATATATATATATATATATATATGTATATATATATATATATTTATATATATATATATATATTTATATATATATATATATATATATATATATATATATATATATATATATATATATATATATATATATATATATATATATATATATATATGTATATGTGTCCGCGCGATAACTCTCGAACGAAGTATCCAATATTTACGAAATTTGGTGAAAACGTTGGAAGCCCCAAACGTTTGGATGAGTTCGTTAGTCAGACACATCCGGAACATGGATTTTGTTCTTGCAAAAAATTAGTCTTTTGCCAAAATTTCCACTTATTCCAAAATTTTTGCGAAATTTTTTTACACTATTTAAAAGAGGATAAAAAATTACATACAAAAGGCCTTTAAAACTATTATTCCATGTCAACTAGTTTCCGAGAGAAACTAACTTTTATAAACGGAAATTCGCTATGTTATGCAGGATGCTGCGACAGGGGTATTCTTAAATATTTAACGAATTATTAGATTTTCATAAAATTTTTTTATATGGTTAGAATACACTATCTGAAATGGATATAAACTATGTTTAATTCTAAAAAGGAGTTGTCTAATAAACACTTGAGAGATGATGGTACATATAATAAAACTGTAACGGAACTATGTCTGTACTACGAATGTTTTTTGAAAATTGTACTGGTGCTGTAGATAGTTATTGATTTAGATATCAAAATAGCAATTCTTAAATTTTTTGTTTCTGTCTGTGCACGCATTACGCAAAAACGACTGGACAGATTTTGATGAAATTTGGTGTAGCGATAACTTACTGCCTGGTTCAACATTTAGGATACTTTTTACTCCGGGAAAATGTCTCATTCCTGTGGGAAAATACAAAAACCATTTGGAGCGTTTGCATCTATTACGGGAAAACTACTGGACAGATTTTGATAAAATTTGTTGTAGTAAGAATCTACTACCTGGGTCAACATTTAGGATACTTTCTACTCCAGGAAAATGTCTCATTCCCATGAGAAAATACAAAAACCATTTTGAGCGTGTATTACGTGAAAACTACTGAATGGGTTTTAATGAAAGGATGTGGTGATAATCTACTACTTGAGTCAACATATCAAATATTTTTTATTGTGGGAAAATGTCTCATTCCCTCGGGAAAATTCAAAGACAATTCATCATGCAAAAACTATTGAACGGATTTTGATAGATGTTTTCTACTTTTTTGTTCATTTGTATTCCTTATTTTACAAGTTCTTTTAAATTATTTTACTTACTTTTCATTGATTTTATGCCAACACATCGTGAGAACAACGTGGCGGGTACAGCTAGTTAAATTTTAAAAATCTGAAAAATCTGTAATGTTTGATGATAAGGAAACATTGAAAAGACAAAATATTCTTTTGTTATCATTTTATTAAAAAGTTACTTGATCACAAAAAACAGCACTTTCTTATTTTATATATCTTTCCAAATTTTTTTGAAAAAAATTTATTTAAATCATATAAATAAAGTTTAAGTAGTTGTATGTTGTACTATACAAAAATGGCTTACATATAAGAAAAATCATGACAGATATGGTTCTGCATTGTCAGTTTTCAAAAATTTAATAATAACAATAGAATTAGCCATATAAAAATATATGGAAATATTAATAAGAAACAATAAATAATGCTTAGCATTTCTTTTTTTTAAAAAAAGAATTAATTCGACTTGTATTTTTTTCATTTTTTTGTTTTACTTATAATTATAAATAACAATTTTTTTTTCATTTTTTATTTAAATAAAAATAACTTAATATATTAGATATTATAATAAATTTAATAATTTAAAAAAAGTAAAAAAAAAACTTTTTTTCTAAAAAAAAAAAAAAACAAAAAAAAAAACAAATTTGTTACATGCGTAGTTAAGAGAAATTTTTGAATTTGTAGGTATATAATTTACAGACCATAAAAATACATTGACGATTTTCTTCGACTGGCAATACTAAGTACAAATTTATTATAAAAATTTTTCGACGGAACATTTCCCCTTATATTTATGGCATGCGTGTGCCTAGGATCGTCTATCACGTGAATTAATGCCCATTAAAATTAAATGTTATTTGTAATTAGTATATTTATTATGAAACATATATTTTTGGACATTTTTCTTAACTACGTACAAACGTATATTCGATTCAATTACGTACATTTTCACAGTAACATTAAACATTAACAAATAACATTACATTACAGAGTGTGGGCAAGCTGTAGTGGGAGAGACATGTTGTTTTCTATTTAATTGTTTAACATTTGTCTAAATTATTTGAGAGAACTTGTTAGTTTTCAGAGACTTGAAAGAAATATATTTTTAAATATGAGCCTATGTGTCCCTTTAATTTTTTTAGAAGTTTTGATTATTTAAAAAAAATAAAAAATACGTAAATAAAAAGTCAAGAAAACATTAGGAAAGGTTAAAGAGGATACGTTTACATTCTTTTTTTTATTAATTTCTTTTTATTTTAGGCAAACATAGCTTTAAGTTACGTAAATGCAAGAGAAAGATTTTATAATATTTTAAAGATAACATTATGTAAAATAATACCGTAACGTCATTCTGCCTTTCAAGACAAATACAGGAACTATTCGTTTGCTAATACACTTTGAATAGAAATGAAATTATATTTCTTTCTCCTTTTAACTAAAATTTTTAAATATACAGAATGACAACTATGAGTTGCGAATTCTATGTGTACATGTATAATACAAATAATACCTATGTATGTTTGCAATACATTTTGATACAAAATACTTAGTAACCAGATAAAAAACTGAAAATATTATTTTCTATTTAATATTTCGTAATGAATACTGCATTACAAGTTTGTTATATAAATCATGCTGTATGTGTTTATACTATTTCTTGAACAGTATAAAAATTATATTTCTTTCTTTCCTAAAAAGACAACAAAATATATTTCTTTCTTTTTAAAAAAGACTATGAAATATATTCTTTTCTTTCTTGTACCTGTATTAACAAACGAATAGACAGTGTATATATGCAGAATAGTTCAGAATTTTGTACTGTAACAACGAAAGCTGATAGTATATTCAAAAATACCCCTGCCGCAGCATCCTGCATAACATAGCGAATTTCCGTTTATAAAAGTTAGTTTTTCTTGGAAACTAACTGACAGAATAATATTTTAATGACCTTTTTTATGTAATTTTTCCTCCTCTTTCCAATGGTGTAAAAAAATTTCACAAAAATTTTTCAATAAGCGGAAATTTTGGCAAAAAACTAATTTTTTTCACAAAAATTGCCAAAAAAAACCATGTTTCGGGCATCGACGTGTCTGGTTAACGAACTCGTTCAACGGTTTGGAACTTCCAATATTTTCACCAAATTTCATAAACCTAAGACATTCCGTTCGAGAGTTATCGCGCGGAATATATATATATATATATATATATATATATATATATATATATATATATATATATATAGGGACCTCAAAACAAATTTCTGCCATGGTCCCGGCCTCAAGTCGCGTCATACAGTGGCTGTAATAGCTGAATTGACATTTTAGCAATGCGTATTCTAGATATTTTTCAGATGCTTTTGAATAACCAAATGATATTTTAGGAATGCGCATTTAATATTGGGGCAAGTAAAATTACCGTAACATTTATTCCATTACTTATGATTAAGGGATGGTTTCGGATGGTACGTGTGAATTATCACGTCCGTTGCTCTTTAATCTCTGATTTTTCGATTTGCAATTATTTAACCAGAATTCTTAACAACATGATTTTTCAAACTTTTCTACGAAAAAAGTTACACTTGCTACATTTTGATAAATAATAGGGGAAGGTAGCCCAAAGCGAGTAAGCTAAGATTGAACGCCCAGAAAAGTGGCTTTTGACTTCGATAAGCAGATTTTTTTTTTATATTATCAGATAGAATAGCTATCGAACTTTAAAATGAAACTTCGCTTAATAAATTTTTATACGCGACTTATTTTTAGTAAAGAAAATACAAAACATCTGCAACAACCCGCTTTGCCCGTATAGGTATTCTAAATCGAGTAACCCCCTTTGGGCAAAGCAGGTAAGTACACTATGCATTTAAATACTGTTATTATTTTTTAATAAAAACTTTCATAACTATATAGAACTTAACAATAGTAATAATTAAGTAAAAAAGCATTGAAAAAGGACAAAATTAATAAATTTGTAACAGTTATGTTCAATAAATTTATAACTTTCTTAACAATCTCCATATTGGAGTATATTTACTTCAGGTGGTTCCACATCAAAATCACCACAAACAAGGTAGGAATATTATTTTAAAGCTTTTCCCCCATTACGTTATAAAAAGAAGATTTTAAATTTTTCGCCTTCTAACAGTTGCTTTGCCCGAAAAGACTTAATTTTGTTAAATTAGAATAATTTCAAAATGAAAGCCGATTCATGTCTATCTTTTTCTACATTAAAAGTCAAATAATGATAACGTAATGCGGCCATACCAAAAAGATTGCAAATAAAAAGGTTTGTGACTAGTCAGAGAGTATTTATCCTCAAAATTTTTAACAAAACCAACAAAAAATTTTGATGACGCTTAACTATGGCATAAAACGACACAAGCGCTCAAGTGCAACTGATTAATATTGGTTGATATTCGGTTAATCTCGATATATACACGACCTTACAAAAACATTTGATACAACGATATAAAAGCGCTCACCCGCTTTAAGAGGGGTATCCGCTTTGGGCGATTTTCCCCTACAATTTTCGAGTAATTTAAGAAACAAGTATCTATCCAAAAATTAATTTTAATGTGATGGCATAATTGGTAATAAGTCTACATAAAAAGTTACCATTATTTTTGAACGTACTATCAGCTCTTGCAATTACGACACCAAATCTTGGACCACCTCTATATCAACTTAAATAAAGTAGGAATTATTTTAATTTTTTGATTTTTGTTTTGGAACACTGGAAACCCAAAAGTATAGCTTTATGCTTTGTTTCATATATTAGAAATAAAATTAAGGTTACTTTTCTAAATTGTCAAATTAACAATACCGTATATTTCACCGTTATTTTATGAAAACTGTTTTTTATTTACCTACTCCAGAGTTAAGAGAGTTTCTAAGGTTTTTTTTTTTAAATTTCTCATAACACTGAAATTGTTTTGATATCAACATTTTAACCAATTATATCTATGTATAACGTTCTTAAAAAAATATTTGGATTTCATTTAAATCTCAAGAATCCATTTTAAATTATTACGTCTATATTGTATTCACAGCACTCTTTACAATTAATTCTATCAAACTATGTAAATTGAACATCTTGGTCCCAACTACATGCAGCGAACGTTTGAGATTATGTTTGCGTACATTTAAAATAAGTCTCTGAAAACATTTTCTTTCACACAACCAGTATAAATTTATAAAAACAAAATATATATTCACAAATAAATTTTTTGTTTTTGTTGTTAAAACAGTTTCATAAAATTTCTGTAAATTTTACAATTGAACCCCAAAGTACATAGATAGTAGCATATTTGTAAAATTAACCTCTGTTTATCATCATTTTAATTATTCAATTTTAAACGAAACTTGTTTTTCTTACTTCAGTTAATTAATTAATTTAATTCAACTGCATTAATTCAAGTAATTATAAAGTTTAGGACGTACTAAATAATCATTAACCATAATAAGACACGCACGTGTCTCATCATTATTCTTTCTTAATTAATAGAAAAAAATCGCTATAAAAATTAATTTGAAATAAAAAAATGTATCAAGTTTTATGAAACTGTATTACAACAATAATTTACTTTCAATAGTTTCAATAATTCCATTATGTAATAATCATAACAACAGGTAACAAAATAATTTACGAATTTTACCGACAGGTGGTACAACAAATAATTTTTTAAATATTCATTTGATTTAATAATTAAATTGTGCTTTAACTAGAAAAAGTTTATAAAATATAAATACAATTTGGCAAGAGTCGATAATTTTTTTCTAAAGTTGTGGCAGTATTAGATTAAATTTTTTTTGGAACTTGTTCTAGGTATAGCATAATTTAATAGCACAATAAATTATTTTTTTCATTAAGCACACTCATTCATAACAGACAAGCAGCAATATAAATTAACATAATAAGAGAGCTTTTGTCAAAAAATATTTACAAGTATTTATCTCCATTATAATTTATTATAACATTTTTCTCTTTTTCCCGTTTGTAGATTAAAAAAATATATTTTAATATTTTACAGATTATTTCATCAGTACAGTTAATTTACATTAATTAAACATCTTACAGCTAAAAATCATGATTTTGTCTTGTCATTTTTTTACACCGATCAATACATGATCCAAATAACATATAAACATAGTTCTTATACACTGAAAATATAATTTTTATATTTTTGATAAACAAGTATTAATCTAATACTTGTTTATTATACGTGTAACAATAAGAAATTTTAAAGGAATTACAAATTAACAAAGGGGAAATTAGGGATACCAATTAAAACAATACTTATAATTCTCTGCCAAGGTTGGATTACTATTCCGATATTTGTAACGTATTTTCTAAGAGTAATTATAAACTGATATTTGGTCTTTTTAAAAGTGGACAAATTCAAATTTTAAGTAAAAGATAATATTCAAAAAATTAGGATATTGACGTTGAAAATTTTAAGTAATTACTGAAGTTCAAAAAAAAAAAAAAATGCCATATGAAAATAATGTTTGAATTTTTCTTATTTAAAAAAAAAAAAATATATAATGTAGCTAATGCCCTAAAATACTGTTTTGTTTTATTTTTCTAATGAAAATGTCTTTTTTTGTTAATATTAATTATGTACGATTTTCTGAGAATTTGCAGTTTTTATAAAATGACTTATTAACAAAATGATTCTTTAGAAAAGTCTAATTATATTAGTGGGTTATGAAATAGGTATAAAATTAAGTCTGTGTGACTTCAATTTTAGTTTATCTATGTCTTTAATTGTTTTACTGTCTTTATCATAAATGTATGTAGATATTATATCACAAGTCTTAAACGTAAAAAGTAAAATCCAAAGTTTAGTTATAATTTTTTTTACTACTGTTAAACTTTGTGTCTTATATTACGTATATATCTTTTTCAAATAAAAAAAAAATTGATCGCTTTTTCTGTTATCTGAAACTGGCCAAAAATTACTTATATTTCTATGGCATATGTTTTTATTTAATATTAATAATATTTTTCTCAATATTTAGGAAACGCATGATGTCTTTTTAAAAACGAATACTGGTGATTTTTGTTTGTTTCTAAAGCGTACTGGCCTGTATTGAACGTATTGTCAAAAAAGCTTGTTAATGATTGGAGATATCGTCAGCTGAGTGTTGGTCTGTACCAAGTCAATTTTAAAAATTTTTTTTTTAATAGTGGTTCCGGCTTCCTTAATGCCCAAAATTAACAAAACAACCTTCTATAGAAAAAATGTTTAAAAAATTGACTTAGTTCAAACCAGTACTCAACTGGCGATATTATAAACAGAATGACAGTATGTTGTTTCGATTAAAAAACTCATCATTTTAGGCAGAGGCGGTTAATACTCGATATTAATTTTCTACTCCAAGGAAGTTATTGCATGGAATTCGCAAATAGAAATAAAAAAGTTTAGCTCGAAGTCACTACTGGGTTTTTGCACTATTTTTTTGTTTAAAGAAAATGTACTTATATGTGTGCGTCCGTGATGATATCGACATTGTTGGGGTATTAATTAAAGTGTATTAACGCTATTACAATCTGAAAAAATTTCATCAAATTCGGTTCAGTCGTTTTTTTTTTTTAATTTAAACCTAAAGATTACAAAAAAAAAGATTTGATTTTGTATGGTCATGTACATTTTTTCCTTTCGGAATATTGGGAAATTGATCGTGTGAATCTCAAAAGTTGCATATAAACTCTAGCGTTAAACCCACTCTATGAAAATGTAGAAATGGACAATAAGTTTTGGTTAAAGATTTTGAAATTTGGATTCCTATTTTCAGCAAAAATTATGGTGACTTGCGCGTCAGACATTAAGTAATAACAATATCACAACAAAGTTTATTAGCCATTATTGCAAATTAAAACTGGTTAGTTTTGAAATTTTTTATTTTTTACTTAGTTTCTAAAATTAAATTGTTAAGACACTTGTCACTTTTGAAACCGGTGAACAGTTTAAATCAAAATCTACTCGACCGATTGTTTTGAAATTTTGTATACAGCTTCCTTACATAAATGACCAGGTATCCCGGGGAGTTTTTTTTATTTTTCATAATTATTAATTTTACGATAACAAATAGGTCATTTTTTAGACGAAAATCGATGTTTTCACTTCTAAGTGTCACTAAAAATTAAGAAAACTCGAAAAAAAATTCCTCCCAGGGATACCTTAGGAAAGCGGTTATCTAGTGATATTACTTTTTTTTATTTCGGATTATCCACTCATGAGTTATATTGTTCACCAACAGACAACTTTTTTTCGAGGCACCTCCGAAGATTTGCTGCCGTTGGCTTAATTATTTAAATTTTTATTATAGACTAATTAAATTTGTATTACCTGTAGCGTCTAAAAAAATTTTTAAAAATGGACCTTTTTTATGCCGAATTAACGTCCCCCCCTTAACATCCTAAAATCGTCTATTAATTTTTAGAATTCTTTAATGCACCAATCCCTTTAAATTGTTTAGTAGCAAAAGCCTGTATTTTGAAGCAATATTATCAACAATAAAGAAATAAGGGCCGAATCTGTTAGTTTAGTTTACGCGAAATTCAAGTGAAAGAACACTTTCTGGTGTCACTACAGGCAGAGGTGTAACTACAATTTTTGCGCCCTGGAACGATCTTGGTTCAAGCTTTCCTATCTCGAAATTCTATTGCTTCCCAAAAATGCAGTTGACGAGTAAAAATAAATTGTTAGAATATTCATACACTTGGTCCTATAACATTAATAAATAATTAAGGGGAAAAGCAGCCGTCGGAGGCAGGCTAGATTTGTTGCGATAAATTATTTCCGTCCCTCGATATGGTCAGATATTATTTCGTCGCCCTATATTTCAGCTTTTAGACTCTTCCCAGACATTAACAGATTGTTCTGTTACGTCACTAATTGGATCTTTTTTATGTGGTTAAAATTTAATTAAAATCGTTGGAGCCGTTTTTCTATCATACAAATGAAAAATCTGACCATTTTCAGGGTATTTACCACGTTGTGTATCTTGGTGAACTTCATCCCCATACCAAAATTCCTTAAGTGGTTTCAGAGTAAGAGATCAAAATAGCTCTCTTAACAGACAGACAGACAATTTTTGTAAATGATTAATTTTGACTCGAGACCTCAAAACGTATATTTCCATTAAAAACCCGACATCGAATTTTTTCACGATCACATAAATTGGTCTATAGACATGTAATGTGTAGAACCAAGTAAAAAAGAGTAAATTTTTACGGAATTTTTCTGAATTTCCTTCTTTTTAAGTGAGCACTGAACACTGGAAAAAAAAGTTTCCAATAAAATTTTATTTTTCCTTCGTGGGCCCTTTTTTTCATGTGCCCTGTAGCGATTATTCTACCTGATCCATTGTAGTTACACTTTTGACTACAAGTGAAGAACCAATTATTGGAAACTATCACTATGAACTAACAAGGAAAGGTTCCCAGGTGTCCGCCTCCGATTTCAATGCCGCTGAAATATGTTATTCTACGTCGAAATCTAAGAGACAAGTATTTTTTTTATCGGCGGAAAAACGGTTTGAAGGGGTGAAATCGCCCTTCAAAAATTGGAGTAAAAATTTAATTTTTAAAATATATCGAAAACAGTAAGAGATAGAACAAAAGTTTAAATTGGCGATATTGCTCTTTTTTAAAGAGCTATCTATTGATGTGCAATTTGTTCAATTTACATCAACAGGGGTGGTTGGGGGTTAAAATTTGGGGGTTAATTTTGCAAAAAGGGGGTGAAACTTAAACAATATAAAAATTTTGTTTACAGATTTGAAATCTACGTCAAAAAATCTAATTGACCTGTTTTCGCTCAATGTCTTAATATTAAGTCTAGGGGTAGTTAACCAGGGGATGACTGTGTCGAATAGTCATTTCTTGATGGAAAATAGTTTAAGACAATTAGAATAACGTAGAAATGAAATTTTCGATTCCAAAATTCAGTTTGAGCAACACTAGAGAGGGGGTGAGTCACCCTCTTAAATTACGTACTAGTTTACTAACACTTATTTTTACTATTAACACACTGACAGTGGGTAATAATGTTACAATAACACAGTCACCCCCTAGTTAACTACCCCTAGACTTAATATTAAGACATTGTGCGAAAACAGGTCAATTAGATATTTTGACGTAGATTTCAAATCTGTAAACAAAATTTTTATATTGTTTAATTTTCACCCCCTTTTTGCAAAATTAACCCCCAAATTTTAACCCCCAACCACCCCTGTTGATGTAAATTGAACAAACTGCATATCAATAGATAGCTCTTTAAAAAAGAGCAATATCGCCAATTTAAACTTTTGCTCTATCTCTTACTGTTTTCGAGATATTTTAAAAATTAAATTTTTACCCCAATTTTTGAAGGGCGATTTCACCACTTCAAACCGTTTTTCCGCCGATAAAAAAAATTCTTGTCTCTTAGATTTCGACGTAGAATAACATATTTCAGCGGCATTGAAATCGGAGGTGGATACCTGGGAACCTTTCCTTGTAAGTTTAGTCAAGATTGGCTAAAAGGTCGAGGAGGCGTATGATAAAAAAAAATCAAAAATCTCCGAGTAAGAGTTCCGCTCTGTAATTTAATGATTAAAATAAAAGGTGACCAAATATTCACGTACACATCTTTCATATCAACGTTAAATTTTCAATACTATTGTACATTCTATTTTTAATTATAAAAATATACTCGTTTGAGTTACTTGAACAGATGAATTTAACTGAAGCAAGTCAAGTGAAGCAATGAGCAATAAGAATTTTAGATATGTTAATGTAATCTTTTATCAAACATGACATTCGGTGTCTATAATGATGAGTTATTTTAAAGTAATCAACCGCCTACGTGAAATTGTTACGGCAACACTTTAGTTTCAAAAAAATTTTGTTGTATGTGTGCGTATGATTTGAAATAGTTGTAGTAGTGGACTGCAACGGTGTGGAGTACATGATTTCGTCTATAATTTATTCTTTCCATTAATTTTTGAAATACTATATTATGTTTATACAAAAAAAGAACTGCTTAATTGTATCGTTAAAATTAATTTTAAAAAAATACCTTATTCAAACACCAATATTAATAAATTGTGTTTTACAAAAAGTACAGTTAATATTTCAATTTTTATCATTTTAATTTGTTATTTCTATGTAAGGGCATTTGTAAGTGAATTACGTAATGCCTTTATATGCTACTGATTAATAGTATTACAATAATATAAAGCTCCAAATTCGTATCTGTTTTTATTCATTTTTATCTAATGTGTTTTTGATTACCTAGAGTATACAAAAAGTACGAAAAATATATAAATAACACTAATTATAATGCTTTTTTGAAATATTTTTTAACAATATGGAATGGGATTTAGAAAAATCTGTTCTACTGGCCATTAAGCCACACAGCCGAAGGGTTTTAAACAATAATAAATTGAGCACATAATATATATGTATACACATTATACATATTAATTTGATTATTCCATTTTTATAACGGGGCTTGATGTGGACACGGGTGATTCTAATTTAACTGGCGTGTCCAACGGAGACGTTGTTGAAGCTGACGACGATAAACTTGAACTACCGCTACTGGTTGCGAGTTCATATTTAACATGCGTGCGCATGTGTCGCGTGATCATGTCACGGCGACACGCCGCATAAGGACATTGTGGACACTTGTATGGTTTCTCACCTGTATGAGTCCGCTGATGAGTCGACAAATGATCGGAACGTGAAAATACTTGGCCACAAACTTTACACGTGTACGGTTTCACGCCGGTATGCAAACGCATGTGCCGCGTGAGCATATCACTACGCGCAAACGATCGTTGACACACTTCACACAAGTAAGCTTTAGCGCCCGCATCAGTTCCACTTTGACGACTTTTATGTCTTGATGCCATATGTTTGGCAAGACGATCGTGTAAACTGAACATCTGACCACAAACTGGACATACGTACGCAACATCGGACCCCGGCGGCATTTCTTCAACTACTGGAGATACTTCTAAATTATATCGTGAAGCTACTGATTCTTTTGTGGTGGGACTAGCTACATCGCCTTTAACAACAGGTACAGAAACCGTTCCCCGAGTAGGAAGAAATCCTGATGGAAGTAGCTGAAGTGGTGGCGGTAATATACTTTCCATACTAGCTGAAGAGCTGACTTTTTCCTTTTGACGTTTTCCATTACTTCCTTTCATGGATAAATCTAACGGAGACTCTTGTAGAGGCGATACCTCTGAACCAACTTTCCATTTTAGTGGCTGTGCCCAAGTCGGATGTGACGTCTTACTAGTTAATGGAGCTGGACTTTGTGACTCAAACCACACTGGCAAATCAGAATCAGAATGACTTCTTCGGCGGAATATGTCAGGCAGGTACTTCGTTTGAAGGTAGTGTTCAAAATTGTAAACAGGTGCTGGGGCGGGTGATGCAGGAGATGCGGGGAAAAATCGATCGTACGGTTGAGGCGGTAAAGGTTGATGCCCAACTCCTGTTTGGCACTGAACACACGAACACGGATGGGTAATAGGTGGTAATCGAGCTAACGTTAAATGGGGTGGTTGATAAGGTGGTTGCGTTGCAGATGGAGGCGGTGAACTTGTACTACTCATATCATCTTCTTTAATTCGTAGTGGACTAAAACTAATACGTGGGGAATCTGTAGAACTGTGTGGGGATTTGTTACTAGAACTAGCAGGACTGAAGACGTCTTCGACTTCATCTTCTTCGGAAATAGCTGTATACGGGTGATAGAGTCGTTCACGATCGCTACTGTCAAAACGAAAAATTTCACCATGATGCGGTGGCATTTCTCCACGCCCTCTAGACATTTGTTTGTTTTCTTTTAGCACGTGTTCTTTGCCGGAGAGTGACAATGGAACATTGTTGTTGTTATTGTTATTGTTATTATTATTGTTGTTGTTAAACATATGAACATTGTTATTGTAAATTTGATTAGATGGTGGTGAGGTTTGATGATGGTGATGATTTTGAATTGGAGATTGGACTTCTTCACTGGATAAATCTGACGATTGATTTGTAGCACCAGTAAGTTTATCCAAAACTTGGCTTAAACGTTTACGTTTTCTTTGTTTACCTACTGGACGGTTATGATTTGCGACTAAAGGATGATTGTTATTATGATTTTTGACTGAGTCATGTTGTTGTTGCTGTTGTTGCTGTTGCTGATGTTGAGTACTTGATGTTGTAGTTTCGAGAGTTGTCTCAGCCATAGTCATCAGTACAAAACGGCTAAGGGCCGCAAGCCTACCACTTGATGCGACCTTCTAAATGTAACTGCGCAGTAGGTTCTGCGCATGCTTGTTGTCTTGCGCTGACTGATGAGTATGTTTTTTCTCTTGGTATTCGTGTTTTTAATTATTAATAATAAATGCTCTGTTGAACAGCTATTGTTGACTGCTTGCCACCGCTTGAAGATTCTTCAAATGTGAAATTGTAGTGTACGATGAACACGTAAATTATCGTGCGTAACCTGAAAATAAAATAAACTCATTAGATGAGAGTTAATATTATTATTATTATGCAATCTATATACGAATTTGCTACTTAATGTAAATCATATACAATTCTAGTAAGTTATTATGTTAGAATGCAGCTATGTCTTCTGTTGTTTTAATTTTATACAACTAGATGTAGTAATTTAAAAAATAATTACTAAAAATAATTTAATTATATACTAAGTCAATTTAAATTTATTACAAAATTTTTGGAAGCAAATGGGTTTTACCAGTTCAAATATTATTAAAATATACATTATGCCAATACAGAATCACCTAAATAATATCATAAAAAATATACACCAAAATTGAGAAGTCTACCTTTTTTTTTATAGGTGAAAATAAAAATTAAAACAAAATCAATTAAAAATATAAAAGAATAATTAAGGTATCTTAACAACGAACTTACACAACCTATTTCATCTGATATAGATGTGTGACGTCGTCTAGAGTGAAAAGACCTTTTTAATGAACTTTTATAAAGCTTATAAATAGTAAGTAAATACGTTAACTAAGGTTCATGTCGCTGGCCCGGCCATGTCGAAAATTCGATATAAAATCTATACCACGATTTAGTACCTAATTTGTACTAATTTGTATCCCCAGTTATAGAATTTGTACTCATAAGGTGGCGGAGATATTAGCGGGGTCCCAAATCCGGGCCAGCGACATGCCGGAAATTTGATATAAAAACTATACTACGATTTAGTACCGATTTTGTACTAATTTGTACTCCAGTTTCAGAATTTGTACCCATAAGATGGCAGAGATATTAAGGGGATCCCAAATCCGGGCCAGCCCGGCCATGTTGGAATTTTGATATAAAAAGTATACCACGATTTAGTATCTAATTGGTACTCCAGTTTCAGAATTTGTACCCGTAAGATGGTAAAGATATTAAGGGGGGCCCAAAACCAGGCCCGGTCCTGTCGAAAAATTTGATACAAAAGCTATACTACGATTTAGTACCTATTTTGTACTATATTTTACTCCATTTTCAGAATTTGTACCCCTAAGATGGCAGAGATATTAAGGCGGTCCCAAAACCACGCCAGTACAATGCCAGTCCGGTCCTCTCGGAAATTTGATATAAAAACTATACCACGATTTAGTACCTATTTTGCACTATATTGCACTCCATTTTCAGAATTTATATAATTTTTGTATCAAACTTCCGACAAGGCCGGACTGGCATTGTACTGGCCTGGTTTTGCAATCCCCTTAATATCTCTGCCATCTTATGGATACAAATTCTGAATCTGGAGTACAATGTAGTATAAAAATAGTAGGTATTAAATCGTGATATAGGTTTTGTACCAAATTTCCGACAGGGGCGGGTTGGCATTGTACTGGACTGGTTTTGGGACCCCCTTAATATCTCTACCATCTTAGAGACACAAATTCTGAAACTGGAGTACAATATAGTACAAAATTGGTACTAAATCGTGGTATAATTTTTATATCTTTCCGACATGGCCGGGCTGGCATGTCGCTGGCCCGGATTTGGAACCCCCCTAATATCTCCGTCACCTTATGAGTACAAATTCTGAAACTGGGGGTACAAATTAGGTACTAAATCGGGGTACAGTTTTCATATCGAATTTCCGACATGGCCGGGCCAGCGACATGCACCTCGTTAACTACTACGGATACGACAATTTTGAAATTTTTATCTTTTACAAACTCAATATTTTGACGTATTAAAAAGTCTTCTTTGAACTTTTGAAGATTCATAAATATAAAAAAGATAATTTTTCTTAAATATTAACTAACATAATTAAATTAAAAAAATATTAAAAAAATTAAAAATATTTATTATTTACAAATATGGAATACCATAAAGTAACGCTCAAATCTATTAATATTAAAAAAATATTGTATAAAAGACACTCGGTATCCGATTGTGCGGATATTTGACGTCTCAAGCGAATTGGGAATTAATTATTCCGCCTTAAAATTTGATTTTCTATTTCTCTATTATTTGTTAACAGATTTCAAAATTTTTTCACTACCTAGTTTATTTCACTAGTTTTAAAAGAAACATTTTCCACGTGAAAATAACACTTTTAAAGGTAACAATTTGTAAAACTCTAGAGTTAATGTTAAAAAAGTAGAAGTTTTTTTTTTTTAATCGGTTTTTAATTTTATATAGAATATGTTTGTAGAAATCTATACATCAACGTGAAGGTGGACAACGACTGTATATATGAAGTTATGTATAACTAGAGGCTGTTGTCCGAGACAATATATTGACATAAAAACTGGCACCACACGCTGTAAGTAAAAAAAAAAAAGAAGTACACATAGCCACCACGCGAACGTGCATGCTTTTCAATTGTCTATTTGTCTGCAATGCATTTATCTCTAACAATCACATACATAAGCATAAAACTTGTCTCTTTCATACATTTTTAGGAAAAATAATGCAGAATAAAAAATTACTTTGATTTACATATTTAATTTTGGTGTATTATTATTATTATTTAAGTTTTGAGATTTTAATAAGATGAATTTTCGATGTTAAATAAAGTTCATCTCAATAATAGTCCCGAAATAATATACCTGTATCCAGTAATATCAATCTTTCAAAAAACATTCTCAATAAAAAAAAAAAAAGTCGTCCTCTCACTTCACATAACATAGCCTATGCTTATCTAAAATATTTTAACTCTCCAGTAGTGAAAAAATTTTCAAAATTAGCTAGCAGTTTATTTTCGACGCTTTTGGGATCCTAAGACCCTGACGGCCTTCTTCTTAATACAGCCTTGGCCAAAAGTATTGAGCACCCCCATAAAACACGCGTAACTCTAAAATTAATTTAAAAATGACTTTTCTGTTTAATAATAGAATGAAAGGCAATACTAAGAATTAATTTTAAACATTTGATAAAGGATTTTAAGGTACCATAAAACACCTGGCCCACAAAATGTGAAACTTGAAGTTTTTTGAAAAATAATGTAACTTATTTGTTAGCCTGTTATTAACTTTCAGGATAACAAGAAGCTGCTGAGTGTTGTTTATTCGTATAGTAGAGACAGTTTGTAATACGAAATGCCGAAACAACCAGAACTTAACACAAAAACACGAATAAAAACCCAGATTTTATATGAAGAAGAGAAGACTCAAATAGAGATTGCTAAATTAATAAAAGTTTGACGATGTGCAGTGCAGTTTACAATTAAAAGGTTCGTGGAGACTGGCTTTCACACAAACAAAATGAGAACGGGCAGAAAACGCACTACTACTGACCGCCAGATTAGAAAACTTATCCGTGACTCACTTAAGGACCGCAAAAAAACTTCTTCTGAGCTCACTGCAGCTTTATCGGGAGACATTGGGAAACCAATTAGTTCTCGAACTGTAAGAAGAAGACCCACAGAAGCAGGTTTAAAAAGCCCCAAAGCTAGGAAGAAGCCGTGGCTCTCCGACAACATCAAGAAAAATTGTTTAGAATGGGTTTTAAGCAGCAGCTCAAGCACCAGCATTCTTCTGAAGAAGATTGGCCCAATGCTATATAAATACTATACCATCGCATTAAAAGATGCGATTAGATTTGCCGGACCATACCACATTGGACCTATCTTCTTCAGAAGAATGTTGGTGTCTTTCAGTATTTCAGCTTCGCTAAAAGCGGAAAATTTTTCAAAATACGGTTGAGTAGTTAAGGTTCGAGTAGCTAAGTGGATAAAAACAGGATATATATACATACATTTTTAGCTTTTGAAAATTCTTAATAAGAAAGATAAATATGATACCTATTATTCTTTGTATACCATGAAATTAAGTTTTCGTAACTTCAATATTTTTAAGTAAACTCAAATAAATGCTAGTGGGTAAACAATATAGGCAATTTTCCCCTCCGTACATACACATGTATGAGGTATTAATAATATTCGTAATACATACAAATATGATACCGTCAGATACATTTATGTGGTATGTACATCGACATTGCGTGATCAAATGAAGTATTTCATAAAAAATGAACTCGAGGAGCAAAAAATCATTCAACTTGTTTATATACAATTATTGCTCTCATATAATGTAACGGCCAAACACCGCAGCTCACCAACTTTGCCAGCTCTATCACTCTTATACGTATATATAAACATACATAAATAAGCAACCACAAACAAGAACAGGTGAAATAAGTCAAGAATACGAAATATAATGTATTTGATACTTTGCAATTGATTGATACCGTTCATTTATAAATTTAACCACGCTATCTTATTGCCAAAGTATTATGTTGTAGCAGTTATTATTGCTTATTGCTTTATATTTTTTTCGTATAAAAGTATGGTATGAAATAAGTAACACCTTTTTCTCTTTAATGAAAGAAAATAAATTCATAAAAATGAAACAAAAATTATAGCGATTTTTTTTTTTTTTTGTTATTATTTATTACTTCTATGAGATAGGTACATTTGTAAAAAGTAGATTACTTCATTATTTTAATAAGCATGTTATAAAAGTTGTTGATGTGTCATTCAATTAATGTTCTGAATTTTGCAATGCATACCTATGTAGTGAAACAAATATTTTTTAATTCTTTAAATTGTATTTAATTTAATCATACAAAATAAGTAGCAGATTTATTGCCTTGAGTGTACGCATTAGCTTTCAGCAATATAATATAATAATCAACAAGAAATTTTAGTTTTTCAATTAATGCAAGTTCATGTGTAGTGATTTCTAGTAGTGATGTGAAACCTAAGAGCGGTTAGTCGATTAAGTCAGTGAAGTTATAATTATTATTATAACTAAACTGATTGAATAATTATTATACCTCATTTCAGATACAATTGATCATGAGTTTTCGTTAAAAAATTAAATAATTCTTTTATTCGAAACAAATCAATCTTCTATTCTTTTATAAAAAAAAAAAAACTGCAAATTTAAAATTTACGTAAATTCAATAATAAAAGAGATAAAGCCAAGAAAACGGAAATTATTTAAATTCAAAGTGACGAAGCATGGTTAAATTTAACTGAAATGAACCATATATCAACTAAACTGATTAATCAGTTAACTCGTCAATTTCCAAGCCGCGATCAATCGACAAAATATCCTTATTTTGTGCTAGTTTTTATCTTGAGGTACTCAACATATAGAAAATAGATAATTGAAAAAAAATACCCTTTAGTTTTTTTTTAAATGGAGTGTCATCTATAGGTGACACTAGGCGTTATTTGTAGTATGAACTGAGTAAAACGGTATGAAATTACCGGCAAAAAATCACTTTCATTATAAGCTTGATTCTTAAGTAATAATTTGTTATAACAGTAATAACAGTACCTACTCTTTAGACATTTTTATAACAGCGAAAATACCACAAGATACACTCACGCGCAATAAAACAGCCAATCATTTGAAACAACAAAATTATTTTGACCGTTAACATAACTTCAGTGTTGCCAAATTAAAACCATGAATACTACTAAGTATTAACATTTTAGTCGCAACACATTTATTTTTAAAATTTGTTATATTGTCTGTAAAAAAAATTCACAAATCACTGTCACCTAGAGGTGACACTGAGAACTGACGAGTTAATCATCCGATATCACTACCAATGTCGTGTTAAGACATTTGTCAGCGCTCCCATCATAATAAATTATTTTAATAGTTAATGATTATTTGCTATTGGTTAAAAAATAATTAACGTTGATTTTATTATATTACCATACTTTAGTTCCGGTTATATTTATTTTTCTAATTTATTTTGGTAATTAAGTCTTAAAACACGAAGATTTGAAACTTGGAAGTGAGTAAATGAACATAATTTTGTGTGAGTTTTAGCATCTATCCAAAGTGATACTCGTATTAAAATGGATATATACAGCAATTTAACAATTATTTCAGAAATATAGAGAAATTTAGACCGCATTAAAAGCTAACTAATAAAGAGTTCAATAAATAATAAAACATCTTATGTATTTTGCAAATAGCCAGGTCTTATTAATTTTGTAACATGTTTTGAGCCATATGACCATTAGCAAACACGTCCTAACAGATTTGTTCAGATCACGTTGTTTGATAGTTGGATTAGTATTCAGCATGATTTTTTTGACACCCTTTGTTTTTATAAATATGGGGCGATAAAAGGCAAAGTGGTGTAAGTCACATTTTCAACTCTTTTTAAATGACGGCAAAAATGAAATCTCCATATTTAATTTTGTTAGGAGGAAAGATGGTGTAAGTGATAGATTCAACTTTCTCCTCACAGATGACAGTTTAAATTTAGAAACCAAATAATACTTTTTGTTGGTAACCATAGTGGTGCAAGTCGGACTTACATCTCTTTATACATTTATTAAAAACCAAATAATAAGGGCTTTTTGTTGGCAACCATAGTGGTGTAAGCCGGACTTACATCTCTTTATAAAATTTATACATTTTTGATTGTTTGATTAGACTATAAAATAAGCAATGTAATCTGTATAATAATATAATATCTGTACCTATAAAGTTCTCTGTTAATAATTAATATTTTCCTTTTTTAAAATATTTAAGTACTTATTCCTAAATCACCAGAAAAAGAAATTAGTTTAGATGAAAAGTGGTGTAAGTCAATTCGGTCTCCAAGAACTCGCCCCTACCATTATTCTAAGGATTCAAAATTTCTGAGAAAATACAACACCTATCTGTCGTTAAGACTAAAGCCTATTTGGTAGGAAAATAATATAGCGGAATTTTTTATAGTTTTTGTAGTAAAACCCTTGTTTTCTCAAAATGATACTAACTTGACTTACACCACTTTAACTTTCACCACCTCATATGAATATTACCAAAGTATACATTTATATTTTCTGCTATTATCTTTGTGATTTAAATTTTGGCATACGATTATAAGAATTATATTTATGGACATAACGTATAGCTTGAATAAAACAAAATTAGGTACTTCTGTTGTGCTTTTTTTTACAATATATAATATCACTTTCAACAAAAATAAATTTGACAGTGTTTTAGTACCTAGGTATGTATTGTTACAGCAATGAATATATTACATAAAACAGTAGCTGCAGTTAGGCCGTGTCGAATTACAGTGACTTCAGTTTGTATCGTGTAATATTACTCCGTAAATTGTCTTTCAATACAAAACTACCGGGCATTTCAAAGTTTTAAATTAAAATAGCTCAAAATGAAATGAGCTGTGAATTACTGAACCAAATATATTATTTTACTAGATGATGGATTTCTATTTATAAACTGAAAATATGAAACTAAATAGTTTACTTGATTTACATTAAGACTCTTGGAACACGTGTCTAAAAGGGCTTTCACGTAATAGCGCCCTTCACTACTTTTATTTAAATGTTGGACTAATTCTACAAAATTGAACACATTACAATTACCGAAAAATTAAAAAATTAATTGTCTTGCAACTCTCCAAGGGACTTTTCAAAGGTAAACCCGGTCGCGGTAAATACAAAGGCGACTGCAGCACAGACAGAAGTTACTCTGTAATACAGCCGTGTCTGTATGAATAAAGTACTGCAAACACGATTACATCACAGACATTTAAAGACTGTCTGTAACGTTATCGGCTTCGAATAACATTTTTTTTATCGAAAACGACTGCAGCACAGCTATACTCGCTTTGTAATACAGCCTGAAACGCACACTTTTTATTGAACAAACACCGCTGCAGTTCAGTCAACGGCTCGTACCATTGGGCCATATTTGTTTAATTAGTTTATTTCTGGTTTGACAAAGGTCGGTGCACGCGCGATAATTTTGCAGCTAAAACTGTTAAAACTATTGTTGCTTAGTGCAAAATGACTGACAAGGAAAAATTAATTATTTTTATGAATTAATCCTGTGAGGAGTATACCTTGTTGAATTTCACAAAAAAGACACACCTCAAATTAACCGTCCAATTTTTGGACTTTAGACTTTAAATTTCAACTTTGAGCAAAACTAGGTAAAGTATATCCGCCCTATTTCAAAATTTACCTCCAATTTTTCCTAAACAGCCCCTTCAGTTGGTTCGACCTTGGCTTTGTATACATCAGTAGAAAGCTCTCTAAAAGTAAAGTACGTCAATTTAAAGTTTTTTCTCTATCTGCTGTAGTTTTCAAATCATCAAGGAAAATTGAAATTTTACCCTAACTTTGAGGAGTGATTTCACCCCTTAAATGGCGACGGTGGCAGATAAAAGAAAAATACCGGTCCGTTATTTTTGCTTGTACTACACGTATACGAAGTTTCATCAAAATTGCGAATTGATAGTTCAGAACCTTTCCTTGTCAGTCTTCTTCTAGAATACAAAGTGAATGGACTACTACCTCTGAAATAAAGAAAAAAGGACGCAACCATAGCATCGGCGAAAATATTAAATTGAATCACCCTAATGCTAAGAAACATTAAACTTAACTGCCATATTTTTTAATACAATAGTTTTAGTTTATATACATAACGTAAAAGCCCCTATACTCAAACAGTTTTGACATTTATCGGTTTTTTCAGAAATAACTTCATTAATATATAAAATATTAAAATTGTTCGAGTATTGAATCGCGTTCAAGTAAAGGGGCTTTTACCCTAAATATAATAAAGATACAAAAAACAAAACATTTTGTAATTTTATCAATTTTTTTTTAATTGCTTTATTCAAACAAATATGACTGTACTACTACAGATATTACTGAATTTAAGCACCATTCAGATGAATTAATAATGCTTTAAGTCATATTATTATGCAGCATGGACTAGAGCGGTCTGTGGTAAATCCGCCTTTGCATTGCCTTACACAAACAAATGCAGCTATACTACAGACCGCTGTGTTACAACTGGGTTCGGACAAACTATTCCTGCTTTAAGTCATCCACGAGATAATGCAGCACAGAATATGGATGTCTGTGCTGCAGTCGCCTTTGTATTTACGCAACCCGGTCCCGTAGTCATTTATGAAGCTGTCTTGTATAATAAAATTTGTAATAAAATTAAAAGTTATTTGCGTAAAACTAAAGGCTTTTGTAAACAAAAATTTTGAATTTTGGGGAATTATTCCAAAAAGCTCGTTTTTTGAGTTTCCAGACGTCGGACGTGTCTGAAAAATATTAGCGGGTAAAAAACCACTAATTTTTTTCCAGATTATTTTAGTTTACATCTTTAGGGTAAATTTAAAAAAAAATCACTACGGTTATTGCTATGCCTTTGGTCAATAATCAATTTTAAAGATTTTTTGTTTATCGATTAAAAAATATCTTAAAATGTAAGTCTAACAAAGCATTACATAGAAACATGAAGTGATAATTAAGCAAATTTATTTTTCCTATTATCTCCTGACTTTTCTGAACATTTTGATGAAAAAATTATTGCTTTATGTTAAATATTACAAAAGTTATGGATTTTTTAATATAATAAGGTTTTATAATTTAATAATTTTATTAACCCTATTTTGCTAAATTTCAAAAATTCATAACTTTAAAACTATTAGAGATAATTTTTTTAAATTTTGTACAGATGATTAGGATGATTAAATAAACAAACAAAAAAATTGTCAGCTAAATCTGAGGTCATGGATGACATTTTATTTTTCTATTGGATGATTTGAAATTAAATGACCTTTTTACAAGATATAAAATATCTAAACATAAATCAATGTTATAGACAATTTAAAGAAATAGGAAAATTTTGAGTTAAAAACTTTCAAGCCAACTGAAAGTGGTTCTTATAATGAAAACGATGTATCCGAAAATATAATAAAATATTAATAACACAAGAAAAAAGTGAATATTCATCAAGGACCTTACATTTTCTTTTATTTTACGATAATAAAAAGTGAACATCGGTGTTCTTAAGACTTATATTTCTAGTCTAGAATTGTTTAAAAATTCGATGGTTTTTATTTCATTTTCTGCAAATACAGAACTGTAGAAATGTGTCCTCAAAAGGAAATTTAAAATAAAATTTATAGTAAAATTTTATTTTTCACTATTTTTAAAAAATAAAAATACCTACATACTTAAAAAAATCTTCAGAAAAATAATTTTTTTTCAAACACCCGCCATTTTTAGATTTTAAAATTTTTTTTATTGCATTCCTGCCAGAATGGCAACCATTCTAAACCCAAATCTTTTTATTTTTGTTTCAGATGAACACAAATCCCAAAATCATGTCAGCCAGCATAATAAGATCACTTTTTTTTTAGATGGCTATATTTAAATCCCGATAAGTGTGTGTGTTTTCAGTTTTCACTTTTTTTGTAAGAAATTTTTTTTTTTTTTAAATATCAATAAATTAATGGTCAAAAACTGGAGAGTAAAAATATTAATAGTCTTTTTTTTTTATTAATTCTTAAAAGAAAGCCGAAATTTTTGCTCTTTTTAGACTAGAAAACCTCGTTAAGTTTTGATAACCTGTTTAATAACGAACGTTTTACTTATATACGTCCTTCTACACGTCATATATTTAAATTTTTGCAACACCGTGTATATTTGTATGCATGCATCCACGTGGTGCAGTGCAGTTGGGGGTGGTTATGATGATGACAACACACGTGTCTGCAGTGTGTGCTGCACTGCGGTCACCCCTCGATTTCTCATATATGCGAACCAAACATACACATTTGTATTATAGTCTAGTACTCTAGTATAGTGTTTGTAGATATTTTATTGTAGAACTGCAACCTATGTAGAATATTATAGAATCGTAGCAGGAGGACCTATAAACTATTCACTTTAAAAGTAATTCTTTGGTTACAATACTTTACATAGAGTTCGCGTTTAAACGGCACAAAGACAATACATATATTAACTCTACACAGGTTGGGTACCTACCTATTACATACAAGTACTGTGTAACAAGACTCTTGATTATTAATACGGTCGGTGTAATGAATTAAACGAATAGGTTTACATGGTTTATACATCCGTGCTAAACAAAAAGGTAATCCGTAATCTAAAGTTTGCAGAAAGTGGTGATAAAAAACGGTATGGTCTCATTATAATCTCGCAAATGGGTCTTTTCGCTGAAATTCTTTCCCTACTACTGTACAAAGATAAGCAAAAAGAAAAAAAAACAGGTCTGTGAAGTGCCCTCCTCCTAGGTCGAAAATTTTATTGTCCTTTGTGCTACTTCACGAACTTCAGAAAAACTTTATAGCGTATGGACCATAAAACTTAGGTAAAAAATAGGTATAAAAGAAGGTTCCAGTTATTAAAGTGTAAAATTTTTTTCGTTAAATCACGTAATTTAAGATAATTTTGATTTTTTTTTTCTCATCGAAACTGAACAATTTTTGAAATTTTGTAGTAAGGTTGGAGTCATAGCATACTTCCTTCCAATCGGTAATTGATTTTTGCAATAAGGCATCACACTGCGTGAGTGTTAACTGAAATATGAACTTTTCCGTTGGAGGGAGGGTCTGTCGCAAAAATCCGAAAAATTTTATAAAATATAATTTGTAGAAATTTTAACTTTTCTTAAAAATATACTCATCAGCTCCTGAAATCGTAAAATAAATTTTGATTTTTATGATCGTTGGACGGAATGGGTCTTTCTCATTGGGTTTTTTTGGCTATTACTCATAAATGCTTATGTGCCAATCCCTTTATCAGTTACTGAGCCCAATTCCTCCCTCTCAGCAGGTTTCAAACGGGACTGGAAAATTCAACAATTGCATTATTAGCTGCTTCAATAGATGTCATCAAAAAGAAATTGAAGGAAAACTTTTATAATTACTACCAACGGTGGGAATTGAAGCGATACATATCAGTTTAAGTATTAGTGAATTAGAACGCACAGCTACTTGACTAGTCATCGAATTGATATTCAAAATGTACTTATGCATTTTTGAGACGCTTAAATATTTATAAATTATCCGTGAAAATTTGATATTTTTGTTTGCCGTTTCGTCATTGTAGGTTATAATCTTCAACGTGTTAAATTTGACAGCTTGTCTGCTCTTTAAAGCACTCCCATGACATACACGTTTTTCTTACCTTTCAGGTAAGCTCAGACATCATATCTGTAGAACAGATATGATTTTTTTAATCTGAAAATTGTAACAGCATACACATGTAGGTATTAGTAGAGTTTTGTTTCGAAAATACATATTTCAAACATACGAGGCCTTTGAGGGTATTTGGTCTAGAATTTTTAGGGTTTAAAATTCAGAGAAACTTCCTTCAAAACAAATTCAAGCATCGGGTAACACACAATGAAGTATTGTTTAAATGTTGAACTATTTCCCTTATTTGAAAAGTTTCTTCTTCTCTCCCATTATAGCCCACAGTTATTCTGAGCTGATGTTTACTTGCCTTGTCATTTAAATTATAACATAAAATGATGTCTTCCTGGGTAATATTTTATTATGTCATCGAAGATGACATATTAATATGGTTGTGTGACTGAATAATTATTGAGTTGTACATAAACGCAAGAGGGCTGTAGAGTTAACAACTATAGAGTTAACAAAAAATCATAAATTAACACTTTCACTGAGATGACATTACTTAGTGCGCGTCAAAAAAACGCATTTGACGAATTTTTTTTTTTGTTTCAAAATCCGATAAAAAAAATTATGTGACGTTTAGGATAATTAAAAAACGATATATATCCTCTTTTCACTGAACACGACAGTATAAGTACCTTGCGATTATTTAACATAATGTAAATTTATAAGTATGTTATTTATTGTCGAACATAAAAAGGATATGCTCGAGTGGAAGATTTAATACTATTTATATTTATAATTATTGTACTCTGCAGTTTATTCATCTAATACATTAATCCAGATTTTAATATATTCTTTATTAAATCAATGAGGATAGAACAAGACTAACACCACGAATTAACATATACTAACTATGATGTAGAATGAATTACATACAGAATCTATTATAATAGTTATGTTTACAACATTTAAATGTAACCTTATGAAAATTTAAACATATCTTTTACAAATGTTATACGATTGTAATGCGAGCTGGAAATATTTTAAAAATCTCTGTGTAGTATGTAATATTGTGGACTATTGGTCACACGTAGAAATCTAAAATAAGTGTTTATGTTTGTTGTCGCACTACGGAAAAATTGTTGAAATTTTAATGAAATAGTACACAGTATGTTTATAAAAAATTTAGTAGTATTTAATTTTGTGTACACTTTTGGGAATTTTTATACGTCAAAAAGGTCTAGAAGGTTAAGAGAAGGTTTGCAGTTCCAGAGAGCTATTTTCAAAATAAGTCATTTTTTCATTCCAATACTATTACCTACAGCCAGACTAATAAAACCAAAACTGTTTATTAGACAATACATTGTTCTATATTTTGTCATTTTCACAGAATTTTCTAGCTAGGTATTTGTTTTGTACCATCTAAAAAAATTAAAAATTCTCATTTTTTAACTTCCCATAGGAAGTTATTGTAATGGGCCCGATTTTACGAATCGCTAATTTTGACATATCTCCACGTTTCAAGGTCACTAGAATTCGAATCCATCGTTTTTAGCGTGATGTCTGTGCGTGCGTTCGTTAGTTTGTTCGTTCGTTCGTTCGTTCGTGAATTTTTTTTCGTCTCGCATGTCTCGAGAACAAATGATGATATTAACTCCGGACTCCGGATAAAGTTTTCAGCAAATTCGGATTAGCGGTTTGTTTTTTGTGGTAAAAAAACAGAATTAACTTTATTAAGGTAACATAGATTATATGGATTTTTTACCATAACATTATTATATAATGGCCTAAGAACCTTCCTTGATGTTAAAAACGCCAGTATTTTATTATAAAATTTAAAAAAAAAAAAGAAAAAAAAACCAAATAAGAAACTGTTTTTGAAATATATTTTGTCTCGCATATCTTGAGAACAAATGATGTTATCATTTGTTTGATAAGGGTGGAGCCCCCAGCCTTAAGTACAGAAGGCGAAGCCCCCGGTATGGTGCAAGGGACAAAGCCTCTATCGGGGGCTCAGGGGAGAAGTTGCCCGAAATGGAAAAAGAATTATTTATGTACAGTAGTCTCTAGTTTTTAAGGACACCCAATGGGAAGTTGACAGTGTGGGTAGACCTATCCCCCAAATTTTTTTCATAGTTGTCGTATAGAAAAAATATTTAATGTAGCTTAGTGTGTCTACTATTATCACAAAAAAATGCATTCAAATTAGATGAGTGCAATATTTCTCAAAATATAATATTCTTATGATCGCTCTAGGGTACTTAACACTTCATATTTCCTTTTCGTGTAAACTTATTTATAAATGTATAATCAAGTAGTATAGTTACAACTGAGTATCATCTAAAACGGAACGATTTTTATGAATGAGGAATGTATGAGGTAAGGGACGTCTATATACAACATTAAATGCACGGTCCGTATACGTACGGTATGAATCAATACGAGCGACTAAGGGAAACAGAAAATGAAAGATTTGGATGTAAAGGCCATGGATCGTTTCTTTTTAGGAGAAAACGTATTGTTTTCTACTGTAAATATATTAAATTAATAATACTTGTCATGTGCTGTTATAATTAATAATACTATTGAAGAAAGGTGTTTGTATAGGTATAATATAATCTCAAGGTGCAGTTTGTTAAAACAGCGCCCAACTTATTGTATGTATTAGTATATAGACATAGCGTAAGCTCAGTATTTATGGAAAGTTTTATTGAAGCATCTAGTGAAGTGTGACACAAATGACGCTTGCCACTTGTCGTAACAAGTATGGACATGACACCCGAACGATTATTGTGTATGTCTGCCATATTTGTGTCAAATTTATCCATAAAATCTGGAAAATCTTCGTGTTGAACCGGAATTTTCCATTTTACGTAGTTGAAATTATGAGTCCATTCACTACTGTGTAATCTTCTATCGTTACTTGATCATCTTGATGTTCCTATACTACAAGTTCTCAAAGTTTGGGTAATGAAAGCTTAACTCGGTGGACAAAAAACTAACAATAAGAGGTATAACATTATTGACAAAAACTAACACTAGGTATATATATTATAGTTTTACACAAGCCTTTGTGTACATATGACATAATATTACGGAGTTAGTTGGTATACTATATGAGTGTATGTATATTTTAAAAGTGATTGGTCGCGGGGGAGTCTGGCCGCAGTGCGCTACCCGTACAATATATTAGTCGTGGCGTTAGCAAGCCAACTACACCATTATATTAGATACATGTATTACAACAATTTTTTTTTTATATAGAAAATATTTTCCACTAGTAAACTGCAATGTTAATTTCTCTTTATACTGCATAATAACAATATATAAAATATTGTATATGTAGATACGTTTTAAATCATGAATACAAAAATTTTATAAACATTTAAAAATAATGATAAAGACATCAGTTATATAATAGTTCAGTATTATTTTTAATTCGGAGATACAGCTATTTTACTCCTTCTGGATAATTCCAGTAATTAAAAAGAAAAAAGATTAATTTGCTTAATTTGCTTAGTGCTCTTAGTCACTTGTGAAGTTGCTTAGATTTTATTGATTGCAAATGCATTATCTGGAGTGATATTATTCAGATGGACCCCTACGAATAAGATAGGTGAATCTGCCTAAGGTCCAACCTGGGTCGGGGGTGCCATGGTAGGGTTCGCCCTTGTACACGTATTCCATAGCTGCAATATTAGGCCAAGGTTGCTTTGCGTTTTCGAGTTGTACCAAAATCAAGCTCCGCCCATTAAATATTCAAATAGTCGTCAACACGGTAAGTTGACGACAAGGTTTTCAACTAAGTTGATCGTCTGTAGGCCCCTTAAGGCTTTTTTCCTCGATTTTTGACACTTTTACAAGTCTTCACATGTTTCAAACTAGTTGATGTAGACACAGCGTCGGTAAAAGAAATGACGGGCCTCCGGGTAGGTATAGCAAGAAATTTTCCTCTAAAAATTGGTGAGAAAAAAAGCTTTTTCATTTTATCCAGGCTGCTTCGCAGAGGCTCCGGGTCCTCGGGCTGTTGCCCCACTCCCCCCCCCCCGCCTTTCTCCTCTTCCCGCCCTGTATGGAAACTTAAATAGATTTTATAGGTATTACATACAAGTGTGTAATAGTCACTATACCTATTATAAAATTCGGATTTTGGTGAAAACGTTAGACGATTGAACATCCTGGATGAGTTCGTTAGCCATCCGACTTCTCGAACCGGATATTTTAGGTATTTCTCATCAAATGCCCCAAATTTTTTTCTACTGAAGTTTACCAAAAATCGAAAGTTTTTCAAATTTTTGTTTTTTACACAACTATTTACCTATACAGGGTGTTAGTGAATAAGTGCGAAAGATTTTAACAGGTGATTGCTGAGGTTCTTTAATGAAAAAAGTTCATATAAATCCAGGTCCGAACACGCTTAGTTTCCAAGGTACAGAGTAGGGCTACTAGATAGCCCATACCGGTTTTGTGGTAGGAACAGTAACTAGAAATTATTTTTATCTTGAAAACAGCTACATGAGTGACTAAATACTAAGAGATCATTTTTGTGAACAATTTATGGGACATTTGAAAAAACATTTTCAAACTGGAAAAAATCATTGGTGTGCCTTTTTTTCTTCAAAAATATGACATCACATAGCCGTACGGACGCTACTGGTTTAAGTGGAAATATTGTGTCTGATTCAGAATATGGGTATTTATCCTGTCATAACATGTCCCAAATTTTGTGTTAATATCTCAAAACGTTTTTGAAATATTTAAGAAAATATTAAAAAAGACGAAAAACTGAACACCTTGTATCTTGGAAACTAAGCGTTTTTGGACCTGGGTTTATATAAACCTTTTTAAGTAAAAGAACATCAGCAATCACCCGTTAAAATCTTTCGCACTTATTCACTAACACCCTGTATTTGTATAAAATCGAAAAGAGCGGAAAATGTCACATAAGATGGATTTCTAAATCACGATTTTCAGGAATAAACTGGTTTTAGAGAGAAATATTAGGTGGGTGCAAAAATTCTACCCGTTTTTAGGGCAAAAAATAAAATAATAAATCCAAGTTTATGTATTTGCCTTTCTACTGTAGTTCTGTGTATAGCAAACCTTTCTGCTAATTCTTCAACAGTTATTTGCTCACCATTTAATATAGCGTGTTCAAAATCTTTATCAGAAAACTTCGAATGGCGTCCAGATTGCGTCAAGTTTTTGCTACACCAGACCGAATTAATATACGTGCAATAAATCCAGTATCACTATTTGTAATTTACTTGTTTCATAAACAACTTCAGCTCAATATAGTTCAATGAGAGTAGCGTCATGAACTTCAATGCGTAAGCAAGTAAGTTTAAAGCCCACTACTGTTCCTATATTTCGCTAATGAGTATCTAATAAAAAAATAGGGATTTTTCTAATATTTGGGACGTTATGTTCGAATAAGAACAGTAAAAAGGACATTTATAACATTATTTTTTTTGTTACGTGGAGTTAAAGACTTCCAAAAATAGTCTGAGAAAACCATATGCTCATTAATTTACAGATTAAATTTTATACTTATCTTTTAAATAAATTCATCTTATCTAATAAAAATACTTTTTTACGGTTGTTTTTGTAATAACATAATGTAAAAGTGTCGAATTTAAAAAAATTATATATTTTACTTAATAAAAATTTATTTAATTGCTTATGTTTTTTTGAAGTTTACATAAACATTTTTTGGTTTGTGATAAATTTTGGCAATCTGTAGGTATGTAAGTACGCGTGCGTTTTCATGTCGATTACAATGTTCAATTTCCGGTTTGATTAAATTGATTGAAGTCGATTGGAATGGAATAATAATTTGAAGTAAATAAAAATGTTAGTTAAGTACTTAAGTTGAGTAGTATATATGTAAGTAAGAGGTTGTTGCTTAATTACATACACTTCTGAAATATTAATAACGGCAGATGTACATACTATAAATATTTGTTTCTTATTTTCTTCGTGCAAAAGAATTGGTGCAGTATAATTTTTTTTTTAAAATAATTGATCTATAATTACTTTGGCAACATCAAAAATATTGCAAAATGCAATTATATTGTGTTTCTTATGTATCTACAGACAGCAGTATATTTATTCAAATATTTACTCACTTTTACGTAAAAAAAGAAACAAACAATAATCAGAGACTACGTCTTAAGACTAGGATCAACTTCTATTTCTTTTCCGAAAATTCTCTGAACATCGTAAATTACAATTTTTCTGTCAATTATTGATTAGCTGATTAATTTAAGGGTAGATAGCAAGGTCACTAAATAATAATAATTAGAATAAACTGCATATTAATTTTTAATAAAAATAAAATAATAAATTATATTTAATATTCCCTTAATATTTTATATAAAAATAAAATAAGTAAAATACTGTTACCCCTGGGTTTTCTGTTTTATTGAGTTAAATAATCCACGAGAAAGGCATCGAAGATATAATTATATCCATATATGTATATGCTTAAAGACGGAAAACGCTCATTGCACGAAATGGATATAACTCAACCCTTGTTAAGTTTTTAAAAGGTAAATTGAAAGAAGTGACACAAAAACTTGAGTCACTTCTTTTCAATTTTCTTTTTAAAAGCTTACAAGTAAAATAAAAATAAGAATAAATCAGCTGAATTCCTTTACTATGCAAAGTTGAACTGCGAAAAAACATTACTTTTAACCAGTTTTTTAATTCCAGTAGAGTCAGATTAACTCACTTTGTAACCCTAGACTTTTTCTTCTTACCGAGCCCTCTTTTTCTCCCGAGAGCCGGATTTACGATTTATCGTTGAGAGGCCCTGAGGCACTTCTCATGGAAGAGTAATATTTTCCTGAAAAGTAGAGTTGACTGGCAACTCCTATCCATTCTACTCCTGTGTTAAGAAATTCATTATCAATCTTGTGATGGCGTCTATTGTGTGGAAAACTACAAATCTTAAATATTGATGCAGATATTAAAAATAGACAATTTGACAGGACCTTTTAAAATTCGGGTCTTAGACATTTGTCTCATTTGTTTATGTAACGATCCGGTTCTGACTTCCAATGTGGAAGTCAGAACCAATATCACCACCAATTTTCTCAATAATAAATACTTTCTCTAATTATGTTTTAATTAATTTGTCATATCTAAAAGGAACAGTAGTCGACCTAAGTGTACAACAAATAAACTAGATCATCTTTTTATAATCCTCTGAATAAAAACTATATTTTTCGATTAGGTAACTACATATAAAAATTTAAAAAAAATAAATATAATTTACAATATAATGTTAATTTTAGTTAGACTGGCAATTGAAACAATTAGTAACTAAAATAATAGTTAAATTTTACACATTCTTAAATATAAATATAATAAAATTTTATGTTCATTTTACAGTTTTAAACGAATGTGGTAAACTCAAATTTCAAGATTATTTGTATTTACTATCTACATAATAAGAATATGTATCCGTCCCGTCGTCTAAATATAGGTATGCCCATAAATTGTAGGAAGGCGTTTCCTTATGGATATGTTTATGGACAAAAACTAAACATTAAACACCGGTAGTAAGCCATTTCATCTTATAACTTGCACGGCGTATGTATATTTTAAGCAATTTAATAAAATTGATGTAAATAGATTTAAATTTAGTGATTATAATCAGTAAAGTAGCCGATTAAAAATCTTAGTGATTATCTTTGGAAAAATCTATACGTTTAATACCCGTTGATAATATCTGGTTCTGCAACTTTACTTAAATACTTGTATGTCTCCTAAGCAAAAATTATTACGAATTAATGCTAATGCAAGTTCGATTAGTTATTTAAATTAAGATATACCTACGTTAAACCAATTATGATATCAATTTGCGATTGCACAGTATAATTAAAATGGTAATCGCGACTCATTAGTTTTGACTAAATATTCGTTTTAATTTAATACTTTCATTAGTCACTGATTTTTATTTATAAGCTGATATGTACATTGGTACATTGGAAACAATTTTTAGTTATCACAATCGAAAAATTACCAAATTTTTTAGTGAAATACGACGGCATCCAATAAATTTATTTAGTTGTCATAATTAAAAAATAATGCTTCAATTGATTACAAAAAATTGCTAGAGTAACAAATAATTCAACTAGTATTGCGTTACACAACCAAAGTAATTTTAGTAAGTACATTATTTTTACAGATACTAAATAACAATGTACAAAAAAATATATATTGTGTTCTTAGTGTAATCAAAATATGAAGCATTCTTTGGTACAATACCAGCTTAATTGCTGATATTGTACCAAAGCATAGAGTAATAGAGACAACATATCTATCCCTATACTACTGGAACCAGTGTAACATGTAAGAGATAGACAATATGTTGTATACACACACTGGGTTTACATTGTATTAGTGCGATTTTGTGTATTTGTGTGAGTAACGCAGATAGTAGGGGCGGTCACGTGGCTCAGTTATTGCATACATAGCTATGACAGCATACGCATGTACTAGGGGGTGTAACAATACCAACAACAATCAAGTCCATTATCGTGTGTTTGATCTTCAATCATCGACTGCTACTGACAAACTGACAACTAAGAAGCCTAATGAGCACAGAAGTACACACTCGTGATTTCAGAAAAGAGATAGTTGCGGGGTCTCTGTCCTCTGTGGTACCAAAGGATACGAAAAAAGCTTTAAAAATTCAAATATATTAATCCTTTTATATTCGTATAAGCAATTTCGGCTTAAAAATGATTTGACCAGATTGCTAGGTGGCAACATGAACTTTGATAATAAGTAACTGAAAATCGTATTATGTAAACAAACTTTGGGTGAATAACTTTGACCACTCATGTTCCAGTAATTATAATGTGGTTGAGATTTTTCGTCTAGAACTCTAGAACAACGTTTTCTACAATACTTCTTACATTTACATTTTTATAATGTGAGTGGGGGCAAGAAAAGTGGCGGGGGACTAGGATTTGGAAGGTGTGCATCTACAATTGCCTTTTTAAAGGAATTATGCCGATATATCACCTGAAATTGTGAAGGAAAGCTGCAGAAAACCTTCACGAGCATAGCCGGCCGCGGAATTTGAATCCTCGACTTACCAGTTGGCAAGTTCTAGTGCCTAAGCACGCTCGGCCACTCCGCTGGTCTCAAGTGCAAGTAGAAGCTGCTGTAACAGAAATAAATAACTGTCACCACTGAGGGTATTATTTTTGGGCGAAATTTTCCCAACTGGAAGGGAATGTTTTCCCGGGATATCTATATCCTTCTCTGTACCTCAAGCTATCTCGGTGCAGAGCTTTTAGACAATTGATTAAGTTGTCGAGGCGTGAAAGCCAGACAAACAAACTCATTTTCGCAATTTAATATTAGTTAGTATGTATAAACAATTAAGAATACAGAGGTACCTATATATGCGTACGAATTACGCCATTATCACAATGTTACGGCGATAACGAAAAGTGTTATTTTATTCTCTCTATTGTATGTTATGTTTTCGTTTGAAATTTAATATTGAAATGAAAAACATTTAACGCAGTGCGTACATAAAACGTACACCAAATATTATTATAATCATTGGAATTTTCAATGATGAAACCCGAAACCGAATTTGAAACGATCGTAATTAAACAGTGGTCAAAATGATTACTAACTTGATTGGAGTATATAATATCTGAGATTGGCGGGAGGGGGGGGTAGCTGTAAATTGTATTGCTGCTGTCATAAAACTTAAAAATAATTTTTTATCTTTTTGTAAAAATTGGTTTCAGTGTCATTTACATTTTATTTGTATATGTATATATGTATTTCAAAACAGATGTATATATTTTCAACAAAACAATAAAATGTATAGACCCCCAGTCCAAAATATTGTAGGTATACTCCAACTCTGTTAGCAAGAGTGGATACAGGGAGGTGGTCGTGACTCCCATGACTACTCCTTGAACAGAGACTAATTCAAATTTTATCGTGGTTTATTTGATGACATTAATAAGATTCTGTCGGATCAGTCATATTTATAAAATGAATTGGGTCCCCAATTACCCTAATTCAATCAATTGTACCAATTCAAATCACTTCAATAAGATCTGCTTTGTGGAATTAGATCTGCAATCATTAGATTTACTAAAAAATTTTAATGAGTTGAAAATATTTAAAGTTTTAATTACTTTGTCAATTTCACGAAAATACTATTCTTTTTACTTAACGCATTTTCAACCCTTTCGGCCATCATCAGTTAATATACAGTTAAATTCATCATCAGCTAAATATACAGTTAGGGACAAAAAAAAGCCTTTTAATTTTACTCGGGTTCATACCCCTCTCTGAGTCAAACTATTGATATAATTAATATGTTAGAAATATTTTAAAAATGATGATAAACTTCTAAAATAAATTTCGGACTTTTGTTGTAGCAAAATATATCGAACAACGCGCTACAATCATTTACCCACACATATGCACTTCAATTTGATTTATTGTTGACTTATACGCCGCGGCTGGATTTGTGCCATCAGACAGAGAATGTCACCAGGTGACATGCTCTTATTTTTCTCTGTTCTACCCACACAATACTATGACGTACGGTCATTGTTGTCTTTATCAGTATAAAATTTTAAATCGCAAAATATTGATCGTGGTATTTATTTAGAAATTTTGCTTTCAAATAAATAATTGATCAATTAATAATTAACTTTGTAGAAAATTATTAAATTTATTAATCTTATTATTTAAAGGTTGAATATTATTTTGTCGTGTTTTTTTAGCTCAATATCCTGAGGTTGTAAAAATAAAGCAAGTAAAATCGATTTGTTGAAATTAATTTTAGAACATTTTTTATTAATGTTCTAATTTCTAAAATTTCTGCGTTCAATTAAGAAATATAAGCAAGGTACTACAAATTCTATTATTACAAAGTTGAGTTGGTCTTGAAAAAAGATGAATTTCTGTTCCTTACAATGACGAAAGAATATAATATATTATTATGTATTAGAAAAGGACCTGTAACAACATTGTTTTATTGAATCAAAAGTTATGCAAGTACTAGACAGTGGCGGCAGCAAAATTAAATGTTTAATGTTTATATATGTATGTAGAAATTCATTTTAAATAAGTTGACTACAATTACTATTGAATTCACAAAAGTAGTTAATTTATCTTAAGTGGACTTTATCATGCTTTACATCCTTTGCATACTAACTTAATATGCAATATCAAATTATTATTTAACATAAAATGTATATACGCAAATATTTTTTCAAAGAAACGGCTAATATATGTCAAAAATATGTCAAAAAAAACTTATCGGTGAAATGTTATTTCTTGTGTTTTTTTTTAAATAGAGTTTTTACATTTGTAAGCAGAACAAGTTTCTATAATATTTTCTTTAAAAAAATATAACGAAAAACGCAATTTAAAAAGTAAAAATAGTGAAAATTTTTGCATGTTTTTTTTTTTTTCAAAATTGCAATACAAAACATGCCTGACTACGCTTCAATTTTAATTTTAAAGTCTAGTGTATCTTAGAAAGAGAAATATATATTGGCAATTTACATGCTATTTATAATATTTGTCTCTTTTTAACATGTACGTATGTTTGTGTGGTACAGTCGACTCTCGTTAATTCGAAACTCGAGGAACTCTTAAAATATTACGAATTATAGGTTCGAATTATCGCAGGTAACAATTTTAATTTTTTAAGCATTTGCGATGAATGAACTTGAACTTGTCTCAAAATGTACTTACAATCTTTCTGTCTCTTTCTTTCTGCAACTTTGAATTGTCGAGTGTTTGAAACCGATTAGTTCGAATTAGCGCGTCGTTTTGTTAAGTAGCAATGATTTTTTCGTTCGAATTACCAAGTGTATAAAAATGTATTGTTTTAGTTCGAAAGATAAAGAGATGTTGTAGTGAACTCGTGATACCTTTGAATTATAGAAAGTTTCGAATTATCGCAGGTTTGAATTAACTAATAGTCGTGTTTAGGACCATAAAAAAATCCTATAGTCAACATACAGACCCAAGATTATTGTTCATACTATATGAACACGACGTTTTTTCGAACGTCCGTGAGGAAAATAAAATAGCTAATGTAAGACAGTATACTAAATGTGAAAACCACGAAGAGTCGATCGGTCTTTCAGCAGAAATGCTAATTAGTTAGGATGTCCTGATGGATACTAAGAACTTTGCTTTTGTTTAAATTAACTGAAATTATACTATTTCGAATTTTAGTTTTTGTTATTTTTTTTTGTCGATTTTTGTTAATTTACAATAAGCTTTAATACCCTACCATAGTAAAATAAGGCCTAAGAACATAAGTAGTTTACAAAAGTGTTAAATATTTTCTAATCCAACATTTTAATTGATGATTTAATTTTTTATTGGTTGATTGGCACTTTTGGAGTTGATTTATTAATAAAAATAAAAAAAAAGTTGATTTTATGCAACATTTATGAATTTATTTCTCCTTCAACTAGGCGTTATTACTCACAGTTACCTTATACAGTTATATGTAGGTATTACATTAAAATCTCGATTCTAAGATTAGGATTGATGCTAAATACTCGCTAAATCTGGGAACTTCAATTTCAATAGCCAGACTAATATTTTAGTATCCATAAATATAATTTATTGTACCTATGTTTATTCGAAAACTGGCTATTTTAACGGTTATTGTATTATTTGAATTTGGTGGCCTTGATGAATCACTAAATTTTTTTGAGTTACAAATATACTAAAAAAAGAAAAAAAATTTAACAGTAATTACCTTGTAATCAATCAAATACTTTATTTTAAACTAAATACTTGGGTGTATGGTTCTCATATTTTATCTAATATTTATTTTAATGTATGGAATTTATAAAAATAGAAACGGTGTTATTATCTATGCATTATTTAATTTTGTCAAATTTAACGTGCCTTCACTTTATCGAATAATAAATCAAAAAAGAAAAAGAACATTCAAAAACAAATGAAACATTTGTACGAAATATTAATAATGAAGAAGCACAGTTTGGTTCAAAAGTAATAATGACACCGAGCGGTATCATTTATGAGGGACGTACCGTGGGGCCAAATCCCAAGTGGGTGGCCAAAAGTCGAAAAATATAATTTAAGTTCCGGTAATTGGTAGTCGTGGGTTAGGTTGGGTAAGAGTCCGAAGGTCGAATTTCAGACTTTAGCGGGCTCTATCTTTTATACCTGCTACTGTAGGACAGTTGAAAGGGGACTCTCAATCGAGGTAGACGTGTCGTGCAGGGAACAAATATTTCAACGCTATATTCGAGAGGACGCCAAATTTCTAAAAATCAATCGATTTCAATTCTTAAAAATGGAATCAATAGCTGAAAATAAGTAGAAAATCATTATGTAACACAAAATTAATAATAACAGTTTATGCGATAACAATAAACGAATCATTTGTACGAAAATAAACGGACGATTACAACGGAAAATTTTAAACAAGTAGAGAAAAGTTTATAACTTCTACAGATTTCTGCGAATTGACCAATGGCATGTTGTAGATGGAACTATTATTGAATGGAAAAAATTAAAACTAGCTGCCTCTAGCTGCCTCTCTGTCATTGGTGTGAGTTCTTGCAATGTAAAACATAGTTTTCTGAAATTGATTTATTTTTTCTAAACGTTAAAATTTAATTATAGAATCCCTTTCCGTAAAAGAAAAACTATTAGCAAATATAAAATAATATAAAACGATAATGAAAATGAAAAATTTACTTAAAAAACTTATTGTGTATTGTGTAATTTACTTAAAAAACTATAGTGTAAATTATTACTAAACTAAAATTCTTGACTGAAAACTAAAATGACTTCGGATTCATTATCAGCGACCTCGAAAACTCCGGAGTACTGACTTTCAACCAAATTTATAACGTTTTCGACTTTTGGTCCGCTTTTCAGGATTTGGCCCCACTGTGGGACGGTTGTTAAGTTCTGAGTCTAAGGTATTTGCAGTCGTGTTAATAATATTCATGAATATCAACGTGTCTGAGTCGTCGTTGCAATTAACGAAGTTGGAGCATCGCGCTGTCATAAAATTCCTTGTAAACAAGGAGAAACAGGAAAACAAATTTTTTTGAAGAAATGTCTACTGTATTCAGGAAATTTGGACCCATTTGCTCCAACAAGACCGAGAGACTCTGGAAAGTAAAAAAAAATTGTATTGGAGGATCGTCGAATAAAATTGTTACAAATAGCAGGAAAGCAGAGCACCAGTACAGAACGAATTAGATATATTTTGCACAATCGAAAAGAAGAGGTAAAATCAGCAAAGGAATTTTGCTTTTGCGAGGCAAGCTTTGTGAGAAACTAGCTTCGATGAAGTTAACCACCACCCACCCAGTAGTTCAAAACTGGCTTCTAGCGATTACTTTTTATTTAAAAATTTGAAAAAAAGATCTGCGAGAACGAGGATTTGGGGATGGTGAAGAGATGAAGGCGGTTGCAAATGATATTTTTGACACCAAAGACGTGGGTTTTTTTTTTTTTTTTTTTTGTCAGTAATACAAGCTAGAGATGTCGATTTTAAATCGATTAATCGAAGCTTAAAAAATCGATTTTTTTTCGATTTTTTTCATTTGAATCGATTCGTGAATCGATTATTAAAAGTAAGAGATCGACAACCGATTTTTTTGAAAAATAATTTCATTTTTATTTTAGTTCTACAAAGAAACATGTATTAAAAGAAAACACCAAAAATGTTATTGTTCGTCCCTCCAATTCAACAGTGAGATATTGTCAAAATAGCACTATTGAGAAAAACAGGATTAAAGTTTTCGAGTTTTTTCAATTTATAACAACTGCTACTTAAATTAATTTTTAACTATTTTAACGCTTTTATAAAGATCAAAATTATATTTTCTACTGTCGTTACCAGTTTTAGGAACATAAATTCGAACCTTTGAATAATTATAGCAATTTTATTGTAACTTTATTGTAAATATCCCAGTGTTACATTTTAAAAATTTACAAAAAATATTAATTTATAAGAAAATATCCCAAGGTTCTGCTAACTTATATTAACAACTTCGATACAGAAATTTAAATAAACAAAAAAATAATAATTCTAATTTAAAAATATAAATTATTAGTTACTAATACTAAATTATTAATCACTATTACTATTATCATGTTACAACTCATTCTTAGATTTACTTGTTGTTATTAAAATTTCATAAAAATTAAGGTATACGCTTGGTAGTCTGATTTGGCTAAACTAGGGCTAAATTTAATATTTTCTTACCACGAGAAACCATTTTCGCATGATTTTTAAAGTACCGTTTGGTTATAAACTGGTTTCTTAAAAATATTGCTTGATGCTAAAATAAAATTTGTTAATTTACCAATTTTAACGAAATATTCTTCATTTATGTTCTACAAGTTCAAAAAACTTTGTTGTATTACCCAACAACATCGTGTAAATATCTTAACGTAATACCAAATAAAAATATTTAATATCATTTTCTCTAATCGAACATTGAGATATGGTCAATATCTCAGTGTTCGACTTAGAAATATGGACAATAGTACTTCGTTGAACACTGGTTTTTCTGGCATAACTTTTTAAATATCCAACGGACAATATTCTTCAGTACAGCATTTTAAAGTACTCGAAAAATGGAATACGACAGTGTCAATAACTCAATATGGCCATTTTTGAAGATATCCCACTGTAGCATTGAAGGGACGTGTTAGTTGTTACTTTTTACCCGTTGTGATAATGGGTAAAACTCCCCATGTGGCTATCCTCGTATGTATAACTCATATACGCATTATCTTTCCTAATTAGTTCCCGTAGTATTCAATGTGCCAATACCCAATATGTATACCATATAACCATATAACATATGAACTGCTAACTGCAGAAAGGGAACAAGTCCAAAATTTTTCAAATGCGTTTTTTTGTGTCAAACTAAAGATGATGTATAGACGGATGATTTAAAACAGAAAGGGAACTTTTCTATCATCTGTTATGGCCATAGTAAGTAGTTCATTTATGCGTTTACTGCAGATAGAGTACAAGTCTATACACCATCTTGAATTTAAAACAACAACAAAAATTTAAAAATTTTGGACTTGTTTCCTTTCTGCAGTTAGCAGTTCATATATGTACCTACCATATGTACTATGTGTACTACTATGAAGACCATGAATGCAAAAAGAAAGGAAGACCACCCATGTTCCAAGTGATTCCTCTCCTACAAAAGGACTTACATATTTAGAAAACGTTTTTTTGTCAGTTTGTTTGAAATTTTTAAATAAACTTGGTTTATTCCGTGATATTCGTTTTATATATTCAGTTGCATCTCATTCAGTTGCTCATCGCCTTTACAAGTATAATATAAAACGTTTTTACATAGTATACCTTCCATGTACTATCAATTAAATTCCTTAACAAACTATCAGTTAATTTTTTTTAAACTTTTCAAAATTTCGATTTTTTAGATCGATCTTACAGAATCGATTTTTTTTTAGTCGATTTTTTTTTGGATCGATTTTTTTAATTTCGATTTAAATCGATCCAAAAATCGATCTTTTTTTTGGAGAATCGACATCTCTAATACAAGCTCACTCTAAAAGATGTCAAAAGTGCATTGAAGTCCAGGAGACTATATTGAAAAATAAATTTCATTTAGGTTTTTACCTAGACTTTTAATGCCCTAGGCTCACAACTTATCAACCGCTCTTCGTGGCTCTTCGGGTTATTACTGATCTAACCCTACGACATACAAGTGGAGTAAAGTAGAATGTTAAGGTTAAAAAATTATACTCCTAAGAAATAACTAAAATTATTTCTTGCATCTACACTCTTCTACCATAATTTATTCGAATTTTCAGGGTTAAGCAAGACATAGGCTGTATAACAGTTGTAAAGTTTTGAAAAAGTACATGTTTATCACAAAACCTAAAGAGATTAAAAAATGGGAATTACTTTAACAGAAATACCTAAGTCACTCAATACTGAGTTCTGAGGATATGAGAAACATTGATTTTATGTAAGACTAGATTTTGGGTATAGGCACATTTATTAGGTTATAGTTTCAAAGTTGTATTTATTTTAAGTTTATAGATACAAATCGCAGTTGTAGTTTAATAATCACAAAAACTCCAATCACACTGCAGCATGCTTTTTTCATGTCTCGACAAAATAAGTTCGGTTAAGCCGCTCAGAAGTTACACGATCACTAACAGACGTACCAGTGACTATATATTATATAAAGATAATAAAAGGACAAAATGATATCTTTGCAACGTATATATTTATAATTTTGGTTCGTCGTGTACAAGATAAATATTGTTTCTAAAAATGTTTTACAACGAAGTGACATTAAAAAAAAGTGTTTTGACAAAAATATATATGAACTATAAATTTTCATTTGTAAGAATTTCTGATAATCTGAAAAAATGTGCATCACACGAGTATATTATTAATTTAATGTTTTGTGTTGTTTTTCAATATTGAGTACATTATTTTATTATATTGGTCTATAGTCTACCATGTCCGTTTAAATTTTTATATTGAAACTGAAAATCACTAACAATTGTTCTGCTTTATAAATAGATTTTCACACTTAATTGACGTCTTTAAAATGGTGTAACAGTCAAAACGAAATTAATTTTTATTTTTTATTTCTTAATGCGTGTATTATGTAGACACTTAGAGAATGTATTAAAAATTCTTGAAAGATTAGTCAAGTATTAAAATTTTTGTTTTACGTTTAATTTTACTACAAGTTCAGTTAATTGGTATTAAAAAATATGAAATTTTTTCTGTCTCTTTTTACGAATAGATAATTTATAAAATCTATAATAAAACTAGTATAATAAATCTATATATACTATAATAAAGCTAATAAAACTAATAAAATATTTAACATTTGAACGATGTTGTACTAATATTCATCTAATTTGTGAGAATTCATAATTGCAAATATGAAATTGTCGTCTTGTGTTTCTTATTGAAATAACTTAAGGATAAACAATCTAATTTTAAATACCGTCAAAAGTTGTGTAAATGATTGCAAATGCGAATACACCAATACTCGCCCGATTTTGGATTTCGGTGGCTTATTACCGGCGCTAGGATGTCCACCAACAAGGCATTGGATTTTCGGATCGTCACACTGCACTATCTATAAAACGGACACTTTTTTATATTTTTCCTTTTGTGTAGTGTAATACTTAATAAATATGTGCACAAAATTTGAAATTGATATTTACTTCCGTTCTTGAAAAAAAAATTCTAGAAAAATACATAACTTTAAGGACTTGCGAGTAAACCTCCCCTTAAGTATATCTTGAATTTTTTTTCTTTTTGTCTGGCCCTCCATCTACTCTTGTAGGCCTGTTATATGTCAGATGTGAATTTTGTAATTGAAAACGGTGCCAACGATTCAAAAAAAAAAAAAAAAAAATATACGTCCGATTGAACTAAAATTGGATGCATTCTCTTTATTATGGTGTTTCTGTAAGACTATCTAGAATCAGCCCATCAAACCTCATACTTTTTTTTTGGTGTCATTTTGAATAAAAAGTAAAAAAAATTGCTCCATTTTTTGACCTTTTCTAAAAAATCGAATTTTTTGTATTAAGGGCTGATTCTAGATAGTCTTATAAAAAACAGCATAATAAAGAGAATGCATTCAATTTTAGTTAAATCGGACTTATATTTTTTTTGAATCATTGGCACCGTTTTTTTTTTTAGGCCTGTGACCTTCAACAGGCCTACAAGGGCAGACGGCTGATCAAAAATAAAAAAAAATATTCAAAATACACTTAATTATATGTACTTGAATGTACAAACGTTTTTTTTTTTTTTTATTACGATAAATAGTTTTCCCCCCAAAAAAATCCAAAAAAGTGATACTTGTAAAAGATCCCTTAAACGAAAACGAATTGGCCTTAATTATTGTTATTACAGTACTAAGAAGGACCTACTCTATTAATTTTCGCAAATCTGTGATTTCCGTAAATAGTACCCATATATACCTTTATTGTTTAGTATTAAACATCATTAATAATCTCTAGAATGATATTGAGAAGGAATAATGATTGCGGAACTGTTTTAAAAATCATTTTGAAGTGGATTTCTGGAACAACTTCGAACGGCTAAAAACGTTCCAAAACGTCACCTTGCTGCACATAGAATTTTCCAGTCTCTTAGTTAACTACTTCCTTTCATTACTTAGAAAATTGTTTATCTCGCTCACCACAAATTTAGTCGCAAAAAACGTGTTTGCGTTCAACATGTGCCCGCACCTCCATTGAGTTTTTTAAATAGGAAACAAAAATTTATTGTTTAATACTTCAGAGATTACGGCTAATAAATACACTCTAAAAAGTTTTATATTAATTGCATTATTCATTACGGAGGAAAAAAATTCTCTATAAAAACCTTTTTTTTCTGGAAATTCAAAGTGATGTAACGCCTTAACTGTTAAGTATCGTCGGTGTAATAAAATTATAGGAGTGAAGACAAGTCCAATAAAATTGCCGGTATTTTTGTAACGTTGTGGTATTGGTATTTCATTAAATAAGTAATACTTCATTTGAAAAGAATCACGCTGCATCTCCTACAAAAATTAATGTTTTCTTATAACTTCATTACAATACTTTAAAAAAATTTAATACATACAAAAAAAGTTATTTTAAAATATAAATTTCATGTCTCTTTTACTAAATTACAAACATATTTTCTTTTTGTTATGTTGATTAATTTTATTGTCCGAAAACGCCTGCCTGTTCCAAAAAAAAAAAAATCGAATTCTTTTATCATCGTAAAATTTATTACAAATAAATAATTTTAAATTGTAATATAATTATAATAAGAAAACAAAATTATCTGTCGATATTTAAGAACACAGTGTAGTGCAGTATAATTTATTTAAAAAACCAATTTTTTTGAAATTTATTGATAATTTCTTCACTGTACAGCCGAACAGCTGGTCATATTTTAAAATAAAAATAAGGAAATTTCACCACTTAAAATTACCAATAAAATGATGTACACAGTAAATAAAATAGTTATTTATTAATATGTGGAATAGCTGATAAAAGTTTTATAACATAATATGTTTACCTATACATAGATCTAATACTAATTGTATGAGAACATATTGATATTCAAATGACTTAAATGTTAATATGATCATCAAAAAACCTATTAAATGCCTATATTTCATTTGACTTTAATGGTTACTGCTAGTGATAGGCATAATATTATTTTTTTAATAATAAGATACTTGAATATATATTACGAGTGATTAATTTGAAAAATCGAATGATATATTCGAATTATTTGCCAGTACGATAGGCTTATTTTTCAAGACATAGAAAATTCCAGGTTAAATGGATCACCCTGTATATATTCTATATATTTTTAAATTGTCCTCGAAACGTCAAGAAAAACTGTATATCTTTAACCAACAAAAAGTTTTATGAAAAAGTTTTTAAAACGTTACAGAACGTTTATTGTCCGCAAAAAAATGCGGTTATGCTTTTCAGCCGCCATATTGAAGCCATTATTGTGTAAGGTCAATCATGCCATTCATATTTGAAAAGTAGAGTTCATAACCTTTAATTTGAGCTAATAGATATATGCATATGCATATTATTTAGGGACCTCAAAACAATATATATATATATATATATATATATATATATATATATATATATATATATATATATATATATATATATATATATATATATATATATGTATATATATATATATATATATTTTCCGCACGATAATTCTCGAACGAAATGCCTTAGGTTTACGAACCATGGTGAAAATGTTGGTAGTCTCAAACCGTTGGACAAGTTAGCCAGACAAGATGCCCGGAACATGGTTTTTGTTCGTGAAAAGAATTAGTTTTTTGCCAAAATTCCACTTATTCAAAAGCTTTTCCGACATATTTTTACACCGTTAGAAAGAAGAAGAAAAATTACATAAAAAGGTTTTTAAGCTATCATTTTATGTAAACTGGTTTCCGAGAAAAACGAATTTTTATAAATGGAAATTTAATATGTTATGCAGGATGCTGCGACAGGGGTATTATAATATTATGAAAATTGTGAAAAATACATCAGTAAAAAAATTAAATGATGCAATATTTTATGTTTTTAATGCAATGTACTGATTAACTGCTTAAAGACCATTAAAAAGTATTTTTATCAACGAAAGTTATTATCGTAAATGTTTAAGTTTCTTACTGTCTTACTTAATTTTGATTCACATTATGCATTTTAATGGCCATTTTCATAAAAACCGTATAAAAAAGTCGCACAAAAAGGACCGCATAAAAAAGGTTTAGCTGTATTAAGAACGACAGATGCTTCAATTCAATTCCGCAAAAATATATGTGGTTTTATAATCACAATCAGCTTACAGTAACATTCATACTTGCCTATATGCGTGTTATAAGAAGTAGTACCACATAATACGTGATAATACTCAAGTTTGACAAGTGCCCAAGATAATGGGCACAAAACTTGACATGTAATTTTAAAATTTTTATGTTTTTTACATTACAGTTAAAAGTAATAAGACATACTGGGTACGTATATTTATTGTATTGTATTTTTAATAATTTCTTTTTTTTTTTGTTTATTTTTTAAAACATGCAATTTTGGAGAATAGAATCCGTAAAAATATCAAGACATATTAGAATCAGAGAAATTAAGGAATTTGACGATAAATTTTCTGTTTCTTTCATTAAAACAGCGATTTATGATTTATGAATCTATGTTCAATAATTAACGGAAAACTTGAAATTCTTGTCATGTGATTTAAATCATACAGTAGCCGTCCAAGATAGTCATTTCCGAGATAGTCACATTTCGAGTGAAATAGATATACACATACGTCATCCACATACTATGTTTGCTCTTGTCTATACGCACATATGCGTCACATCTGATATTTGCTTACTCAGCACATTACATACCCCGTGTACCTGCCGTGTGGTACCTTGTGAGGTAGCTACCGTGTAATGCGTGTCGTGAGTGATACGTATGTACATATATTAGTCTAGACTTCTAGAGTGAAGACATTGGTCCGTACAAACATGATGACCAATTTTTTATAGTGGGCTCTAGCACACACTACGTCTACACACTACAAGGGTCTCGTAGACTAAAAATTTTTAATTTTATTGCATACATATATGCACATATTCTGCATACGTAATATGCAAAATGAGTAACGTAAAATTCTAGAATGTTGTAATCGTCAACTCGCAGAGATATCAAAAAACAAACTTCACTATTGATTTGGTCACTAAAAATAAGATTAAGCAGCACAGTTTGATAAAAATTCTAGAATGTTCTATTTGTTAACTAGCAAAGATATCAAAGAATCAATTACAACATTTAATTAATCATTGAGAAAGAGGCCAAACAGCCTTTCTTGATAAATGTTCTGGAATATTCTATTGGTAAACTAGCAAAGATATCCAAACACAGACGTCGCCATTGAATTGGTCACCTAAAAAGAGACCAAATAGCACATTTTGGTAAATGTTCTAGAATATTCTAATTGTCAAGTAGCAAAGATATTGAAAAATGGATTGCACCATTTAACTGTCCAACCAAAATTAAACTAATATAAACGAAATGTTCCATTTTGGCCAACATTCTAGAATGATCTGTTCGTCAGCCAAAATAGAATATTCTAAAACATTTATCAAAATGTGATATTTCCTCTTTTTTATGACCAATTAAATGGTACAACCGGTGTTTCGATATCTTTGTTAGTTGACGAGTAGAATATTCTAGAATTTTTGTCAAATTGCACTGCTTAATCTAATTTTTAATAACCAAATCAAAAGTGAAGTTCGTTTTTTGATATCTCTGCTAGTTGACGTGTAGAATATTCTAGAATTTTTGTCAGCTTCGGCTGTTTGGCGTCTTTTACGCTGATGAATCCGATAATGAAGTTGGTTTTTCGACATCTTTGCTAGTTTTCTAAAAGTCGCACTTATATTCATTAATATAACATTCAATTCCATTTTTCTAAAGAACTGAATTTTAGGTGTAAATTGTTTCTTAGAATAGTTTTGTTTTAAATAAATTCAGATAAATAATATTTACCAGTCCCCCGCATAAAAGTTAGCCGACGCCCCTGATCTTCCAATTTTACGTACTTCCCTTTAAATTTGCACCGACCACTACGTACCATTGAATTCTTGGTATAAGCGTTTACCCCATCTGACAGACGTCTATGACTTCCAAGATAGTCACTAGAGGAACATTTGTGTGACTATCTTGGACGGCTACTGTATTATTTAAGGTAGATGGTGCATAAGCACTAAAGATTTATAAATCATTTTTTGCATGTTATTAAATATCAAAATTTGACGTCGTATCTAACGTATAGTTTGTGACATCAAAATATTTAAAGATATTTTTCTTTAACCCGAAACTTATGGGATTACCCGTAAAACACACTGACTAACTGAATCTGTTTAAATTGAGTAAATACACCAACAGCTCGCTATAAAGAACACTTTTGAATGTGAGATAGAATTATACTTCTTATTCTTTTTAAGTAATAAATCCACAATATACAGATTGTTCACTGTGACTTACGACAAAATACACGGGAAATATAAGCATACATAGATTAATCAATTTTCAGTAAAAATACAATTGGTACATTCTGAAAAAAGAATTGTAGTTATTTTTTATTATTAACTTTAAGGCAAAGGTTACATTTCACGTTTTTTATCATACGATATTAATTACGTTAACCACCTGGTATATAAGTATATGAGATTTTATTGATTAAAAAGAGTAAGAAGTATAGTTCTGTCTAACATTCCAAAGTGTTCTTTATAGCGAGTTGTTAGTGTAAATATCTTCTGAATAAAAAAACTAAATTATAAAAAAATTTATTTTAAACAAATGTAATTTTTTAGGAATATTAAAAAAAAACAGAATCAACAAATTATGACGTTTTAGTAACTTAAAAATGTTCATTTTTTATGAAATTATTTTTTAATTATAAAATGACCTAGCAAAAATGTTAAAATTTACAAAAAAAAAGTTAAAAGATTAATATATATGCATGTATAAATAATCATATAATATCTACATTGTGTGGAATAATACCTACGACCTCAAATATATTCTGGATAAAGTAATTAAACATATTAGACAATGCAATATAATTATTTGTCTTTATCTAATTGTTTGAATTTATTTATTACGTTACCAAGCTCTTATATAGTCCAATTTTTATAATTTGTGTTTTTATGGTTCAATGGTATTCTATTATGTCCGTAAAGTTAGCCCCGCCATTTTGTCATTTTCAAACACAAAGGGTTGTGCTGCATTGTGCTTGACATGTGCTACCATGTGCTGTAAATAAAAAAAATCAGTTTTGAAAGTTGCGATTTTTAGAGCCAAAAACCAATTTTGGGTGTAAAGTTAACCCCGCCATTTTGTCCTTTTTAAACAAAAAAGGTTGTGCTGTATTGTGCTAGACATGTGCTACCATGTGCCGTAAATAAAAAAAAATCAATTTTGAAAATTGCGATTTTTAGACTCAAAAACTAATTTTTAGACTCAAAAACTTTTACACCCAAAATTGCTTTTGGCTGTAGAAATCGCAATTTTCAAAATTCGCTTTTTTTTATTTACGGAACGTGTTAGCAGGTGTCTAGCACAATCCAGCACAACCTTTTTTGTTTGAAAAATACAAAATAGCGAGGCTAACTTTACACCCAAAAAATTATTTTTTGGCTCTAAAAATCGCAATTTTCAAAATGGATTTTTTTTTTTACGGCACATGTCTAGCACAATGCAGCACAATCTTTTTTCCTTGAAAAAGACAAAATGTCGAGGCTGCATTACACCCAAAATTGTTTTTGGCTCTAAAAATCGCAACTATCAAAATTGACTTTTTTTATTTACGGCACATGGTGACACATGTCTAGCACAATGTAGCACAACCTTTTTGTTTGAAAATGACAAAATGGCGGGGCTAACTTTACGTACATTATTCTATTATACGTAGTTTTCACTACCCGTACCCTAATTATTATAGTCTGTATTCGATTATGTGTAGAACGTCATATTTTTTGATATCAGTTTTACACGTCACGAACTTTCTTAACAATAGTATATTGTGCAATAAGTGCGGGAAATTGTCGATTATAGTCACGAAAGCGAAGTTGAAGTTAGTGAGTGCGCTCATTCGCTTGAGTGGGGCAATCGATAATCCCGCACGAGTTGCACATACTATCTTTTGTTACGAATTTTACATACTTTTTTCTATTATTATCACTATTATTGACATTTTTATTACTTTTTAAAATAATATTTTTAAGTGTTCGTCTTTTTTTTCTGAATTAATTATCCTTTAAATTACTTTGTTGGTGGTTTCTATAGAAATAATTATAAAATATTTATTAAATGAAAAATTAAGAGGCGGCTTTGCGTGTGGAAAGTTATTTTTCACACGCAAAAATGTATGCGGGAAGAGTACAGTGGGCAAACAGCTATTATACGTACAGAAATGTGTGCGCCAAGTTAGTACTTTTCCCGCATGAGAAATAAAAAATAATTTTTTTTTAATTTCATAGATATTAAGTGTCTAAGACGTTAACCGCCTTAAAAATATTTTAATGCACTTGACAAAGTCACTGTCGTGAATTTTCATATATTTAAATTACAATACATTTCTCATTAGTTTAGTATTAAAATAAAATTGCATCAAAAACAGAATAATTGCTAAAATTATTATGGATAACTGAAATATATTTATTCTGATATTTAATTAGATATTTTACAAAATAAAGTATGTATATTTTGTAAATACTGTCAAGCATTATAAATGCAGTTTGACTAATGAAATGGCAATTTACGTAATTTGTGGGGGAGATTCATAATGTTGGCTTGTTATTTTCACTCATTCTTTAATGCCAAAAATTTGTGTTATTAGTTCATAAATTAATTTTTTCACTTATTAACTGTTTATATGATACAAAAATAGGAAAATAAGTTCTTTACGTATGAAAACAACTGATTACGTATATATATTTTCGTGAATTTTCACATAATTTCACGTCAAAACTCAAAACAAAATTAGGATAAATATTTTCAACACTAACATTTTTCAGTTAAAGTATACTTATAATACTTTTTCTTAGATGTGAAATTATTTTACTTTATAATTATCATAAGAAATTAAGCAATACTACACAAACATGTAGCACTTTTAATGGAAGGAAAACTGCTCTTATCATTAATATGCAAATATGGGCGTAAAAAGCTACCATAGATACCACATTTAATTATTTGTTAAGGTCAGTGTGTCGAATATAGAAACTAAAACTAGTAAAATTGAAATAAAAGCAGTTTTAATCTTTATGGTTTAAGATTCTGTAATCAGGATAAAAATTTTTAGACAACTTTTATTGGATATGTTCGATTTCTGAGATAAGTTACTGCAGCAACTGATTTGACAAAAGGTAGAAGCAAATAGTAAGGTAGTGAAAGGTATGCAATTTACTTTCCAGAACGGCGATTAAGTTTTTTAAGACAGTCTTAAATATAAATATATTATATAAATTTATAAATTTTAGAAAAATGTCATTTTTGGCTTCTAGGCATTTCAAAACAAATTTTGTTCATAATCCTAGGTTCAAATCTCACTATAAAAGCGGCTGTAATAGCTAAATTTCCCATTCGAAAATTCGCTAAAAACGAGTATTATTCCTTAATCAATAGAAATGTACTATTTTGAAAATTTTTCGAGTTCTTGTTGATATTGTTTCGTTACATTTGTAGTTGGCTAGTTAGCGACAACCAATAAAGTAGCTAAATAGCAAGATTATTTGATTGATTAGTATATTATACTGAAGACGTTAGCCAAATCCGTTACTTTTGTCGTCTCAGTTTTCAAATGCGTATATAACTCAGTGGCGTAGAATCTAATTATCAGAAAATTACAAACTAAATGTATTTATATGATATACGTACGTATAAAAGAAAGGCGTTTACAAACGAGTACTTTCGAAAATCGAAAATAACTAGCTTCGTCTTGCTGAAAGCGAGTTGGCGAATATTTGCAGACTTTAAGTACAGCGTCGTCTTTCCATTTTCAAATTACAGTTTTTAACTAGTTGTACGTCACTGACAATATAATATAAAACTTACAGTAGTTTTAACTTCCCATTGGAAGTTTCAAAGTCACTAGAATCGTCATTTTTCCACGTTTCAAAGTCACTAGAATCCGAATCCATCGTTTTTAGAGTGATGCCTGTGCGTGTATTCGTTAGTTCGTCCGTTCGTTCGTTCGTGAACTTTTTTTCGTCTCGCATATCTCGAGAACAAATGATGATATCAACTCCGGACTAAAATCATTAGATGCGTAATCAAAAAATGAAGACCGGATAAAGTTTTCAGCAAATTCGGATTAGCGCTTTGTTTTTTTTGGTAAGAAAACGGAATTAACCTTATTAACATAACATAGATTACATAGATAATATGGATTTTTTACCATAACATTATTATATAATGGCCTAAGAACCTTCCTTGATGTTAAAACGCCAGTATTTTATTATAAAATTTTAAAAAAAAGCATATAATTAAAAAAAACAAAACAACATAAAAAAAACAAGTATAATAGCATATTGTACACTAAGTGGGAAAAGAGGCTTATTTCTCACGAATATGAGTTTTTTGCGCGAGCCCGCAAAGCGAGTGCAACAATTCGTATGGATGAGAAATAAGCTTTTCCCATGTATTTTACACCACACTTTTTCTACGAGCACATTTTTTTTCGTAAAATTTAACATAAATAATTAAAATAAAATTTAAATAAGTAGTAACAATTTTTTAAATTTACAATGTCAGTGCTAAGATGTTCAAATTTTTGCCAAAGCATATTTTGAAACTATGGAAACAATAATAAATAATCAACATACATATATGTATGGTTCATTTCAGTTAAATTTAACCATGCCTCGTCACTTTGAATTTAAATAATTTCCCTTTTCTTGGTTTTATTTCTTTTATTATTGCATTTATGTAAATTTTAAATTTGCAGTTTATTTTTAGAAAAGAATAGAAGATTGATTTGTTTCGAATATAAGAATTATTTAATTTTTTAACGAAAACTCATGATAAATTGTATCTGAAATGAGATTAGTATTATTTCTATATATTATATATTAAACTAACGGAACAGCCTACTTTTTTATTGTATTAAGGCGTGAGAAATAATTTCCCACTGTATTTCCGCACAGTGTGGGCAATTGTTAATTTTTACATATAGTTACCCGTGCACAAAATGTTACTTTTAATAGTAGGAGTAGAAAAGTATATTTTGTCTCGCATATCTTGAGAGTTTGATAAGGGTGAAGCCCCCACCCTTAGGTACAGAAGGCGAAGCTCCCGGTATGGTGCAAGGGGCAAAGCTTCTACCGGGGGCCCAAGGGAGGAGTTCCGTGAAATGAAAAAATAATTATTTATGTACAGTAATCTCTAGTCTTTAAGGACACCCAATGGGAAGTTGACAGTGTGGGTAGACGTGCGTCCCCCAAATTTTTATGTATTTGTTATGAATATTTTAGGTTCGTTAGGTAAGTTGACGTATGGAAAATGAATATAGGACAATAACATGTATCTGGCCTACCTATTATATAACAAATAGCGTCAGACTGCGATGCATCTTGACCAAATAGTTTATATTTTGTCGACTTGATTTACAAATCTTGCAATATTTTAGGGAATTTATTCTTGCAAATCTTGCAATATTTTAGTCTCGATAGCTCATACTTATCTAGAATAATTTAGGTTTCTAACAATGAAAGAATTTTTCAAATCGGTTCAATAACTTTTGATTTTATTCCTATTCGTATAAATTTTTTGTACGAAGTTTTTTAATCAAATTATGAGGAATTAATTTTTTTTGAAACGGTACAGTATGGGGCAATTAGGTTTCATGCAAAAACATTTTAGAACTCATTATACATATGAATACGTGTGAATAAAGTAATATAACTAATAAAAAAGATAAAATGTTATTATAAAAATTAGCAAAGCCATCTATTTATAGTAATTTATATTCAAAATTATTGCCATACTATTATTATACTGTGATGTGATGCGTTTATATATTGATATACAAATACGTATTAACACATGTATGGTGGGATATCAGATGTCAAAAGACAAAACCGAATTCCATCCAACGCCCAAAAACCACAAAAATAACGAGTGTTGTAACACCTACTTTTCTTATAAAAATTATTATAATTATTTTTTGATTTTAAATACAAAATATAAGTATAATACACACCTGTTTTCAGTTCAAAAATGAAATTAATAAATTTTAATGTTATCATATTTCGTTATGGTTAGCGTGTTTTTTTTTTTTTTTTTTTTTTGAAACAAGCTAGCAAGCAAGCATAAGATGTCGAAATGGGCAATAATATCCATAAGAAAACCAAATTTAGTGGTATAAGATAGTTACTACTGGAACTACTATTCAACTTAATATTATTAACATTTTTACTATATATATTCAAATATTAAGAAACCTACGTAATTATGTTTACTATGAATTTGTTGAATATTTTGAATACATTTAGTTTGATTGTTAAAATAAAGTTTGTCTCCTATTCATTGGTTCACATTCTTTAATAAAAATTTACAAAAGCATAATATACAAAAGTGGTGATATCTTTAATTTTTAAACCTTATTTTTATGGTGAGAATGCCGGAAAATACTAGAGGCGTTAAGAAAATATAATTTATTCCAACTTTTGGCATATTATTACATATTATTTTGAGATACAATAAAAAAAATTTCATGAAACAAAAATGATAATTAGGCCATTGGCAGTTAGTTGTTGAAAATCGCTGATTTTTCATTGTAGACGGAGTAACTCGTGAAATAATTACCGGAAATTAAAAAACTAAATTTTTTCTATTAGTAGACGCTTATGGTTTGTATTTGAACAAAGGATTATTGTTTCCATTCATATAATCTCATTTGACAAGTAGAAAATCAACGAAAAACACGACTTTTACCGAAAAACAGAATTTTTAGTTTAAAACGCTGTACAAAATTGAAATTTCATTTTTTTAAAGCGACGGCGACGTTAAAAATGTGCATGCAATTTAACGTGCATGACTAATCATGGCAAGGTTATTTAAAACAAAAAAATTGTTAAAATTCTTAAAATGTACATCATTTCTAGGAGGATGACGGAAAATTTTTCTAAAAACATCAAATTACGCAAAATGGCTTCCTTTTGAAATTATTGTTACGAAAACTCCCCTTTTTTGATTAAAAAACACCTTGTAGAATGGACATGGATTTAAAAAAAAACTTCGTCAGAATTAAAAGACGAAAATAATGAGCCATATAGCATACAAAACGAATAAAAACTGATTGAGTTCTTTTGCCCGCCTATTTTAATATACGAGTTTCGAGAAAAACGCGTTCAAGTAATAATTTTTTGTGTAATACATACATTTTTCATAACTTTAAGTAGTGCATATTCAAGCAAAAAAAAATTTCAGTCAAAACTCTCTTATCGTTTTTGAGAAAAAAATTATTAAAAAACACGTTTTTTATCAGTTCTCGAGACTAGAATATCCCTTTAAACAAACATGTTTTTTTTTTTCAACCTATATTTTATAATAAAATAATAATTATCGGATAGTTTCGTCAAAAAGGCAATGAAGACAAAAATGGTTCAAACTAATTTTTTTACTAATAAAAATTTATATGTTGAGTAATTTTCTTCAACTTCAATTTAAGGGTACCGTAGTTTTTTTTAAAACGTTGCAATGTTTACAGTTTGTACTAGTAAATTAAAATGACCAAGATATGTACGGAATATCAGAAATTTAAGAATCATCGGTGGTGTAATTGTAAATCTATGACCTATGAGAAATGTGACAAAAGATTTTTTTCTCTTTTCAATTTTAAAATAACCATAGGTGTAATTATTCGTTTCAAAACTATTTTTTTTAATTTGAATTTGATGAGAATTTTTTTTTAATATTTAACAGTACCCAGTTTTTAACATATCCGTTTAATATTTAAGTTAAGATAAAATTAATTTAAATCATTGTTTTAAATAAAAATAGAATAAACAATATTCATATAAAAGGTATATGTAGATAAACCTATTTATGATTATGTATTGAATTTGAATTTTAAATTTGAAAAAAGAAATTAATATTACTATTTACTTATCATAACTGTCTTATACTACACACTGTGATATAACTTTTTTTGAGTTCATTATAAATAGGCAATTAACATTTGTCTGTAGTTCTGTACAATTAAGTCTGAATGTTTTTAAATATTTATTAATAAAATTAATAAAATACGAAATAAATAAAATTAATAACTGATGGTCTGTAAATAGCTATGCTTTATACAGGAAGCTCTATATTTTTGTAAACTAAAGAGTAGGTACTTAAAAAGATGCTCTGAAAAATCGTGTGCTTAAAGCAAAGTAAACATTTATAACATTTTCGGAGATTCAAACACATATACCAAGTGAATTGATTTGGTGATTAGATATTTGAAATTTTAGTTGAAACTTGGTTCTCTGTTTCATGTCTGCTAATATCCGTTTTCGAGACATTTTCTCTGTAAGAGAGGCCACCCATTTATATTTTTTATTTTACAACTAGCCGTACCCGCGACGTCGTTCGCCCAAAGCATTGTTATAAACTCAATGAGAAGTATGTAAGTGTAATAATTATACAGAACTTGCAAAGAATAATAATTTTTGTGTAATGCATGCACATGCTCAAAAAAGGGTTTTTCTATTTTACCGTGGGAATGAGGAATTTTCCCGGAGTAGAAAGTATCTTAAATGTTGACCCAAGTAATAGGTTATCACCACACCAAATTTCATAAAAATCCGTCCAATAGTTTTTGTGTAATACGTGCACATGCACAAAGTGGTTTTTCTATTTTCCTGTGGGAATGAGGCATTTTCCCGGAGTAAAAAGTATCTAAAATGTTGCCCTAGGTAATAAGTTATCACCACACCAAATTTTATTAAAATCCGTCCAATAGTTTTTGCCTAATGTGTGCACATGCTCAAAATGGTTTTTTCATTTTTCGGTGGGAATGAGAATTTTTCCCTGAGTAAAAAGAATTTTAGATTTGGACTCAGGTAATAAGTTATCATCACACCAAATTTCATTAAAATCCGTCCAATACTTTTCGCGTGATGCGTGAACAGACAGACAGACAGACAAAATTCTAAAAATCGCTGTTTTGGTATCTACATCGATAACTATTTACAGTACCAGTACAATTTTCAAAAAATATTTCTGCAGCAATCCTTTTAGAGTAACTCTAACAATATTTATCTGGAATTGTAAAAGAAAACTGCAAAAAGCTTTCATACGCATAGCCGACATTGAAATTCAAACCTTCAATGTATATATTTTGATAATTTTTTTTTATTTGGAAGAATATCCTTCCGAGATATATATATCCTTATAAATTTGATAAGAATCTGACCATGGACTTCAAAAACATCTACGGAACTCTTCAATAAAACCGAGACCACTCAACAGAGAAAAATAAACAAAATGTTAAGAAAAAAAATTAAAACCGAGTTCAAAACAAAAAAAATAAAAGAAAAAAAAAACAATAAATATATAGAAAATTTTTAAGAAAAAAATAAACTAACACAATTTAACCTCCTGTAACCTAACATTGACAATGATTTTTTCCCGCCCCCTTAAGATGGAGCCTTAATAAAAACTGAAAAAGAAGATTACCTGGGCCAAGCATGCTAACTATAAAATTACCAAATATTATTAATAAAACTAAATGATAAGAGAATAGACAGTTTTAAGTTCGAATATTAGAGGAAATTTAATGAAAATTCTCATTTTAAAAAGGAGAACAAAAGTGAACAATTTTATATAAAAAAAGAAAGAAAGATCGAAATCAAAAATGAGAACAAGTTCTCTTTAAAAGAGATGTTTTGGCAACCCTATTGAAATAACTATTCATAAAAGCGAATTTTAACAAAAAAAAATTGTTAAATACACGAAACTCATAGCTGCTCACAATTAAATGAAAATTCCCGATAAATGAAGATCCCCGTTTTATATCATTTTCTTTCAATCGTATTATTTTTCCTCTGTTAATAATGTCATAAAATCTATCACACGAACGATAAAAAAAATGATTAGGTACAAGAAATGTTTACATAATCAAATCACCTTATCAGGTTAGGTAACCTTTTTTGTTACATTACAATAATAATAAAAGCAATCCAGCTTGATACAGGCAAGTATTTTATTACATAACAGATAATTAAATAAATTATCATATAATTCAGCAGGCCTAGTTTCGTTTCACTTGTATAAAAAATTATTTGCCGCATATTATGAATTAAGTAAGTGACAAAATGATAATTATAAATGACAATAACAGATTATTAATATGAATAAATACCTAGGTACGTTACGTTACGTTATTGTAGGTAACAAAAAAAACATTACGTAGAGAGTTAGTGTCGGTACAGTTATGTTTTATTATGTTGTGTTTTATTTTTTATAATATTAATTCAAATCAAATGAAATTGTTTTAGTTCGATGTCAAATACATAAATGTTATTAAAATTGAATAAAAAAATATTATAATGATTGTAATATATGTTTATTTGTAGTGTGTTCATTTCAAAATGGGATATCTTGTTTTCTGATAAGAGATTATTATGGCAAGAAAACCAAATGAGATGGCTAGAAAAACTCAACCGTCCTTCAATTGAAATTTTTTCACTTATCATGACAAGAGAGATCTGTATTCTTTGGAATAAATTAAGGTAACTGGTGTGACTTTTTTTTGGAAAAGGTTTTTTTGCTAGTGTCAAAACTTTGAAAACTCTGCTAATTTATTAGGCTGATTGTAATAATGATTGAATCAATGTAACCAGAATATTCTTTATTATATTATTAAGTATAATTTGTGTAATATATATTAATTATATTGAACTTATGGTAGTTTTTTTGTGTAACTGGTGTGACCGTAACAGGTGGGACATATTTTCTTCTCTGTGTTTTACGAGAAATAGAGACTTAAGAATGTCTAGAAAGTTTTCAGGAAAGTAATTAAAACAATAGTAGGTACTTGTATTCAACCATAATTTTGAGTTTTTTTTACAAAAAAATTAACAAGAAGCATTTAAACATTGCAAAAAACACTGATCAAAACTTGGGCCACAGACTGCACTGAAAAAAAAAAAAAACAATAACTTGAATTAATCCTTCATTTGAACTGAATCCAAAACATACGAAAACTCATACACATTTCGATTACCAGCATTTTTTATGTCAGGCAAAGGTAAAATACATGTTTGATCAGCTGGAAAAAATGGTAAAAAATAGATAAATTAAAAAAAAAATTAGACTCGGACAATTGAAGGTTTTGTGAGTAGAAAATAACTAACAAATCTATTTTATCTAATTCTTTTTTTTTTCGAAGTCATTTCTCATTTTCCATGGAATCACCCAACACCACATTCTAAACGTAATTGGAAATTTTAATTTTTATACAATTTTAACCTCTCCTCTCTGATCATCCTAAGAAATAGAAATTAAGGAGAAATATAAAATGAATTTTAAAATATTCTGATACCATTAGAGCGATGACTATAACAAAGCTAAGGAAATTAATAAAAATACCGTTCTTAAGTTACTCGTAAACATTTACTAGCGAACACTTTCATTAAGTTTTATGATTAAGAGTTTCAAAATTAGCAATCACGATAAATAAAAAAAATTCAGCAAGAATAATCTACACTGAAGAAATCTGTAATTCTTCTCTAATATACTAATTAACTGGGCCAAACTCAAAGAAAACAATTATTATTTTTTCTGTTCAGCGTTCCCACCATTATTATAATTTTGATGTGTTTATAGTGTAATTTGCAATAATTTTGACTTTTCAGAACACAGACTAGATTTTCATAATTTAGAACATAAATTTTTATGAACAACGGAGAAAAGATTTTTAAAATATCTAATAATGAAAATTTGGTCATGTTTATTATATTGTATCAGGTCAATTTTATATAAGATAAAGTAAATCGATTAATTGACATTAAGCATTGTTACTGTTCAAAATACAATGAATATACTATATAAAATCAACGTAGCTATAATAAACCTACAATTCGAGATATATGAATGTCATACAATAAATAAACAAGTTTAATTTACCATAAACCAGTTTCAGGTCGTGTCAAATATTAGGTTATGTTGTTCATATCATAATCATACCTTTCAGAAAAACTTCAATAGTAGGTACATTGTTTTGCAAATTAGGCTAAAGTTCTTACATTCAAAACATAAGTATAATATATTATTATAACTACGTTTAATAACAGCTTGATTGATATGTTTCTTATTGTTGACATTTGACAATTAAAAATATTAATATTTAAGAAATAATTTATTCAAATCATAACAAGAATATGCCATAATTAATAATGAATATTAAGTATTATATAAAGTTAGCGTTTTGAATTAAGGGATCTTTCTTTACTAAATAGTTTAAACTTTAAACCGTTAAAATATGTATGTGCTCAAAAGTTATAACAGGTAGAGCGGATTAAACTATATACAACCAAATTATTAATGAAAGATTTTTTTTAATTTCTTCACCATTCCCAACTTTTAAGAATTGATTTCTGGGCCATAAAGCTAGTTTCTCGAAGGTTTAGCTAACGTAATTTATACGCGCTTTTCTTTTAATCTCTCCTTTTCAAAATGGTGAAATAATATTTCTAAATGTAACGGACGAATTGATTGGAAACACTCGTTTAGAAAAACACTAATTTCAATATGACCCTCAGTTAATTAACTTTTGTTTAAAAATAAAAAATAAAATAGTTATTAATGAAACAAGTTGCAAAATGAAGGTGTTTTTATCACAAGTTGTAAGTTTGTCGCTGGCTGACAATTACCACAAGTGAAAAAACACTCATTTTGCACGTGTTGCATACAATATTTTTTGAAATTTTGTATTAAAATGAAAAAAAATTTGAGAGCTACATTAAAAAAATTTTTATAACATAGGGTAAACGGTATAGTTATTGGACGTTGACAGTTATTGGACAAGACACTCTCTTTTGAAGATTATAAGGCTTATAGACTAGTAAAGCAAACTTCCTGATTTTTTAGTTAAACAGAACCTTCTAGTATCTACAGAACTTGTGGATTGTGGAAATACGCCAGAAATTAATAAATGAAATTTTTGTCCAATAACTGTATTTTTCTACACGCACAACTTTAATATTTTTTTTTTTTCAGATACTTACCAATATGTAATATGAAAGTTTTATATGGTACATTAAAATAGACAGGTCTTACTTTATTTATGAATTTTTTCGTTAAAAATAAAGCTACAACCCGTATTTTTTTGTACTTTGTTTTGAAAATTTTTCTTAACTGTCCAATAACTATACCATTTACCCTATTTCTTTTGAATTATTCATGGAATTATAAACTGAAATGGAATTGCTTCTGAAATATTAAAATCAATGCGAATTCTACGAAACTGTTCATGTCTTCTACATCGATAATTGTCGATAATATTGAATGAACGGTTAATACGTGTACATTTCATTGAGTGAATTCATGTTTTACTTACACGTTTTCAATATAATTATATATAATTATGACCGATACAAACAATAATGATAATGTAATAATAATCTATTTCCGTTTAAAGTCAATATACATACATAGGCAGTATTTAAGCTGTACGTTTTACAGAAAATACATCATTTTATAATGAACCCTTTGAACAATTATTTAAAAATTTCTTTTTTACTTGTTAATTGTCAATTCTCATTATCTTTAATAGTTAAATGGCAAATCTATCATGGTTAATTTATGTATATTTTTTTTTTATTTATTTATACTGCCGTGTTAAACCGAAGAACCGTATTGCAGTATAAAGTTTTAAGACATTATTTTTTGATTGTTGGTTTAATACACCAGATATTTATATTTTGTTAATAAATTTACTTGTTAGAGCAGTTGGTATGGGCGCAGTCGTCTGAATTCCATTGGAATGGAATTCTTTTGGTGGAATCAGTTTAAGAGATAGTGCCGATTATAACAATTTTTGTTGCCAAAAGGTTAAGCAAGATTTTTAAAATTAAACAATTATATATTTATTGACCGATTTCCAACAAGGAATGTTTAGTAACTTTAAATATAGATCACAGACCAGTGAACATATTATATTTTATATTATATAGACATATAATATAAATGTGGAATTGAAGCAGTCACATACGACCAAGTTCCGACCTTAATAGTATTCTGTTATATATAGTAATTGATTTGTATCCGTAGTTACCTTTTCAAATAATTATTGTCAAAATATAATATTGATCATAAAATTTTACTTTTTTGAGAAGAAACTGCAAAATTTTGAAAGAAGAAAAGCTGTATTCGCTTTATTTTCAAAATACGTACGTATACAAATTATGTCCTGCAATAATTATAGTCGCATTTGCTCAAAAATTGACGTTATATTATTTCATTAAATTTTACCCGTCTCACCGTGTTACCTGCTTCAAGAAAAATACCTAGAAACTGGCTTTACGCTTTGTCTAGTAGTATAAAAAATAATAGCGTTCATTGGTCTGTGATATAGATATTTTTTAGGCTGGGGTACACAGTTAAAAAAATTCGTGATGAACTGATATCCATAAAATTGGTATCAAAAAAATGTGACGGTTTATGTATAATCGAGTACCATTGAACTATAAAAATAAAACTGGAAAAAAAATTAACTAAGTATATAAAAGTTTGGTAGTATTTTTCGTTATTTTTTTATTTAATATTTTTGGTGCATTAGCTTCTAGGCCATTAGCCTAGAAATAATGTTGATAATGACCTACCTGTAAATAATACAATGGTATAATTTTTACAAAAAATCTGACAAGAGTTAGATAGTGTTGCTAATCAATAATTTAAAATAATAAACAAATTCAAACAAATAAAGACTAAAAATTATATTCCTCAATTCAATTAATTTTTCCATAGTATACTTGATGTTATGTATTATTCTGAACAGTTTAAATAGCCTTCTAATTTTTCTTTTAAATTTTAAAGAGAATTTGGTTTTTGGCTGAAGTAGGTACACATGACCGTGGGTACTACTGAACTATTTCATGTTTTTCTGTGCAGTAGAGAAAAATCTTTTACTTTTTTTCGTAAAATCGGTATTTTCCGTATTATTATTTAAATTAGAAAACACATAATTCCTATTTTTTAAACACTGTTAAAATATAATAAAAAAAACTTTTATTTTCTTTTTCCGCAATATATATTTTTAGACTTTGAATACGTAATAAATAATAAATATCATCTTTACAAGAAAAAGTTCTGAAGTAATTTTTCTTTTTGTTATAAATAAAATTGTTTGAAATAATATCCAACCACGTTACCGTTTGGTTACATTGTCATAATCGGCACTGTCCCTTGAACTGATTCCAGTAAACAAATTTCATTCAAATCGAATTGAGACTACTGTGCCCATACCATCTGCGCTTTATGTTTCAAAACAGTTATACTTTCACTAGTTTTTCTTTTTTTTTGTAACAAAAAAAAAAAAAAAAAAAAAAATGGATAGATACCGTATTAAAAGCATTTGAGTTGATACACGAGACTATTATAAATCAAGGTACTTTTTGTAGCTGTTACTTTAATAATGATTGATTATTTTGATTCGCCAGGAAATAGTCATTTTTTCTGACAACAATAATAATTACAGCAGGTGATAGTAAACAAAAAAAACAGCGATATTTATAATATAATTAGTTTAAGTGCAGACACAGGTAAGGTAATTCTTTTCTGAATATTTTCTTAACTCGTCAACTCTTTTATTAAATTCAGTATGAGTTATAAATTTTTTAATGAAAATAGGTTACACAACTCTTGGTTTTAGTCTTTTTCTTACATATGGACTATTCTAATTAGATCAATAAATATTATAATGAATTCCTTGATTATTTCTTTTTTTTCTACATTGTTTATAACGTGGCACAATTCATTCCCTTTATCTTTAGCTATTTCTACTATTCTAGACTGATCTAACTTAAGCCAAATAATTCTTTTCAATACACAGTTACAGGTCAGTTAAATACATATCAAATGACTTATATCGGTTAAATGACTCTAACAGGAGCGAATATAGCCTCCAGATGAGGAAAAGTTAGCTAGAGATATATTAGTAATTTGCGGGCTCTTTTTTAAAAATTTACTATTTTGTTCAGGTCAGGATTTACTTATTTGCGGTATTAATAAATTTTATTTTTTCATATTACAGTTACATTATATTTAGATGTCGATAAAGGATGAGCAAACTGGTGGGGGCTAGGGTTTTGAAAGTTTAATACGTCTGAAGACATTTTAAGGCGTTACATCACTTTGGGGAAAATTTATTTTCCCTTTTTTTTTTATTGGCTTAAATGATGTATTAAATGAGTGGCTGAAAACGTTTCAAAGCACATAACATTTTGGAGTCTCTTAGCTTGGTTAATAATTTTATTTCATTACTTTACCGCATTACCTCATTTCGTTACTTTTGTTATATTTCCATAAATAACTCAAAAATTATAGGTATAAACACACAAAACGGTAACTACGTTTGGAACTTTATGTAGTTTTTTCAAAATGGTGGACAAGATAACTCCAGCAATTTTCGTACGATTGACTATATATTTTACTTGCAGCTTCTTAGACAGATTATCTAGGGCGAATTTTTTATATTGGTAATATATACGAGTATATTCAAATTTTTTTGCAAACTGGTAGGTACAATCTATCGATAAATCAAATTTTTTTAATAATTTTGTGTACTGCTTGAATAAAATTAATCTAAATGATGAAAAAATTTTTTTTTTATTTTCTGGCTACTATTTAAAATTATTATACTGCCCATGCACCATGAATCTCTTCGAAAAACAAGCGTTTGTGTTCGATTTGCACCGCTATTTTGTTTTGAAAATTGGGAGAAAAGTATTTTTTTTATATAACCCAGACAATGTACAATATACACTCTAAAAATTGTTATATTGATAGTGTTATTCGTTGCGGGGAAGATAGTTCTCGAACAAAACCTTCTTTTTTGACACTTTATTTGGATTTGTTAAGGGGAACTGCAGAAAAATCTTTAGAAATATGCCGGTGCCTCCGCCGTATCGCGTTCCATTCCGTTCTCTATCGCCAGGGCCATCGAGAGAAATGGCGGGCCCCGGGAATAAAGCACAATTTTTCAAAATTTCTCCTCAAAAAATAAATAGAAAAGCTCGTTTTACTTTTTCCCGAGCTCTCTTTTCCAGCTCGGACCCCGGGGCTATAACCCCGGCTACCCTACCCTCTCGTCGGGCCTGTCTATCGCCCATTACTTTGCATTTATAAAATTATGAACATGATGCAAAAATTGAACTAGGAAAAATTTTGATTTGGACTGACTGCTTCTCCGTGGATTTATCCTTGCATTCATTCTATCTCATACCGTTTTCTTCTTTTAGGACTATCTCGACTACCATTTAGAAATTAAACATTAATTTTCTTCTTTGTTGTAATTTCCTCACCGTGAGAACATGACCACAGTTAATTATTTGCAAGTATGTTAAATATCTGTCATTTATACGACTTGTTCGCAATATGTTAGCTAACAAGAATTAGCAAAACTGTTCTTTAACATTACGTCTACTTATATTACAACCAGATTGTTGATTATTAAAATTTACTTTTACACAACTGGCTCTAGTACTGTTTTGATTTAAAGAGTAAAATGTAACAAGAGTAAACGTAACACATAGACATTTAATAATATTAACGGTATACAACGTGTATATCTTTACTAGTATACACTTTTTAAAGCATAAGATACCTTCGCCAACTAGAGATTAATATCAGAATAGAATTTGAAGGTTATCAAACAGAAATCATTTGAATCATTCATTGCTGCTATAGCATAACATAAATCGAAAATACAAATTAAAAACAACTCGACGGTTGCCTGTGTTGAGTGCTGGAGATTTGATTTATTTATTGTGTGTGAAAATTTTAGTGACAGAGAGTAATTATAGTTGCGGAATTAAAAATTGTTATCAGTATGTAACGCATGTTTTACATAAGCGATATCACTACGATCATCTATTTCAACTGATGTTTGAATGCAAAAGATTAGATTTACTTACTGTTTGTATATTAATTTGATAATATAACGAATAAATGTATTTCGATACCTATAATTAAGCTTAGGGACAGAATCGGATCCAGCTTTCTTCTATAGAAGGGATGACATTTTTTCAATGACTTCATAATCTTTTTGTGAACTCTAGTAATCCCTATTATGAGGGAATAAAGTATGTATTTTAGTCCTGGAATTGCAAAAAACTGTTTATCTACTATTAAACTGCTTATTTATTGTACCAAATTTTATCAAGATAAGCTATACTTTAAATAAAACAGTGCAAAATTTTTTACTTTACACGCGGTTATGCTTAAAGGAACACAGCACATTAGACTTTTATTAATTTTTATACTGTGTATTATATTAAAATCTATACAAAAATTTTATCTACCAAATGAACGTTGGCCTTTCGTCATCTAAGAATTGGTTTGTTTCAAGTTCATCCCAATGTCAAAAATGGTCAAAATAACCATCTAGAAAAAAAGTAAAAAGAGTGAACTTGGATCAAACTAATTCTCAGCTGACGATTTGTTTTTAATACATTTTAAGCTCAACATAAAATTATATTTGTACCAAATTTATTTTATTTGATGTGAATTTTATATTAGCTGTAGATAAAGTATAGTACGTAACTTGTTTTTAAGGCATATTACACACTGCATGGCTCTTGTATAACATTTTCGCCCGTGTGTAATATGCAACTTACAACACCAATTATGTTATATTCTACTATAATTTGTTTATTTTGTTTAGAATATGAACACCATATTTCTTTCTCTGTTTTGTACACATTTTATATCCTGCAAAACAGAGATGGAAATATGGTGTTTATATTCTAAACAAAATAAACAAATTTTAGCATAATATTTGTTTTAAATAATTTGTAAATGATTATAGTTTGCATTGTAACGTTACTATTGAATACTGTTAATCTTTTTTTATTACTCATGCGGGAGGAAGTACTAACTTGCCGCACACATTTCTGTACGCAAAATAGCTGTTTGCCCACTGTACTCTTCCCACATACTTTTTTGCGTGCGGAAAGTAACTTTCCACACGCAAATTGACAATAAAACACGCAAAATTTAATCAAAACACGCAAAGCCGCCTCTTGATTTTTCATTTAATAAATATTTCATAATTATTTCTATAGAAACCACCAACAAAGTAATTTAAACAATAATTAATTCAGAAAAAAAAAGACGAACACTTAAAAATATTATTTTAAAAAGTAATAAAAATGTCAAAAATAGTAATAATAATAGAAAAAAGTATGTCAAATTCGTAATAAAAAATAGTATGTGCAACTCGTGCGGGATTGTCGATTGCCCACTCCAGCGAATGAGCGTACTCACTACGTTCGTGCGCTCAACTTCACAATCGACAATTTCCCGCACTTACTGCACAATATACTATTTCTTATTTTTCTTTTTTATGCATGATAAAGCCGTTGTCATTATAATGTTAACTTTTGATGCAAAATTATAAAAACCCTGTTTTTTTACCACCAGTCTTATTCGAGTGCCTTAGTCCATAGATAAAGTGACTAGTAAAACTGTAATGGAATACGTACACAACCGTAGACTAAAGTAGTAATAGTTATTTTTTAATGAAACAATTTAAATAATTTTATTAGTTTTAATAGAACAAAAGTGATAAATACTTAAATTATTTAAAAAATAAAATTAAAATTGCAATTATACACAAACAAATATAATTTTATTTTCCAATAATAATCGATTGATGACAATCGCGATGTTGTCGATCTCGCGGAGCAGTAAACAAAATTACACGCATACAATGGAGATGAGAAACAGATGTTGCCCTGATAAAAACTGGAATTGCTTGTATATAGGAGCGCACAGTTTGTTTGTAAAATAATGTGTATAGTTAAAAGTTATAAAGTAGCTGCTTGCTGCTTCTTATTTCTTGCTGGTTTTTTGCTGATCGACGATCTTCTTCTCATCTCTTCTTGTAGGTTGTTGCCTTTGTTACACAATGTTTTCCTAAATGAAATTATATGTCGTACGCTCATTAAGATATTTGTCATTTTATTAAAAAATTCATTTGACTTAGACAGTGAATAGAAACTAAGGGATTTATTTCCAAAAACATTTTAAAAGGAAGATGTTATTTAGGTGCGAACCAAAAATTTACTGAAATAGTGATAGGTGGCACAGGACAGTTGATCAAAGAAATTTAGGTTTATTTAACGTTATTTTTTCGAAAGTAACTTGACTATAATATCATAGTAATGAGGGAAGTACCAAGAAAGCTCTTTAAAGCATTGGCAAATTTTTGTCAATTCAGCACTGTTACCATAGTTGCTTCTAATGACATTGATGACAGTTTTTTTATCTAGTAACATTTTTGTTTACATTTTTCCCAAAATTACTAGGTTTACAAAAATTACATACTCCAGCATAATAAAAAATACGTTGCCAATGGGATGTGGCACACAGCTTCCTCGTACTCGTAAGACTTTAAAACAGTATTCTACCAAATGTATATACCGTGAAATTATATTTTCGCCTTAAAGTTCATAAGAAAATGTTGTAACTCAAAATACTTAAAGGTTAAATTATAAAATAATAGCAAAAGTATTTTAGAAACTAACCCCCAAAATACTTTAAAAATTTGAGCGAAGTGGGACTAGCAGTAAATAAGATACTGACATTTAATGGGATTTCATGGTAGCGCCGTGAATACTATTACCTACTCTGAATGCAATGAAATTTGTAGGGGACCATCTAGTAACTGGACCGCATAATTTCTCACAATTTCATAAAAAAGAATTGAATAGTTCAGAAGTTATGCCACGTGGTGTAATTTAGTATATTAATGGAATGACATGGTAGCGGCGTAGCTACCGTTAGTCTGATTTCGATTAAATTCATAGGGAACCATCTAGGAACCAAACTGCATAATTTATGAAAATTTCATTAAAAATAACCGATTAGTTCAGAAGTTATACCACTTGGTGCAAACTGGCGACACACAGACGGACGGATGGACAGACATCAAACCAAAACTGTTCAGGAAGCTTTAAAACGTAAAATGTGCGTAAAAAATTTTATTTCGTAGGGAAAAAATTTTTTATTTTTCAAAAGTGATGACAATGCTTTCGCTACTTTAGTAGTCTCGGAAGCAATAATACAAAGGGTAAACATTCAATTTATTTCGAAAATACTTTCTACTTACAGCAAGTTTTTTTTTTATTGTAATTTTAAAAAAAAAACTAATAGATTGAAGTTAACCAAAATGAGCTATTTTGTGCATTTATCAACATTGGATACTACAGAATTATAATAGAGCTTTTTATTAAAGAAATTTAATTAACTTTCATGTTTACTGCCCGCTCAAAACGATTTCTTTGTTCAAAGATTGAAAATTTCTTTGAAATTTTTTTCTTTGAATCAAAAAAATTATTTTCTTGAATCAAAGAAATATGTTTTTTACTACTAAAAAGAAAATTATTCCTCTGAATCAAAAAAATATCTTTTTTGATTCAAATAAATATTTTTTTGATTCAAAGAAAACAAACAAGAAATTTTTAATTTTTGAACAAAGAAATCGTTTTGAGAGTGTAGAATGGATTAATTTAACTTTAAAATATTGTTTAATTAATCAGAATAGAATATCTATTCTTGGTTACAAAAAAACAGACTCCCGGCGCTACCACCATCAATAGTATTAAGTCAGATAACTTAGTTCATTTTCTGCCTGCAAACCATAAACTTTTGAAAATTGATTTTGGGTGTTGCTATTATATTAGTTTCTCTACTAACTAAATAAACTGAATTGGTTTAATAAGAAATTATATTAAATTGACTCCAACTTACTATTATATTAATTATTTGTTTTTCAACTTGCTATTATAACATAAAGTTTAATAAAGGAGGGACATAATCATTATTTGAAAGTATTTAAGAATCAAATATTTTCATTTGATTAGCGTGAGGAACTAATATGGTTAATATAAATATAGTACCTACTGAACATGTTTATATATGAATATTGACAGTTCAAAAATTGGTATTCGTTTTTCCCCTGTACCCTTCATGTGCTAAAAACAAAAAAAAAAATGTATAAAAACTTAGACAATAAAAACTTAAGTTGTGTTCCAGCATCGTATGTTTGACAGTCCGCAAACTGTTTGTACATGCGAAACTGTTCCAGCAAAACAAAATGTACATTTTGTACATTTTGTACAAAATGTACAACGTTCCAGCATCATTTTTGACATGTTTTCAACTTGTTCCTAACTGTTAGAATTGTCAGCGGACTTTTGAATGGACAAATTTTCCAATTGTTTATTTAATGAATTGTAATTAGTGTTACCAAGGCACTGAGGTGAAAGTCTATTGAATATCAGAAACGAATTTAAACCGTTCCAGCACACTGTACATCCTGTACATTACAAGAAGTTCGTTACTTACAAACAAATTCGTAACTTGTTTTGTACTTGTCCAAAAATAGATGCTGGAACACAACTTTAAATTTGAAAAATACTCTTTTTTTCTGACAGAAACTTTATTTTTTCTTATTCAAAAGATTAGATATTTTATTTTTCTCAAGAAAAGTTGGCAACCCTACTACTAGCTGACAGAGGGAGTGGTAGCTAGATAAATACTCACCCTAGTGCTATAAATACAGTGTTCCTTCTCAATAGTTCCGCAGAGTGAAATGAGGGGAATAGTTTTTCCAGAAAATGTTGTTCTCCCATCAAAAGCCAATCGCTGGCTGGCAAGGTACAAGATTTTTTTTATGTCTAGAATCTAGATTTAAAATTTATAGTTCAATAATTTATGACCCTGTCAAAATTAGAAACTTTTCAGGAGCGTCAAAACAAGTAGGTGGGTCTGAATAATATAATTTGAAAATTCAATTTAAATTAATATTTTTTATACAACCATACGGTAAAATTCTAGTGGTTTATGTTTAATAAAATAAATATACAATACATAATAGATACGCATAATTAGACTACATATTACCACATATTACGTATATGTGCGTATAGCATAATGTACCTGTACATACATACACAGTATTGGATCTGGGTTATAATCTAATGATATCATTTTTATTGCAATCACCTATTTATGCATGTGGTTAACAAAATTCTATTTTTTTATTATTCAAAATCGAATTAAAAATTATTGACTATTGTGTAACATTTTTCGTCTGCTGATAAAATAAAATATGTATCTCCTCATACAATTTTGTAAACTACGCTCGCTTCTCTAAATGTTTTTTCCTAATTTTTATTTTGAATAAACAAATAAATTTTTTATACCTGCTTAAGATTTGTGTTTAATTGTTTACATAATGGGGGTACCAGTGAATACACTATCAGCGTATGCAGTGGATCCATCAATACAATGCTGACTAGTTAGTCGAATAATGATGTTACAAATTGAAGTTGTCTTACTAGATTTATTTAATTTAGGTAATTTTTCTTCCACTTAATATAAACAAAACAAACTTTTTGATTCTTAGCTTTGATGAAATAAATAAATAACAGGTGGTAGAGTGGTGGTAACGCTCGAGTCTCAAGCTGGGGAAGCGGAACTATGCAGAGCGGAAATATTCAGAATGTGCACTGTAAGTAAATTTACGCGTTCTTGATTAGAAAAAAAGCCAGTTTTCTTCACATAATGGTGGCTCACACGGTAGGTGCATACATACATATAGGTAGTTGCAAAGTTTCTGAGCGACTAAAGTCCACTTCCAGTTTTACTACAGTACCGCGTTAAATAAATGAAAGTAAGGGTCTACACCATTAAAAAAATCGTATTTATAAATACCAAAATATGTTATTATTACTATGTAAGGTATTTTTCATAAAAAATTTTCCTGTTAGTAATTAATATTTTAAAATTGGTAGCGTTAAGTCGTTTTGAAACATTAAATTTCTTATCATAGGTATTTCTAGTTTTAATTATATTACATATTTCTTGTAGTTTAGAAACGTTTAATTTTTAATGTTTTATACTTTCTGAACAATTTACTAAATATTGTAAGTAATAAAACGGTCTACAATTTTCTCTTTTAAAGTCTGTACTTTTCAGTGGTTAATTAATTGAAATGTATTCAATTTTATTGAACTACCTGATACAGTCATAAAACCTGCATAAAACCTACCTTTGTAAATATTGCTATTATTATGAATTTTTCAATAAAATCTGTTTATTAGTTTTACAAAATTTGTATGTTTACAAATAAATTTGTAATTTTTAGAATCAGTACTTTTACTTAGGTTTGGCTAGTTAAGTGCTTTACCTGCGAGATACAATTTTCGATATTTTAACAATTTTTTTTAACTTATCGTATTCTTGATTATTATTATACTTTTTTAATCGGGTTTTTATCTATTGATATTTAATTAATTTAAATATGGAAATGAATATGAGTATTAAAAATAAAATGTTAAGTCCACAAGCAAAACTTATCATTTTAAATGTGTTAGTGTTTATGAAAAGTGAAAGTGATGGTGTGAAAATCCCATTAACTCAAGTTTAGTAATAGGTGTGTGAGGAAAGTTCAAGTGATAGTGACTAACAATAAGATAACAATAACAACTACTTCATTTTTTTACTTCGAAGTATTCAGAGTTAGTAAAGGTAATTTCTTAATATTATTTATTTAATTTAAAATTACTTATTTAAGTAGGTACATCATTGCATTGCTATATAAATAAGCAAGCTATTTCAAAATCGATTACTTTTTTTTACAACGTAGTGTATTTTTGTACATTGTATATATCGTTCAATATTACCTGAGTGAGAGATATAACAACTAATAGGGGGAGTTTAGACATAATTACTCTATATCCATCTTTATTGCAAAAGTATTTTATCTTTTTAATATAATAAAATATGTATATCTCTTACTAAAAATACATCTTTCCTTTTTGTTGGACTTTGATACCTCAAAAACTCTGCAACTAGTTATACATGTATAATCATCTTTGAGTTATTTAAATATAGAGTTGTTTGATGTGAACGCGCGCGGTATTGCGGCAAAATCAAACGCCCACTCATTATTAACAAGATATGTGTACCTGTACGGCTGTACGGTATCAATGTATTATGTATATTGTGTACCTGTTTGCCACATAACATAACATACCAATGAATGTGCTGGCTCGCTAGTTGCTTACAAACAAACCAACGTATAAGGCTGGCTCATCGTTATTGACATTTTAGGGAAAAGAATTTTTTCTAAGGAACAAGAAACATACACAAACACAGATATGTGTGTGTGTGTGTGTGTGTGTGTGTGTGTGTGTGTGTCTGTGTATACAAACATTGTTTTGTTTTTTTACAAGAAAAAGACACGGCGTTATTTGGTCACATATTATATTATTATCGAGAACTGTTAGGTCAATATTTGTTTTAAACGGAGAAATTAATGAATTTCTCTTTAAACTTTAACACTAAAATTTTATTTATGTTTCTCTTAATCAATATTCATAATTTAAAGAAAAAAAAAAACATTCGTTTTGTCATGGTTTCTTTAAATCTCTTGTAATTTTTATAAATGAAAAGATCAACACAATTTTGGCGTTACATCTAGTTGACTTATCAAAAAATCAAATTTCCCATTGACAAAAAGTAAATAAAATGAGGTTTTAAGGATTTATTGTACGTATGCGAAACGAAAACTCGGACAGATTACAAACAAATTAAATTCCATTTCTTAGCAAAATAAGAATTTTTTTTCAAAATACTCCCATTTTATCAAAAAAAAAATCACTATTTAATGTGTACTTCGTACACAAAGTTTTTGCGTACTTCGTTCCCAAATCTAATACAAATAACGAAAAAAAAAATTTACCTATGTCCAAAAATACTGATCAAATCGATGTTTCTGTTTTACTATGTTTACAAAATGTAGTTTCAAGATAATCGCATTTGGTTTGCCATTCTCACAAAAAAAAAAAAAAAAAAAAAATTGCCTCAAAAATTCGACTTAAGATGAATTGCTTATTAATTATTGTTTTTACCTATCTGTATGTAGGTATTATAAATTATTGATTTTTAATTAATAACAAAATTAGATTTAAGATCAATGGATGAATTAGTGCCGCTTTCGTACCATGAACAAGAATCACATGTGCTGTGACGGTAAATTATGTATATCTCTATCAAAATATTTGTTTTTGAAAAGAAAATTTTATTCTGACTTAATATTAGAAACAGTGCCTCCGGAAAAGTTTCATCGTATTGTTTACCAAATGCATCAATCAATTGGTTATGGTGGCAGTGATAACATGTGGCACTCTTTAAGAAGTAACGCTACTGTAACTACCAAAAGCGTATTTTGGAATTTTTTTTAAAATATACATAATATATTATTATATTATGCGAAAATAATTTTCCAAATTTAATCAAATATCTTACTGTGGATAAATTATGGCTTTCGCTTTGAGTTTAAATTCATTTTTACTTTGACGTAACGAATCCACTCTACCTGTTTCGTATTTATTGTTATATCACTGCATAAATTATCTCATACAATAAAGTAAAAAAAATGTTTTTTAAGAAAAAGCTTTTATTTAAAAATGGGCTAAAAAAATGCAATATGCAACATAATTTATAAAAGCTTGAAACGTTATCATTAATTAGGTACTTCTGTTTTGGATATAACTGTAGCTATTTTACTTTTCAGTAGTTCCCAAACTTAATTAAACGCGTCAAGCTTTTATAAATTATGTTGCATATTGCTTCAAACTTCACTCAAAAGTTATTTTATTTTTTTTTAGCCCATTTTTAAATAAAAGCTTTTTCTTAAAAAACATTTTTTTTACTTTAATTTATTTTCTACTTTTTAGTCTGATTACAACTAATTTTAAAAAAAATTAAAGAAGTAATTTTTTTACCTATATTTTAATCGGTTAATTTACCCTAATCAGACATAACTATGGAAACAAAAAATTGCAATGTAAAATCAATGGACAATATCTGACAATCCGAAATGTCAAAAAGTTGCACAGGACTAAAAATCAACAATTTTGGTTTGGGGCGATTTCGGACAAAACTAATTACACAATATTGCATTGTCATCAAGGTGAGACACGTATGCACAATTTGAAACCTCTAGCTCAATTAGAACCTGTCTAAATTTTGATTCCATGATTTGATCTAAACCAACATACTAAGATAGCAAGTTAAATAAAAGCTTTTAAAAATAAAATATCATTACAACTCTTACGATATGCAATTTTGCATCCTTGTAGCTATTTACCATATTATTACATATTAATATAAATACTGTGCATTACTCTTGATAATGTTGTTAATAATAAAAAAAAATTTACGATTTACATACATAAATATAGTACAAACTTACAAGCAAAAATTACTATATCTAACACTACAACTATACTAAATTAACTAGATATTGCTGTTTCAACCTTCTTTCTACACGACCAAGTATACCAACCATACCATATATTTCAATCCAATAACAAAATTCACCTTGACGGTGTGAAAAACATGGAATGTAACAAAATAATTACTACATCTATAACATGTTCTACGTTCTGGAGGAGGTGGTTGTCCATATGCAAACACGATTAACATATTGTACTTAGCGTACGACGTCGTGGCCGCGGAATCGAAGAACATGAGTAAGGTGTACTACTTAACTAGTTGGTGAGTGCTCAAGTTAAGTCAAGTAGTTATAGAACATCGTTAAAACGCTACAGTCATGTTCTTGTAGTTTTCTATTATCTAGAGCTGATCTTTTAGCGAATTTCCAGAAAGAATTCTGGAAATTCAGCTATTATGGTGTTAGCCATAGTCGAAGTTCAGCCCGAAAATATGGCAGAAATTTGTTTTGAGGTCCCTAGAGCCCAAAAATAACATTCACTAAAATTTATATATATATATATATATATATATATATATATATATATGTATATATGTATTTATGTATTTATGTATCAGCACGATAGCGCTTCAGGAAAAACTGCTAGTTTTACGAAATTTGGTGACAACGTTGGAAGTCCAAAAATCTTGGATGAGTTCCTCAGCCAAAAACGTCGGCGCTCAGGAACATGGTTTTTTGAGCATTTTTCGTGAAAATGAGTTTTTGGCCAAAATTTGCTATAATTTAAAAGATTTTGTCAAATTTTTTTACACCATTGCAAAGACGGGAAAAAATGACATAAAAAAGGTTTTGGAACTATTATTCTAGGTTAGCTAGTTTTTGAGAAAATAAGAAAAAAAAAGTCAATTTATTTTCTATAATTTTAGTGTGTTTACAACTATATTGTATGTGTATAATCATATAATGTGTATGTATGTATATAACTCACTATAACTGCAATAGTATACGTATATCTATGTATGTGAATGTATTTGTACCTCTAATATACATATTTTTCAAATAAGTACATCACTGTTGACAGTTTTAGCGAATGGAATTCGCTATTACAGCCACTGTCATGACGCGACTTGAGCCCGGGACTATGGCAGAAATTTGTTTTGAGGTCCCTAGAAACCGAAAAAAATAGTCACTAAAATTTATATATATACATATATATATATATATATATATATATATATATATATATATATATATATATATATATATATATATATATATATATATATATGTGTGTGTGTGTGTGTGTGTGTGTGCGTGTGTGTCCGCGCGATAATTCTCGAACGAAATGTCTTACGTTTATGAAATTTGGTGAAAATATTGGAAGTCCCAAACCGTTGGACGAGTTCGTTAACCAGACACAACCGATGCCTGGAACATGTCTTTTTTAGCAATTTTCGTGAAAAAAATTAACTTTTTGCCAAAATTTCCTCTTATTTAAAAATTTTTGTAAAATTTTTTTACACTATTGGAAAGAGGAGAAAAAATCACATAAAAAAGGTCTTCAAACTATTATGCTATGTCAACTAGTTTCCAAGAAAAACTAACTATTATAAACGGAAATTCGCTATGTTATGCAGGATGCTGCGACAGGGGTATTTCCATATTATAATGTGATTTGTTACGCCTACTTACTTATACTTTATTTTTTAAGTTGTGGTGAGGGAAGTATCATTTTGTGTATATGCATTTCTAATTTTCATTAAAATAATTTAATCGTTCAAAAAGAAAATTATTGAGTAAACTGGTTTTCAAAGTATGTATATTCGATACGTTTTTATACAGTATGTTAATTTATGAATACCTAATTGTAATTAATTGGAGTATATTGGAACCTTGAAGATTTAAATTGGAACAAAAAGTAAATATATACCCATTATTGTATACTCTAATTAATAACAAAAAAAAAACAAGTAGTTTCGTTTTCATTTAATTATAAATTTAATTTAAATTAGACTATAATTAGAAAGCTGTACACATAGCCACACTACAAACAAGTATTAACGAACAATAAAGCAGACTATCAGTAGGGTCAATTGGAGTAATTTGGGGATATTGGGGTTAATTGGGTATAAATACTATTTATTTTTGCACCAGATAATGGCATCAATAATAGAATTACATCTTTTATGTCAATTCCATATATGAAATGTGGTTCCTATTGTTGTTGAGGTGTGATATACCAAAAAATAAATAGAATTTATACCCAAATGACTCTGATTGATCCTACTGATAGTTATACCGATTACGTATAGAGCCTTAGGGTGTGCCCAAAAAAAAAATTGTTTTTTTTCCCGCTCTCCGCTCAAAATATCGTAAGATACGTCTAAACAAATATCCTCACCAAAGCGCAGCTCAAAATTCCAATTTTTAGAGGTGCATCAACGAGCCAAAAGTTTTCCCATTTAAATAACAGAGGAAAAACGATTTTTTGTATTATTTACTCCTGCAAACTATGAAGAAATTTTTTTCCATAAAATGAATCAAAGCACCTTATTAAGCATTAAATTTTGGACAAAAAATTTCATTGATTGTGAGTCAAATTTCTATCATCAATATTTCACTTTCTACAGAGCCTTAAAATTTAAATTTCTTGAAATTTTACGCTTTTTTACATTTTTAAGCTAAACTATTAAAGATAGGACAAAATGTGAAATGATAATTTTATAGTCCAATTGACGCTTTACAAAAAAGTTCCTTACAAACTTTTCGTATTACAAATAGTTACAAAGTTACAGACCCTCAAAGTTTATTTTACTTATTTTTTTAGCGAAGAGGAAATTCAGCTATTACAGTGGGTGTCATGAAAAGACCTGAATCCGGGACTATGATAGAAATTTGTTTTGAGACCTCGAAAAACCGAGAATGACCGAAATTCCCGTCATAATCCCGGGTTCAGGTTTTTTCATGACACCGTCTTTAAGGGCTGAATTTCCATTTTCCAAAAAATAAGTAAAATAAATTTTGAGGGTATGTAACTTTGTAACTATTTGTAATACGAAAAATTTGTAAGGAACTTTTTTGTAAAGCGTCAGCTGGACTACAAAATTGTTATTTAACTTTTTGTCCTATCTTTAATGGTTTAGCTTAAAAATGTTAAAAAATTTGAATTTAAATTTTAAGGCTCTGTAGAAAGTGAAATATTGGTGATAGAAATTTGACTCAATAAAATTTTTTGTCCAAAATTTAATGCTTAATAAGGTGCTTTGATTCATTTTATAGAAAAATAATTTCTTCATAGTTTGCAGGAGTAAATAATAAAAAAAATCGTTTTTCCTGTGTTATTTAAATGGGAAAACTTTAAGCTCGATGATACACCTCTAAAAATTGGAATTTTGAGCTGCGCTTTGGTGAGGATGTTTGTTTAGACGTATCCTATGATATTTTGAGCTGAGAGGGATTTAACCCTAATAGAGCCTGTTTTTTTTTATTATTTAGGGGGGTGTCCATATATTAGGTCACGGACTGACGGGTGGGAAGGGTATTCAGAAAAGTGTAACCAAATCTGACAAGGGGAACGGAAGGATTGACAACGCTGTGATGTCAATTTTTTTTAATGAAATAATTTTATGACCTTTCTTTCATCAAATTTTGATTTCTTGAAATAATAGGAACACGTCTTGCATACGCTTTTTGAGCGTTGCGTGTACTATACAATTAATATTAACATTGCAATGTTAATTAAATATCAATTAGACCTGCTTAGAAATGCTTTTCTTTTATTACTATATTATTTTGTCAAATTCACACTGTGAGGTCTAAAAATGACGAAAATTGTGTGATGTAATAGGTAATACCTATGTGGATGGTCCCTTATTAGACTCGAGTATCTTCAGAATAAAACGATTATATCTTTAATGTTAAAATCCTGATCTGATTTTATGAAATATAAATCAGTACAATTTTGTAATTTTCTCCTTTTATTGTAAAAGTGGAAAAATCCAGTTTAATTATTTCTAAGAAAAAGTTAAGTGATTATTTATCGAAGAATTAAAAATTCATTATGTTTAAAATCAATAGCAATGATAGATAAAGATAATTGTTTTATTTCATGTAATGATGAGCGATTTAAAAATTAATTTAGATACATCTATGTATCAATCATTTATGCTACGGATCTTTACAGTCAAACCTGTCCTAGTCTATTCTCTGCAGTGCTTAATTTTTAATAAATGTTTTAAAATTATAATGCTGGCTGAATTTCTGGTACCACATTCTTTATTTCGAAATAAACTGAATGGGTATTGGAAGGTGTTTTTTTTTAATGTAATTTAGTCTTATTTAAATTTTGTAAGCTTTTTGTAAAAAAATTTGCAAAATTGAAATCAAATAAGACGTTATATACGCAGCTAATTTATTAAGAAATAACAGTCTTTGTGAAAACGAAAAATCCAGGGAATGAGATTATAATTCTATGTGTATCCCCAGTACATAATATAGAATGATACAACAAAAATGTTTTTTGAATAAAAAAACAAAAATAGACATAAAACCTAAATGCAATTACTAAGGTGACCGACCGAAACCTACCATTACAGTGTGATCGACCGAAAAATCGCCAATTTTCGCGATTTTATTTTTTCTTTCGGATGGATAGTATGGCGGCATGGGGATGAATTTTTTTACGATTAATACCATTATTTAATGATACAAAAATATTTTTTTTATTCATTTTTATTTATTTCTTATAATTATTATAATTTTTTGAAAAAAGTGTCTTTGAAAAAGGGCAGATGTTGATGCCCACGATTCCGGCCGCAGTTTTCATTTGAAAAAAAAAATCAAATAGATTATCAATCTGTAAGTAAGCCGCTATGTACCTATGGGAGCTTTTTTTGAATTCTTCCTATTTTTCCACCCGAAAAACTAGAAAAAAATTTTGTACTTTTTATTCAAACCGGCGCCATTTTTTCAAATTTCAAAAAGAAAAAAAAGCTCCCATAGGTACGTAGCGGCTTACCTACAGATTGACAATCAATTTGATTTTTTTTCCAAATGAAAACTGCGACTGCAATTGTGGGCACCAATATCCGCCCCCTTTTCAAAAAATTATAATAATTATAAAATAAAAAATAAATAAAAATGAAAAAAAAAATTTTGTATTGTTAAATAGTGGTATTAATCGTAAAAAAATTCACCCCCATTCCCGCATCCTATTCATTCAAAAAAAAAAATCGCGAAAATTTTTTGGCCGATCACACTATGATAGTATCTTAAAACTACATTTTTAAATATGGTGAAACGGAAACATCAATTTGACCAATTTCTGGAACAAAAACAAAGTTTTTGTTTTATTATTTGTATTAGATTAGGAGCAAAATACATGAAATTATTAAGAAAATAGTTTTTATTTTTTAAAATGATGACATTTTGACAATATTTTACGTTTTTTGCCAAAATATTAGATTTAGTTTGTTTGTAAAAATTTCAATTTTTAATCATAAAAATCGTGTATAGGTACTTCTCTAGATTATACTGCTAAGAAGCCTTAATTCAAATTTTATATCCATCGGATGAAAAGGTGCCCGAGTTTAAAAAATGTAGTTCCGTCATAATCACTTTTGCACTGCTATTTTGTCTTTTTACATTTTAAAAAAAATTGTCTTGTATCCCTAAATAGATCCTTAAAATTTCATTTTGTTTGATTTTTTCGTTGTCACAAAGAAAAATTCTCAAAGAGAAGTCTGATTTTTCGGAAAGCCAGCTATATACGTAACGCCTCAAGTAAGTTTTACTATAATCCGTAAAGTACACCTGTATTTACAATTATCGAGTTTTTTTGTGTTAAAAAATTAACTATTCAAGACATGGAATTGCAAAATATTGTAGCTCACAACATTCCATAAGAAGTATTGTAATCTAGTATTTTTAAGTTTTAACAAAATGCACAAACATACCTATACCTACCTATGTATATGTCTACCGTATTGTTTATGTTTTTAAGAAGAAAACCTCTCTATGTATACAGTTGAAGGTACAAAGTAATAACCTATCTATCTCCATCCGTTCATGTACCTTGTACCTTACCCAACCCCGTTGTTTTAAATATGTGTACGAGTTACCTCCACATATGGAATTGTCGATATAAGAAGTCGTATATACTTATTGGAACAAGTTTCATGTTTTACAGTCGGGGCAGGTCTGCACTTGATTTACAACTATTAATTGTTCATTTAAGACATAGATAGTATTTCGATCTGGATATACTGCACTGTCTACTATCGACCCAAGGAAAATATTGATTAGCCAATATAAAAAGCTGTTGATATGTTATATGGAGTAAATCAGACGATAACAATAGTGGCAACGGTGAAAATTTTTAGATATTTGTGCAATAAAATTCAACAAACTACAATATCTAACGTGTCCCATATAGGGTTGCCCACTATACTTTATAATAAAGTGTTCTACTTTATTTTTCACAAACATAGGTACTTTATACTTTTGCATAAGAAAAAAGTATGCTAAAATACTTTATTTTAAATCTTGACTGTGATTACATTGAACAAAACTCTCCGATACGTAATTCCCAAACGATTTATTAAATATTAAGACGGATAATTTACCTATATTCTAAATCAATAATACCTAAAAAAAATCCAGAAAAAATTAATAATAATAACAAAGAATTTGCAAAGAAATATACTTCTGGAAAACGGTAATATATACGAGTACCTTAAAATGAGTGTGATAACTTAAGCGGCCCCTACACGCTCAATAATATTGCACAAAATCCGAGGTTGTACAATATTATGGATCGTCTATAGGTTATATTGAAGGATTGTACAATATATTGTGCTGATTAAAAATAGTTTGAAATATATTGTGCAATGAATGAATATTGTAACGTCTGTAGGCTTTGTAGATATTATTGCGCAATACTACTTTATTTGTTTGATTTGTTTGTTATTCTGTAGTCATATTTGATGGCTATTATTGGAACCAGTATGAATTATTAATTTGCAAGAATAATTATTTATTGCTTTGCAACATCTTTATCACTTAATATTTAAAATTAAACAACAGTTTAATTAAGTATGATTCCTGCATTCAGTTTATTGCACAAATTTCTTTAACAAAATTATTGAACTGTCTGGAGAAGCATTCAATAAATTGCACAAGTTGATTGCACAATATTATTGAGCGTGTAGGGGCCGCTTTATCAAATATAAAAGAAATTTTCTTATTTGCTTTCTGTTCCCGCAACTCTAGCTTTCACTACGAGAGTTTTTTGATGATGAATATGAATGTGAAGTGGCGAGCAGAGAGAAATAGATCCTTCATAAATTTAATAGAAAATGAATTATTTATCTATTTAAATCTAAATTTAGGTTGTAAAATTAGCTACGAAACGTTCATGGATATAACAAAAATTGTTAGCGTGTGCTAAAAACACCAAAAAAAAAAAAAATGTATTTAAGGCAATGAAAACTTAACACGTTCGCTACCACTATAAGACACCTATAAACAACAAGTCAGAACCTGTGACCACGCGTCACAAATATGAGTTATAGCTTCCACTTTATAGACCATTGTTTAATATTAATGGAATTGCTATAAACTGCGATGAGAAATTATACAATGACTATGCCTTTGTCATATCGTTTCAAATATGAGTCGTTGGTTTGTTAGAAAAAACTCAGGGTTCAAATATGAACCGTGTGGGAACGAACGAGTTAAATTTCGAAAATACTTTTTTTTCGAACAAATACTTAATTTTTTCGTATTTAAAAGATTAGGTACTTTATTTTCCTTAAAAAAAGTTGGCAACCCTAGCCCCATATGAGTACTAGGGGTGAAAAAGCTATTAGATTAATTATTCCTTTGAAGATCGCGTCAGTTTGGGAAATTTAAACATAAAATTAGTAAGGATTATAGATGAAAACAAATTAATAGTGGAGGGATTGGTTGAGAAACTTTGTTGGTTTGAAAAAAAAAGGTTCAAAGAATGAATCATGTTACCTGATTAAGGGGCCGGCGGCGGCGATTTGCAAAATTGTGAATCACCGTCTAGTCTACGTAGATTTAAATTTCACGTAAAAATTATAAAAATTAAATACAGGGATAAAAATAATAGCGTGATTTAACGTTCGTTTTTGATTCGATTTTATTTATAACAGACCTATTACTCATAGGCAGTGTTGCCAGAAAAATTTTAACAAAACCCGCCGATGAGAAGCGCTCGAGTAGCCCAAAGGTAGCCCATTTCGGAGCAAAGTGCACTTATATATTTTTTGAATTTTATTTTCGATGAAATTACACGAGCTTTAATGACGTTTAATAAAATTTTATATTAATAATGATTTTTTATTAATTAAATTTAATAAACAGGCAATGCAAACTATTTAAAAATATGTCAACTTTATAATAAATATTTATCAGCATCAATGTTTAAATACCATAAAATACGATGACAATTTTTTTTTAATCCTTACACATTAAACACAAATTTTACTATTAATCAAATTTAATAATGTTATTTTTAAATTTAAAACTTTTTATGATTATAATAATCAGAAAAATAATTACAAAAAGTCTAAATAATCAACTTTATCCTACGATTAATCGCTTTTAAATAGTTACATTTTAACTTAAAATTTTTCATAAAGCTATAATAATAATGAGCCATTTTCTCAAAATATCTACATCTCTATGAATGAAATTTTAATTTAAAAATTGCTAAGTAACGCATGAGAAAATTGTTCAAAACGCCAGGGCGGCGACACGGGTTATTCGCAACTACATCTCTATAGTTGGAATATTAATTTCTAAAAAACAAACAATATTCCTAGGTAACCGAACTGGAAAATTTCGTTGCTAAAGTGGAATTAACAGAAGGTGATTTTTGGTTGGTTAAATTAATATTTCGATTATAGACATGTAATCCCAACTACCTGTGTCGCCGCTCTGGTGACAGATTGCTACATATTTGGGAAAACGGTCCACTGGAATGACACTTTTGTTTTTATCACTGAAATGGCAACTATCACAACCATAAAGTTTTGAAACTTAATCTTTCTGAAAATTAAACTTATTTCAATAAAATTAATCATCTGTTAGTTCTATTAAATTAATCGATTCCAGCAAACTAGAATCATCATCATCAGTCTTGTTATTTTGGTAAATATCACTGTTAAATAGTTGTAACATGAACTATGAGGAAGCATAAGTGCTACAACAAAGTTCAAATGCTCTCATATGAGCATGGATGCGGGCAAGATAACATAATGGGAAGCTTAAAATGGGAAAATTAAAAATAGCCCAAACGGCTACTTGCCGCCAACAGTAAAATTTTACCGCCAATCAAAAATATAAATAGCTCAATCGGCGGTAAATAGCCCAATCTGGCAACACTGCTCATAGGATCTGTATATTTATGTATTTAGTATTTAGCGTCAGTACGCAAGGACTTATTACATAAAGTAACGCTCAGTGAATCTACATACAAATTATTCAAACTTGAAACCAAGTTTCGACCTTTACACAACCTTAACACACAGACCCCACTTTACCAAATTTACATATTTTTATCTTCTCATTTATCTTAATATTTTGAAAAAATTTAAAAAAAAAATTATAGTATGTATAATAAGAATTTATGATTTTTGATTTTTTTTCCTAAACATTTTTTGACATTAATGTGTTAAATAGAATGTGTTTGTTATCCGTATACATAGATATTTTAATTTGATGTGAAATTGTTATTGTCACACGTTTTTTGTTCCGCTACGTTGTGATCTCTGACAGGCGAACCTCAGTGCAGTACATACATACATAATATTATGTTATATACCTTTTCTTGTGGCCAGTGTCCACTATGTCATACAAAATTCTAATCTAGAATGACATTTACATATATGTATGTTTGTATGTGCATTGTATTTATTGTCGTATAGCGAGCGACCTGTTAAAAAAGACATGTAAATTTTGTCCGGTATAACAAGTGATAAATATGTATGTATGTATTATTACATAATATATTATCTACTTTATAATTTGTCTTAGGTAGTTTGTTAATTTAGACATTCTCGAGAAAATTCTGCCTAATAGAGTGTAACTGACAATGAGTAAAAATTAAGTAATTTTTAAAATATTTTGATGTTAATTTAGTAGCTTACATTTAATTTCTTGATTAAAAATTCTTGATTGCAAAAAATGAGTTTTATTCATCATCAGACCTTAACTACGCTCTCTTACTTCAACCTTCCCTATCTGTATAAATTCTGAATAAGAATTCCTTAAAAAAATGCAAATAAAAATGATGTACGTCTTGTGAAAAGAAAGTACAAACAAAATTGTCACTTTTTACGTTTTAGCTGTAATATTTGGCACTACATCGACTTGTATGATAATGATCATGTTGAGTGAAACATTAAATAACACTGGTATTTTTGCAAAGTGTTTTATTTATTTTTATTACGTCGACTCGTTTAACTTTCAACTTGCTAACATTGAAATTAAAGTCACATATGGAATAAGAAAATTAAAACTTCGCTAAATTTTTCTTATAGATTCCACTATAGAATGTCTTTTATACATGATGAATCTTTTTTATCCGATCTTTTCTGTGCGATTTTTTTAATGCGATTTTTAAAAAACGCCCATTAAAGCGCATATATAAGTAAGTATATGAATAAAAGGCAAAAGAAAGTAAGAAATTTAAACATTAATACAATTTTCTTTGATAAAATAACTAATTGACTGTTTTTAAGCATTTAATCAGTACATTGTATAAGAATATAAGTTATTAAATCATATGTTTTCTTTTAAAAATGTATTTATCCCAATTTTTATAATATTATAAAAATGAAATAAATGTTCTCATGTGTAAATTTGTTTAGAGAAATAACTTCTAAGCATAAAAAAGTTTTTTTTTTACAATATGGGGCAAACTATACGTTTTATAGCTAATTATGAAGTTTTTGAAAAAAAATTATTTGTGCGATTTTGTTATGCAGTAATTATCCACCGCATAAAAGGCTTCAGCTGTATTTGAAATAGATATTTTAGAACATTTAGTACATTTTTAATTAAAATTTAAATTCAAAATTTTTGTTGAGTTTTATGGTACGTATTCCAAAGCTTTTTCATCAAAACGAATTGTTAGTAGATAATAATGAAATTGTTTAACTATACGAGTACTAATGTTCCAAAATTTTAGATCATTTTTATAAAGAAAAAAAAGCATCCTTAAAATATGATACTTAAATAAATAAATGATATACTGTATGAGTATTTCGAGAGTTGCCATTTTTATTACAGCCAAACCGTTGATTTAATCGAAAAATTGTTTAAATAAGAGTTGTAGATATCGACGGGGGCAACCGATTGCTATAGTCAGGAGCTTTATAGCTCTTATAGTTTTCGAGTCATGATACAAACTTATAGATTTTTAAATGGGACTATATATTAATTTTTCGATAAAACTGATCTAATGCATTAATTAACAACATAAATGAGCAAAAAAAGTTTTTTACCCAAGTTTAATTTTTTAATTTTTCTTTAATTTATCAGTACTTGAGGCTACTTCAACCGATAGTGTCTCTTGGTTAAATTTCCATTACATCCAAGGGAAGAACCTTTTCCAGTACCATTTCTACCATAAAAATTTGGTTGTAATAGAAATTGCCACTCTCAAAAAACTCACATGGTATATGGGTTTAGGTTCTGTCGAGGGTACGATGCACGTAAGCCTTTAAAATGGAATGGTTTTGTGTTGCACATGAAAGCCCCCAACTAAAAAGGAAAGCAAGGAATTCACATTGAACTTTCTGATAAGCTTTGGGAGTAAATATACAAAAACGATATCTACAGTTAGCCCAGGTGCTAGGTGACATTGAGTATGCACTGAAGGAGACATAGAATTTGACTTTTGATTATTGTTAGGTATATCGTGGGGGATAGTGCAAATCCGCGTATACATATACCATAGGTAAAGAATGCGTATCTACATTAGACCTGACCACATACGCGGGACCGCCACTTGAAGGCAGTAGATCTACGGTATTGTTATTGGGCGATTCCTTGCGCTCCGTTAGTCGAACAAAGTATTTATCAAAGAGGTAGCTGCTAATCAGGTTCCTGCGTTCACTACCTGCGAATTTTTAAATTGGCTACATTTGTCAGATACGCGGAATTATCTAATGCTAATTACGCGTATTTGCACTATCCCCGACGATATCTTGCTTATTATTGATCGCAGAGTGATGATTTTTTTTTAATTTGTTTTCAATGAAATGATCTAAAATTTATGTTATATCCAAACCTTTGACCCCGATCATTGACCTTGAGGTCAAGATCAAGGCCATACTCGGATGCCGAATTTTCCGCTCTTTCCATTTTCGGGGTCAAAAGTGGGGGTTGCCTTATAAAAAAACGGACTTGACCTTGATATGACTTTGAACCTTGACTTTGAGGTCAAGGTGAAGGTCATCATCGGATGCGCCGTAACAAATGGTGAAACTTTTGTCCTTATCATTTATTCCAAAAATGCTTTCCCGCTGAGATTTTTGACTTTTACAAAGTTTTGACTAGCCCTGTATATACTCAAAACACTTAAATTTTACCATTGCCTTCAATTTTCATTTTTTTATACGAAAACCGTTAAGTATATCAAAAGCAAACAAATTAAAAAGAAAATCATCACTCTACGATCAATCGTAAGCGGGATATAAGCGATTTCCCGATCAGCTTTTACCGCAACTTTACCCCTCCCCCTTCCCCCCAAGTTATCGACCGGCCTAGTGATCGACGACATGCGTTTTCATACTCACCTAAGACCCCCTTATAATAATCAAAAGTCAAATTCTATATCTCCTTCAGTGCATACTCAATGTCAGCTAACACCTCATCTAAATGTATATGTTTCTTTGTTCGATTTTATATTATCCTTACAGTTAAAGTATAGTTTATTCTGATATGCTCTGACTTTTTATTTTATTATTTTTGCAATTTATAAATGGACACTTTCATCCCGTTAATAATTAACAAACATAAATAAAATAATTACTTTATATATGTATTAATTATTACATTCAAATACATAATAAATGAATAAAATAATTGTTAATGTAATATTTTAATCAAAAACCGTAAAAAATTTATTTGTATTTAAACATTATGTATAATTATTATTATAACAAACCTGTAATTTTGAACACGTGTACCGATACATTAAAACAAATTATTTTCATATAGGCAATACTAAGCAAGAATTAATATTATAATATGTTTGTATGAGCTATCTACTTTATTTTATTTTATTTATAGAAATACCGTTTGTAAATAATGATAATTTATTAAAATTTGTAATAAAATATTATACGTAAGCTAATAAATCTGATATGACAAGTCAACTTTTTGAAAATTGAATGAAAAGAAAATATTATGTCTTTCGTGGAATTAGTTATGCATATTCATATATAAATGTAACTATATATGCATAAAATATATGCAAGTGTAATTAATAGATTTATTGCCATATGAATTAATAAACGATTTAAATCACAAACTCAAACAGAATCTTTCTTATTGTACATCCAATCAAAATTGTGGATCGCTGAAAATTATCATCAAATTGACAATTTATTCTGCTTATTAATTTATCAGTTGTGAGGTTAAGATGTTATAAACGTAGATAAAAAAGTGTCCCTTAACTATGTAGTTCCATTTTGATCTCTTTTAACCCCCTTCCAACGTGTTAACTACGGGTGACCTTTGCTTTGACCCCCATCCCCTTTTCCTTGGTAGAACAGAACGTAGTTTTTTTTCCTATTAAGTTCAGAAGACATTTTAATGAAATTATATTTTTTTAGTGTTTCGTACCAAAATTGGCAAAACTGAACACAACCATTCAATGCGAAAATTTGAAATTTAATACAGAGATAGAGTGTGGTGGGCTGACTATAGATGTGAAGTAACACTTATTCAGGGAGTAACCTCAAAAGTGGAAAATAATTTTTCCCCAAGAAGAACTGAGTAGGATATGAAAAGAAAGCTTATTAAAACACGAATTCAATGCTCTATATAACTATATAGGGTAAAGTTGCCTATTATGAGATAATCGCCTAATATGAAATAGTAGGTCATTTCGTTTATATGACCAGATATTTACAATTATGTCCCTCGCACAGATAAGCAGAATCGAAACATCAAACTTTTGCTAGTTTCCCTAAATTTTCGCCGAATGGACATTCTGTGCCAACAAAAATTTGTTTTTTAATGCCAAAAAAATTACATATTGTGTTTTTATGTTATGTATTTCCTTTGTTTATCGTATAATTATTTGCAACTTTTTTTCACGAAAAGTGCACATATTATATTAATGATTTATCACGTATTTCTGTAAATCCTTTGCCTAAGAAAAAACACATGACCCAAAAATTTGTAATGTTAAATATTTTCTAATATGAGACACCCACCGACTCCGAATATGAGGTATCTCATTCTAGAACTCGGTGTTCCAAATTAGGAAATTATTAACTTTAGAATTTGAGAACACGTTATTTCAATTATGCAGAGAGTTAGTTACATGTAGATTTCCCGCACACCTTTATATGATCGAAAGATAATCCATAGATTGAACTTTTTAAAATCAGAATTATTACTTATTTTTTATACAATAAAGTAATTGTAAGTATGACGTACAAATAAACCATTAAAATTAAAGTCTGTTATTATTTTCTTTTAATATTAATTAATAAAAGTATTCTTTATAAATTGTTTTCTTAGAGTTTCCTAATATAAGACAGTATCTCATATTAGGATCCTTTACTATCTCATATTAGGAAACCTTTTTTTCGATGACAAAAAATGACACTTCTGACAAAATCGTTTGCCAACAACAGAGTTGAACTACTATCAGATTTTTACTTCTGGCAGTAAAACTAGAATATATTTTCCATAGACTAGAGGTGATTTTAGTAGCTAAAGTCAAAAATTTTTAGAAAAACACGGCATAATAGGCAACTTTACCCTATATTTGTTAATTTTTTGGGGAGAGGGGAACTCTTGGAAACTGTTCCCGGCCCTTATTTTAGAAAGATCACTCAGGAGAATCTAAAAAAATTTATGAATATTAAGATTGAGGCCAATGGCGTAACAAGCGGGTGGAAGGGATGGCTCCCGCCAGGGGCGCCGGAGCAGGGAGTGCCACCATCACGGTTTCGTTTAATCATCAAGGTATACATATTACGTGATTTTGACGCTAAGAACATTGAAAAAATTACTCAAAAAAATTGACTGAGATAAAATAACAATTAAGATATACGGCTACACTGGCTAGTCTTAAATTAGGCAACAAGTTGAAAGTAAAACGATTTCTAGCATTTTTATAAGTCTGGGAAACGAAGAAACTGGGCGTCGTTATCTCGTAATTCCATGAAGTTCGATAAATCGTGGCTAGAAGCTAAGATGGCTGTAGTTTGTGCGAAAAGGAGAGAAGACGTATGATGTGATTTTGGATAGGGAGCGGATTTTTTAAATCACTGAACCGTTCCCCCTTTTTTTATCAAAGAAAGAGCGCCACTACCAAGTCTGGCCAAGGGCGCCAATAACCTCAGCTACGCCATGGATTGAGGCGTAGATTGAACGAAAATTATCAGTACTGATTTTTTTTCCGCAACTTCCTCTTATATAAAAAGAAGGGTTGATGACACATTTTGCTTTGATTAAGGCCTTACTAAGGATTACTTTGAAATGTAAGAAAAGAGTTTTTATTTCAAACTTTTTTTTCTGTAACAAATAACACAAACAAAACTTTTTAGAGTATATTATACGTGATTTGGGGTACATAAAAAATTACTACAAGACAAAATGGTGACGCGGGCGCAGTTTGAATACAGACTCATTTTTTTTGAAAAATTTCGTGATAGGCAGCATAAATAACAATTTTCAAACAGCAGCTAGAAAATTAAAAAAATTTTTTTTATCATTTAGATTAATTTTACTAAAGCGGTACACAAGATTATTAGAACATATTGATTTATTGATAGGTGGCATCAGTTTGAAAAAACAATTAGAAATCGACGAAAAAATCTTAATTTGTTAATAAAAAATATATTTACAACTAATTTTAAAAATCTGTGTGTAGGTATCATTGTCCCGCTCTAGATAATCTATCTAAGAAGCTGCAGGTAAAATTTCAAATCAATCGGATAAAATTGCTCGGGTTATCTTGCTCACCGTTTTGTAAAATGTAGTTGTGAGAAAAACTCATGTAGTTTCAAAACGTGCTTACCGTTTTGTATGTTAATATCTATATCATTTTTGAGATATTGCGACTTTCTTTAACGTATAAAATACTAGATCATCAACAAACTATTCAATTAAATTTGAAAACTTGGTTTGGAATTTCCTATAATATGTATTATGTACTTGACCTATACGTATTGATGAAGATACGAATTTTTGTTGTTATTTTTATTAATAGATATTTTATGAATATATAAAAGAATAAATTGGATATAAAAATTGTTGATTTTTCCCACGTGAATAAAATATATTAGCGGTTTTATTTAAATTAATACAAATATTGAATTTTAATAACTAAACACATATTTATTGAGCTGGACTATAATGAAATGGTGGACATAAAGTATCATTAATGGCCCAGTTCACAGCAATTGGATTGGATTCAATTCTGAACAAACGATAAATTTTTGAAAACCACCATAATTTTTTACATACACTGGTATATTTTTAACAATTAAAAAGTAATAAAAATGTTATAAAAATTGCTCCAAACGTAGTAAAATGATTAGAATTCAAAAAAATACTTTTAGCGATTTTCCATTCTGGAAATTCAGCTATTATAGCAGCTCTTATGGTAAAATCTAAGTCCTGAACTATGGCAGAAATTTGTTTTGGAGCCACTAGAACCCGAAAATCTACTTCACTAATATATATATATATATATATATATATATATATATATATATATATATATATATATATATATATATATATATATATATATATATATGTATGATGTCAAATTGTTTGTATTTTGAGATTTTGCATGTTTTTTCACTCAAGCTAATGACATACATCTATAAAAAAATAGAAACCTTGTCTTTTTTTTACCCACCAAATGGGGTAAAAAAGACAGTGGAGTGTAAATAAAAGACAGAACTCTAACTAATAGGAAACTGCAAGTACATGATTGGAAGGGTAAAAAACAGTCAACTTGGGGAGTTAGCAGTACAACACTTTTTATTTCACAACTCTATCTCTACGACAAAATTTTTTACAGATATATTTAAATTTTACGTATTTTACCAGAAACTTTAGCTAAGATTAAGCAGTAACAAAGGTCAGAAAAAGTTAGCTGATGCAAAAGCTTGACTCATAGGAAATTTCTTTAGACTTAAAATATTAAAATAGTTTTTATTTCACAAACGTACAACTAATAAAAAAATTATTGTAGCTCATTAAAAAACCAAATATGTTAACTCGAGGCTGTCTTTTTTTACACCACTTTACATAAAGTAAAAAAATAAATCAAAATAAGCTATGAATGAGTTAAAAATACTAAATGTGTGTAGTAAAGCATAGTTATACATTATAAAAACAAATAAATTTTCATGGGTTAAAAATACAAATTTTCGAATAAGCTGAAATTGATATTCAGGAAAACCGTCTCCCCACTAATAAAAAAAATTGTTTTATTTAAGAATCAGTATTTTTTTTCATCCATAAAATATACATAAACATGCCATTATAGAGTTTTAAAATGAAAATCCTTGTCAATAATTTTTAATTTTCCTAAATCTTAACCCCTTGTTTTGTCTTCTTTTACCCCATTTTTTTTTTTTTTTTTTGACAAAAAGTATTACTAGTAATTAGACCATTTAAATAAAACTTTGTACTTTACATTACTAAAGCATGTAGAATAACAATCAGTTTTACTTACTGAAAAAGTTTATCGTCGCGGAATGAAAGTTTTTCGCTCATGAATAACAGAGGTTTGGGAGAAATTTTTTTTATGTTATAAAGCCCCTTCCAAAAAATAATTTTTTGGCCCAGACAGCTTAAAATACTAATGTATTTTGTTATAGTATTTTTTATTTTTTTAATTTAACACTGTCGAGTTTAATATAAATAAGTATGTCTTTTTTGTACCCCACTCGAGCAGTGTCTTTTTTTTTACTCCGCCCTATCCTATGTAATGTAATAATATATTGTTAATTAAATGGATATATGCTACACTATATGAGATCCGCTAGGGTCCTGAGGACCCAATTTTAAAACTATATTTTAAATGGATACAGGTCTTAGATGAGATCCGCCAGTGCTCAATATTTGGAAATTCGCTATGTTATGTAGATGCTGAGACAGGGGTATTTTAATGAACATAATTGATGTTTTGTTGTAATTTAATGTCCTATCAAGTGAACAGTCGTTTTGGATTTCAGTGGTTTCCTACTTCTGCTCTAAATCAAAGTAAGAAAACTAAGAAAAAATGATGATGGTAGGTATAATGATGCTATTTAGTATGTATGTCAGTATGATAAGGTATAGGTGAGATAGTTTTTATTAGGATTTCGTAGAACATCTATCTACGAAATGCTTATGTCGCCGCACTTTACTCAGAAAAGTCCTCTGTCAACTCGCACTTCACGAACATTTTATTTTATTCTAATGACATAAGCTCTCGCTTGCATGCAGTAATGAGGGTTTATTTATAATAATAAAAAAAACATATTTAAACCAGTAATATATTCGAATTTAATAATTTAACTCACATTCATTAATTTTTACATTCATTCAGTCTTTTTGTTATTTTAAAAGCATTTTTTTAATTATCGGAATGTAAAGTAAATGAAAAAAAATATTGGCACCCATGGTTGTCATATGAAATGGATATTTATGTATAATTTATAGAATGCTTCAATATTCTTTTCTCTTTCTCTGTTGTTTATAAACATGTGTATATATACATCTCTTTTTATCAGATTTATCTTAATTCAAAAGGATATTTTGATCATAAACATATTTTGTTTTCAGAACAGCTAGTGTCATCTCTGTTCGAATTTATAAACTATAATACAGGCGATTTCAAAAGATTAACATATTAATTTTTATATTTTTTCAAATAAATTTATATTTTACAGTTAATTACGGGTAAATTGACTATTCATATATGTGTCAGTATGTATTATAAAAGAGAAATAAATTAAGTTTAGAGAAAACAGAAATAAATTAAAAATAAAAATAATTTTATTCGGAGATTAAACTGACAGATTTCATAGAGAGTATCATAGAGATTTAATTTGTTCATATTTTCTCTATTTTATTTTTAGTTTACAAGTTTTGGTTAAAAAGCCACGTGTGATTTAAATATACATATTCGAATATTACTTTTGTAAACAGTTTGTTTTAAAAAAATTTATCACACGCTTGAAATTGTTTAAAATAAAATTTGAATTCTTATTGTTATTAATTACTGATTATCAAAACGTGGTAAGTAAAATGATATATTTTACATATATTATTATTTTTTCATTTATTTTGTACTAGGTATAACTTTAGAAATAAAAAAGTCATCTATATCTCCGGGTTAATTCTGTGAGCAGGATCTATTTCATCTGGTTGGTCAACATCAGAAGACGAGGTAAAAAACATTTGCATTCCTCGTGCACAAAGAATTTTTAGGCGAACTGAAAATCCAATAAATGTATTCGACGAAGTTGAATTTAAAATGCGTTTTCGTTTCACAAAAGCTGTTCGCTTCACAAAAATTCAGTTATCAGGTGGCTAAAATGCAGAAACATTTAGAAATACAAAATGTTACTTTTCAATAAATGTTTAGATTGTGTGCGGTACACAATTAAAAATTATGAACGTGGTTGCACGCTGGTCAGGTTCCACTCACGACAGCCACATTTTTGATGCATCGTTAATTAAAGCCCAATTTGAAAATAATGAATTTAATAATAAATATCTGTTAGGAAATAGTGCATACGCTTACAGACGATATTTATTGGCCCCGCTTTTACGCCCAAGGGAGCTACCAGTTAGCTATTGTGCAAGACATTTCCATCCCCATGTCCCAGATGTCGGTAAGCCGAAGTATAGACAGAGTTACGAGGGCAATCTATGATGTAATATGTCCGCGGAAAATTAACTTTTCTTTAGCGGCAAGGGAAATTGCAAATGCTAGGGCAAGGTATGTATAATTTAAAGAATTTACCACTCGGTTATAAACTTTTCATTTGTTTGAATTGATAAATATTTGCATTTTTGTAGATTTTATGAAAAATACGGATTTCCCGGGGTAATTGCTGTAATTGATGGTACACACGTCGCTATTAATGCACCACTAGCGAATCATACTGTATTCCCGGAGCATATTATATTAGGGTGTGCCAAAAAAAGTTTTTTTCTCGCTCTCCGCTCAAAATATCGTAGGATATGTCTAAACAAACATCCTCACCACAGAGCAGCTCAAAATTCCAATTTTTAGAGGTGCATCATCGAACCTAAAGTTTTCCCATTTAAATAACACAGGAAAAACGATTTTTTATATTATTTACTCCTGCAAACTATGAAGAAATTATTTTTCCATAAAATGAATCAAAGCACCTTATTAAGCATTAAATCTCGGATAAAAAATTTCATTGAGTCAAATTTCTATCACCAATATTTCACTTTCTACAGAGCCTTAAAATTTAAATTTCTTGAAATTTTACTTTCTTTACATTTTTAAGCTAAACTATTAAAGATAGGATAAAAAGTTAAATGACAGTTTTGTAGTCCAACTGACACTTTACAAAAAAGTTCCTTACAAATTTTTCGTATTACAAATAGTAGTTACAAAGTTACAGACCCTCAAAGTTTATTTTACTTATTTTTCTCCAGAAAGGAAATTCAGCTATTACAGCTGGTGTCATGAAAAATCTGAACCTAAGATTATGACAGAAATTTGTTTTGAGACCTCGAGAAACCAAAAATGACCTTCATTAAAATTTCTTTTCGATGGTGTAAAAAAAATTGAAAAATTTTTTAAATTTGGCCAATTTTTGCAAAAAGCACTAAAAATGGCGAAAAATGGCCAAAATTTTGGCTTCCAAAAATCAGACATATATATCCAAATTTTAATGAAGGTCATTTTTGGTTTCTCGAGGTCTCAAATAAGTTTTTCATTCTTATTCGCTCCAACATATTTTTAACGAAAATGTTATTTCACTTTTTTTTTTTTAAATTTTTTTATTATACATTCCAACAAAACCAAAACTAAAAAATTTAAAAAAATTTTGTTATCAAATTCAATATTATTGTTAAAACAACATTAGTTATTTAGAAGTACTACATTGTAAATAATTATTTGTATTTGTAGCCACTGAAGAAGGTATAAAATGTATCGAAAAATTTTTGGAACAAAATAAAGAAACAATTTATTCTACGGAAGAAAGTCGGAGTATTATTTCTAATCCTTCATCTCCTTGGATAAATTAGTAATAAATTATTTGAGAACTTAGGTTTAAAAAATTTTCAAATAATATTTAAGCAATTTATTGTTTACTAAAATAAACGTTAAATAACATTTTCTTTTTTTCAAAAAATAAATATACATAAACCAGAAAATAAACTGCATACATATTTGACATTTCAAATTTCATATTACATATACCTGAATATATACATAGGGCCAATTCGTATCGGCGTAAGCCAAAGTCCCTTGTTCTTATTTTTAATCACATTACACTTGTTTTGAAGCGCACTTGGCTTGCTTTTGAGATATTTGTATACTCCTATCTCACTTTCCATGTTCTAGACTTTCTAGAGAGAAGGTTCAAGTATAAACGTTCGGTATACATCGTATATTGTATACGATGTATACCGAACGTTAATACTTGACCCTTCTCTCTATAACATGGAAAGTGAGACAGGAATATACAAATATCTCAAAAGCAAGCCAAGTGCGCTTCAAAACAAGTGTAATGTGATTAAAAATAAAAGCAAGCGACTTTGGCTTACGCTGATATGAAATGGCCCATTTCAAAGGTTTGTTGTAAAATTCTTTTAATTTTAAAAATATATAGGTAACTATAACTATACAGGTTATATAATACATAATAATTATTTAAGAATATTTTTGTTCCAATTTTTTTTCCTTATCTTTTATTTGTAAGAGATATAAAATTTATTATAGGGATTCTATATAAATGTAGAGTCCCTATAATAAAAATAGAGTCGTGACATGTCAGCCATTTTCTATCCGAAACAGAGCGGGAAGCTTCAAAATTAATTATCACATATTTGAGTAAATGTTTTGAATACATAATTATTGTTAATAAGTTATGAATTTATAAACAATTAAAAAATTTTAATTTAATTATTCTTTCTAGGTTAAACTAAATGATTTTTGTCAATATTTAATTTATTTCCAATTTATTTTACGCAAACTTGGGACAGAAAATACCGGAACCAATCAGCGTTCCGCACACATGTCACGACTCTAATGCTCTAACGTAGAGTGCCTACAATAAATAGAGTGGTGACATGTGTGCTGAATGCTGATTGATTCCGGCATATTCTATCCAAAGTTTGCGTAAAATACATTGGAAATAAATTAAATGTTAACAAAAACCATTTAGTTTAATTTAGAAAGAATAATTAAATTAAAAATTTTTAATTGTTCATTAATTCATAACTTATTATGGTTCATTTCACTTAAATTTAACCATGCTTCATAACTCTGAATTTAAATAATTTCCGTTTTCTTGCTTTATCTCTTTCATTATTGCATTTACGTAAATTTTAGATTTGCAGTTTGTTTTTAGAAAAGAATAGAAGATTGATTTGCTTCGAATATAAGAATTATTTAATTTTTTAACGATAACTCATGATCAGTTGTATTTGAAATGAGGTATAACAATAATTATGTATTCAAAAATATTTACTCAAACATCTGATAATTAATTTTGAAGCTTCCCGCTCTGTTTTGGATAGAACATGGACGACATGTCACGACTCTATTTATTATAGGGACTCTACTCTAATGTAGATTATACTGTCATCTAGTATATAATAGCAAAATAACACTCAGTCGGTAATTCTATCTTTTATTTAATAACTAATAAGTAATAACGGTGCCGCAATTAAATAATTGTGGACAAATAACCGCAACCAAATAACTGTGGACAAAATAACCGAACGACAAAATAACTGTACGACAAAATAACCGAACAACCAAATAAACATCGTTAATTATTCTTTTGAGTTAGGGTACATGCGGCTGTGATATGACTAAGATTTTCGTTGCTCCCAATATAGAAAAGATGGCTAAATTGTATTAGACTTTAGATGTTGGTATTTAAACTATTGCATTTAAATAAAAACGAACGTTAACGGGTGAAAACTATTGTATTTAAAAAGCTAAGCTTGGGAAACATTATTTTGAAAAATCAAATAGTAGATGATATAATACCCCTGTCGCAGCATCCTGCATAACATAGCGAATTTCTGTTTATAAAAATTAGTTTTTCTCGGAAACTAATTGACATAGAACAATAGTTTAAAGAGCTTTTTTATGTAATTTTTTCTCTTCTTTTAAAAGGTGTAAAAAAATTTAGCAAAAATTTTTGAATAAGTGAAAATTTTGGCAAAAAACTAATTTTTTACAAGATCAAAAACCATGTTCCTGGCATCCGACGTGTCTGGCTGAAGAACTCATCCAAGGGTTTGGGACTTCCAATGTTTTCACCAAATTTCGTAAATATTAGATACTTCGTTCGAGAGTTATCGCGCGGACACATATATACAAATCGCGCCTTTTCTGTCCCAATCTCGTATCTGAATAGTCCCAAGTTTTGGACACACAAAAAAAAACGTATTTAAATCTGTGTTTTCATCGCAATGAAGATTTATGCTAATTACACCCTTTGATGTTGGCTACCTATATATTATATAAATATATACAGATAAGTATAATATATATAAATACAGTATATAATATATTTTTTGTATGTAATTTTTGATATACGAGGTTGGGACAGACAACGCGCGATATATTATATATATAATATATATATATATATATAATATATATATATATATATATATATATATAATATATATATATATATATATATATATATAATATAAATATATATATATATAAATATATATATGTATATATATATATATATAAATATATATATGTATATATATATATATATATATATATATATATATATATATATATATATATATATATATATATATATATATATATATATATATATGTATATACATATGCAAATTTTAGTTAATCGGTTTCTAGGGACCTCAAAACAGATTTCTGCCATAGTCCCGGGTTCAAGTCGCGTCATGACAGTGGCTGTAATAGCTGAATTCCATTCTGGAAATTCGCTAAAAACTAGGTAGTAAGATTAGAAGTTAGTTAGGTTAAGGATATAAGTTTTTTTTCAAATTTTAGGTAGATGATATAAAAACTAGGTGGTGAGGTTAGTTAAGGTTAGGTTAGTTTAGTTATTTTTGACAATATGCTTCGACTTTGATATAAAAACTAATTAGGTTAAGGTTATAGATGGTGACGTTAGTTAAGGTTAGGCTCCTTCCTTTTTTTTTCTTATTTCTAAAATTTATAATTTTTTTTTCATCAGCTTTTCTTCTGTAGGAAAAATTGTAGTGATTTATATTTCGCTTTTTCAAATTTATCTTAAATGTACATAACCCTTTTATCTTTAGGCTTTTAATTCTGCAGTAGCTCTTTTAAATTTATCTTATATGTACCTACATAATCTTTATCTTTAAACATTTTTAATCCTCGTCCTCCAATCTCTGTCAGGCATTAAAAAGGTACAGGTTAATTTTAATATTAACGTGTTGATGGTCATAACCTGCTATGATGGAACACCCAATTGGTACATATATATATATATATATATATATATATATATATATATATATATATACATATATATATATATATATATATATATATATATATATATATATATATACATATATATATATATATATATATATATATATATATATATATATATATATATATATATATATATATAATATATATATATATATATATATATATGTAATTGTTGGCACGGTACAGCGTTGTGTCACAGTTAGTCAGTTAGTCAGTTTAACTTGATGTACAAATTTAAAAATATTTTATCTCGGATACTGAACTACGAAATCCTGCCTTAATGCGTGTCCAACACGCACTTGGCGACATTTTTTTCATATTTCTTTTATATAATATTCATAACCATAACAATATGAGAGATGAATACGAAATAGTAAAAAATGATTAAATTAGGTACAGTGCGTGTCACCGAAGTTTTCAAGAAAAGGAGTGAACTGTTTTGAAGAAGTTGTATGACAATACTTAAGTCTGTTACAATTGTTATTATTGTTAACTAGCTCTACTTTGCGGGTTTACGCGCGTAGAATTATCTTAATTGTAATGGAATTACTTTTAATACAGAAATTCTTATAATTAAACATAATCACTTCAGAATCACTTCAGAAATTCTGTACAAAATCAGTTCCATATAGTGCTTCACTCTGCTCGCCAAACGACTTCAAAGTTTCTAAAATAGACATATTAATACCTTAACGGTCATTGACGTTATAAGGCATCACGTGCAACCCTACTAACTCACACATCACGCGTAGGACGTCAACAGTTCCATATAAAGCGTATTAGCTGTAAAATAGTGTACCTTTTGCTCGTTTTGTCATTATAAGTTATGACCGTCAAGGTGATAACGTAACTAATTTTCACGCTCCATTTTTCCATAGACACCTTTATTAATAGTTTTAGGAGTAATTCAATTTTAAGCCTTTTTTGGAACTCCTGAGGAACAATTTTGAAATGATGTTCATTTTTCCCGTAAATCGATTTTCTTGTTATTCTTTTCTAAAATTAAATTTTCTTAACAAATTTTTGAATTTGATCGTCATATTTTTGAATATTATTTTGAAATAATCATAGTAATTATTAATTGTTTTCTTTTTGTTGTATTTTCACTTATATTAGCCGAACGGATATCTTTAAATTATCAACTCTCATTCAAAAAAAAAAATTTCAAAAAACACTTATATACTAGCTGCGATCCGCGTTTTCACCCGCGTAAACTTATTTGAATTATACGTCAAAGTACATTTAAATCAAATATTCAGAAATTCTGTGCAAAATCAATTAGTCATTATTACCGTTTTCTCGAAACAATATTGGGGACGTAAAATTAAATCCATATTTCATATTTTATTTATTATTTAAATATACTTAAGATAACTTCCAAAATTATTTTTCCGCAAATACTTAGCAACTATTTGTCTATGTTACTAAATTGCACATGGATAGCTATCCATTGTCCATGGATGGCTATATATTTAACCCAGTTAGGGAATGAATTTTCAAAAATCCTTTCTTAGTGCTCACCTACATTATATAAGAAACTCGTGTGCAAAATTTCATCCTTCTAAACCTAACGGTTTGGGCTGTGCGTTGTCTGTCAATCAGTCAGTGTTAGCGATTTATTAAATAGATTAAAATATTTATATTTATAATGCACTGAAATAAAATCTTACTCGAAATAGCACAGTGGATTTTTCTAAGAACTCCATCCGAACTGGGCTTCTAATTTTTACGTGATGCGTGGTTAAACAAACAGACAAAAATTCCAAAGTTTACAATTTTATTATATTTTATATTGATGATATTGATTCGCATTGATAATAATGAAGTGAGAAACAGATCGATAAGTTTGCAAATTCCGTTGTTGTGAAGTGTACCTCGGTAATACTGTTAAATTTTATATGTAAAAAGAAAAAATAGTGACCTTATGGACATAACAGGAGCAATGTCATACATAACTGATAACGGTATAAGTATATACACATTTCAAATTCGTTAAAATTCTTTCGCAAATATTTGTAATTTTGTTACAGAAATAATTTAGAAAAGATTTAAGATTCAAAAAAGTTTTAAACAGAGAATTTAACTCGTGGGCTTTGATTGAAACATTATATGATTTTATTGTAATTGTAAAAAAAATAAAAAGATTAAAACGCTTTTGTTTAATTATTTAAATAATGGTTGATAATAGTCAAACACAAATTAATTATATGCACGTGAAGTAATTAATTTGTTGCCATAATAGTTTTTTAATTAATACACCTATTAGATAGATAAATAGATAGACAGTTCGCGATTACTTTATAACAAACAAGTGTGCAGTTAGCTGGTAAGTTGTTGTTGCACCACCTCTGTACTTCGCCAGTCAACAAGCAAAGTAATCCACTATACAGGATGTCTCTAATAAAGTTGCCAGCATGAGTATCTCATAAACGGTGAAATATACATAAAGCATTAGACACGTTAAATACTGTCCCCAAACTTCCCAAATTCCATGTAGTTTAGGAGCCATAGCTAAAAAAAACCTATAACTCTAATATTTTTTTCTAACAATAACTTCTTACTGGTACGATTTTAAACATTTTCTTAGAATTTTTCTATAATTTGGTTTTTTTCCTCCTTTAGCAAGCACTACATTCTCGCGAAGTTGACCGAGTAGGAGAGTGTAGAAGGTCATTTCGTGGTTCGTGTTGTAACATTATTCAGACCTCAGCCAACTTCAGCGAGTATTTCGGCGAGGAACTTCGACCTACTTCGACCGAGAGTGTAGTGCCTACTTTTCTATTGATGTACCATATGTTATATATATATCTTCGAAGATGACATTCCATAAGGAAAACAAAATTTCGGAATCATAAGTGGAAAACCGGCAGTGATAGAACATTCTCAGAAAATATTTAAATTCTGCGTAAAAAGTGCAATCAAAATGTGGAGATAAAAATAACAGTTTTTGGAAGCAAAATTTGAAATTACAGGTTTTATAGTTGCAGCGCCTTAACTACATGGAATTTGGGAAGTTTGGGGATAGTATTCGACGTGTACACAATGCATCTGATTTAATCGAAACTGAATCTCATAAGCGTCTACGAGGTCTCTAAGCTGGCAAATTTATTAGGAACGCCCTGTACAAGAGAATAGTGTACAGAGCCTAGGCAGATTACAGGTGTGGATGCTGGTACAATGATGTGTGAGTGAGTAGTGAATTAATGGCTGTACTTTGTTAAATTAACCTTTTATTTTATCAATGTTAACATCACATGACCTCTTGCGAGCTGCTATCAACACTATTTACAGAATGATATGTAAGAACTTAAGAAGTGGGTATATGTATATGTATACTATGTATATAGTCAACTAACTAACAAACGGCTGACAAGAACCGCGATTACTGCAAATTACCAACCAAACATTATATCGCCTATCTCTCAAAGGATACCTATTACGACGTTTTATCTTACTAGTTATATCTCAACATGGATTTATAAATATATTGTGTAAGTTTATTAACACTATATGAGTCAAATTATGAATGTAGTTGCTGTTATTCTTCTTGTATTATTAGGCTTATATTGATTACTAGCATTTACTCGCGACTTTGCCCGCCTGGTGTTTGAAATTATGACATTAAGTTAATACATATAAAATGTATCACGCCACTATTGAAGGCTCCTATTTTTTTGATAATTTTCCTACAGAAATAAAATGTTTCCCCGCAGTAAAAAGTAGCCTGTGTTCTTTTTTGCCCTCTCTGTTAACAATATACAAAGTATGAACCTAATTACCCGCTTATTAAAAATAAACTGTCATGATGTCATTATTTCGTTTTAAATACGTCTCCCTCGCAAATTAGATATTTTGTCAGAGTAAAAAGTGAGCTATGTTCCTTTTCATTTTTTTTTAACAACATGTAAAGTTTGAATGAAGTCAGTGAATCTTTTTTCATTTCATTTTCTACGGGGATCAGATCTAAAAATTAGGCTATTTTTTTCGCCCCCTTTGTTAAAAAAGTTTGAAGTCAATCATTCATTTTTTTTTAACAGTCAATTGTCATAATTTCATTGTTTCATTTTAAATAAGTGCCTCTTCCTCCAGGAATGAATGCCTTTCCGGGATATTGGGCTTGGCGACAATATCATTTGAATAAAAATTAGTGAAAATCATCACCTTTAATGAACTATATCTTATACTATTTTAAGCTAAGACTAGGAAAAGTAAAATATAATCTTAAATTTTTTGTTTTATGTTTTGTTATGCTTTGTTTTCTAACCTTTCTTTTTTATTGTTTATTAATAAATAATTTATTTTAAACCATTATATAGTAATAAGCAGTAAGTACCGATTTAATTGTCTTAACCTTTAACCGGTAAAGTGATGTCTGTGAGTCGTATACAAATATATTCTTTCAGTTTTCTTCCTCCCTGCTTGTTTTTGTTAACTGAATGTTTGTGTATTCTTTTACGATTTAGGGCAAATTTTACCCTGCTGGCGTAAGGGGAGTGTTTGATACATGCATATACGTGTGGTCTCCAGTTTTGGCTATCTATGTTACCAGCCCGCGGTATGTTAATTTGTTGATATCTCTCAGACATCACTTTACCGTGAGTATTATAAAAATTCACCTTATCGGTTAAGGGTTAATATACCTTGTAAAAAACTTTTGCACGTAAAAAGTTGAAGATTCACTGTATGACTTTTAACTGTTATTATGTCGTCTAGAGCGCCAAATAACCTTGCGCCGGCCCTGATTATACAACAACGGACTAAAGTGTTACTTTTAATACCGAGTGTGAAGTTTGCTTCCAAGGGCCTGTAAAGGTCCGAGGGCAACAATTCATATGAGGGATATTATTTTTTGCAATTTCCGATAATTTAAAATTATAAAAATTTAAAAATAATTGTTTAAATGTCATTTAAATTGCATGAAATAATATTACATCAAGTGTACTCCGGATAAATCAATCAAACTGGAGAGTACAATATAACTGTTTGTGCTGTTTGGCTTCACTTACAAGTTAGTATTTGTTTATTATTTTAAATAACCCTAGCAACGCTCTTTAAGTTAAACTTTGTTTGCTGATTGGTGATGCTCTGTAAATTCTACTTATTGATTGGTTTAAAAGCGAGATAAACAGAATAAAAATTATGTTAAACATTTTTAAACAAAGTACTTAGATAAAATTCTTCCCGATACCATTCATAAAAGGAAACTTTGTATCTAAAATATTTAAAGTACCTAACACAGTAAAAATTTGGAATTGCAATCTGAAACGCCAAATTACAAATTCATGCAAACGGTTATAGGTTTAATTTGTTTAACAATTCTGTAAAAATTGTAAAATTTTTAGGATTTTCAAGTTGACATAATAAAAGAATGATAAAAACTCGAATTTTGGAAAACTGTTGAACGCCCTGTGTAATTTATTACATTCACTAATTAAAACACAACTACGTATAACTAAATGCAAAGTTTCTGAGCGATCAAAGTCCACTTCCAGTTTTACTACAGTACTCCGTTAAATAAATGAAAGTAAGGGTCTACACCATTAAAAAAATCGTATTTATAAATACCAAAATATGTTATTATTACTATGTAAGGGTATTTTTCATAAAAAATTTTTCCTGTTAGTATTTAATATTTTAAAATTGGTAGCGTTAAGTCGTTTTGAAACATTAAATTTCTTATCATAGGTATTTCTAGTTTTAATTATATTGCATATTTCTTGTAGTTTAGAAACGTTTAATTTTTAATATTTTATACTTATCTGAACAATTTACTAAATATTGCAAATAATAAAACGGTCTTATATTTTTCTTATTCAGTGTTAAAACTAAAGTTAAAACGTTATTGTCTGATGACAACCTATTCACTAATTACTCCATAGTAAAGCGTAACATCAATTTTTACACATTTCAACGCGTTATTAATAGTAAGAAAATAGAAAAAAGATTTCAGTGGAAAAGAAAAATGTGATTAATATGAACCTATTAATACTTACAAACTGTACACAATATTGATTTCCTGATTGTAAATTCTTACTTTGTCGGCAACTATACCTATACAAAAGCACACCAACAATTCCTAGTCCAATGTATGTATGTATGGATGTATGTATGTAGTATTCACATACATACGTATGTATATATAGACTAAGAAAATGCGACCAATTAAAAGAAATCATCGAATAGTAAGCCTATTAGCTAGAGTTAAATAAATATCATTATATTCGCTCATTAATTCACACGCTTGGATGCCCGTTTGTTTACGTTAAATATGTACGAGTAATAATTGAATACAATTAAAACATTAATTATATTATAAATTAACTGGCATTTACCCGCGGCTTCGCTCGCGTGGCGGTGGAAGGACTAAGTGGGTTTTAGCCAGTGTTGGCATCTGTAACATGATTATAGTACGCTTGACAAAATTTTCAACGAAAAATTTGAAAGAATTTTTTCTTTTTCTTGCTCATTTCTGTATTTTTGGGTTGTTTCATAATTTTTCAAAAAATACTACGAAATACTCCAATTTGGCAAACCTGATTACGTAACTTGGAAACAAAAATACCAACACTGGTTTTAGCAGACACTACGTCTCCGTCTCCCAAGTTGTGTCTGTGCAAAGTTTTAAGTTGACTGATTAAGTCGTTGAAGTGTAAAAGGAAGTCAAACAAACAAACACTCAATTTCCTCGGGAATAGAGCACATCTCTTAAAAATCTCCCCCCAAAAAATAAGCGACGAGCCAAAAGAAAGGTTCTTACTTTTTCCCATGCCCCATTTTTCTGCCCGAGCCCCGGGGCTACAACCCCGGCTACTCCACCCTCTCGTCGGGCCTGAGCATACCATACCATATCAGTTTCCACATTTATAATTGTAAAAACGACAGACTTTCATTTAAAGTTTCTTTCCCTGTTTCTGAAACTTTTGTGTTCAAACCAGTAACCTAACACGAATTTCCATATTTCTGCAGGTTTCTATAAAAATTTTCATCTCCTATTTTACCCCCGTAGGGGGTAAATTTCCAAAAATCCCTTCTTAGTGCTCGCCTACGTTATATAAGAAATCCTTGTTCAAAATCTCACGTTTTTAGGTGACAGACTTCCATTTAAAGTTTCTTCTCCTGTTTCCCCAAGGGATGAATCTTTAAAAGCACTGAAACTTTTGTGTTCAAACCAGTAACCTAACACCAGTTTCCACATTTCTAACTCAAAAAATTACTGATTTCTATGAAAATTTTCATCCCTTATTTTACCCCCTTAGGGGATGAATTTCTAAAAATCCCTTTTTAGTACTCACCTACGTTATATAAGAAATCCCTGTTCAAAATTTCACGTTTCTAGGCCCAGCGGTTTGGGCTGTGCGTTAATCGATCAGTCAGTCAGTCAGTCAGTCAGTCAGTTTTGATTTTTATATACCTATATAGATATGAGTTACTTACCTACACCCGGGCCGTTTCTTTTAGAAAACACGTATATCATCAATTGGTTAACACCCTTCAGAGTTACGTCACATGGATTCTACACGAATATTTGCAATGTTAGACTTTAAGATATTCATTCTCGATTCCATTTTGTTTATTTTTTGAGCTTATTATACGTTATCACTAGAGCTAGGGGTGTATTACGAAATATTTCTAAAATTAGTTATATTATATTAATTACCAAACTATTGTTTTTTTTATTTTTTCACATTTTTATCAATAACAGTATTTAAATTTATAAAAAAAAGAAAATATCATAAAAAAATTCCAAAAATTTTTTTCGAAAAATTCTTAAAAAAATTTTTTTTTTGAAAATTATTTAAGAATTTTTTTTTTTTTTATAAATTTAAATACTGTTATTGATAAAACTCGGTTGGGTTTTGTGGGTATACTGAACTGTAAAAGGCACACTTAACATTAATGGTTTGCTCAATATTTTTAATTCAGCGCTTGTTTTTCCAAAAAGCCATCAAAAGCTCTTTTTTTCTTGATTTTTCAAATTCATGTAGAGTATGCAAAAAAATTTTTTTCCGAAAAAACAATGGCTAATCCTTGTAGAGAATTTATTCGAGTTTTTAAAACCCATCTTCAATTTTCTGTGTGATCATTGGTTACTGAGATATCGATGGTCAAAGACGAAATGATCCTTTTCCATTCAAAGTCCGATATCTCAGCGAGAAGTGAGCATATAAAGGTCTAAAAAAAGCAAATTAAAGCTGGATAAACAAGTTATCCGGTCCATATGGTGGTTAAGTCAGAAAACTTTTTCCAAGTCCGTGGACCAAAAAAAGAAACCGAAAAAATTTCGAAAATTTTTTTTTTCAGTGTATTTAAGAGGGTGACTCACCCTCCCCCCCTCCAATGTTGATTAAAAAAATTTTGAATTCGAGAATATCATTCTTACGTTGTTACGATTGTTTTAAGCTATTTTATATGAAGAAGTCCCTGAATTGCTCAAATAGTATGATTATGTCAACACAGTCACCCTCTAGTTACTTACCCCTAAACTAAATATTATGAAATTGAGCAAAAACAGGTCAATTAGATTTTTTCACGTAGATTTGAAATCTGTAAATAAAATTTTAATACACTGTATTTTTTACCCTCTTTTCGTAAAGTTAATCCCTAAATTTTAAGCCCCAACCACCCCTGTTGAAGTAATTTAAACAAGTTGCATATCAATTGATAGCTCTTTAAAAAAGAACAGTATCGCCAATTTAAACTTTTGCTCTATCTATTACCGTTTTCGAGATATTTAACAAATTAAATTTTTACCCCAATCTTTGAAGGGTGATTTCACCCCTTCAAACCGTTTACAGCCGCTAAAAAAAAATAGGTGTCTCTTATTTTTCGATGTTCTACAACATATCAAAGAATAAACAAAATCGGAGGGGTACACCCCCGTGATGCTCCGTGTAAGTGTAGAAATATTTTTATGGTTGTGGCGCACGGAAGAATTTTATTAAACTTATACTTATGTCACTGAGGACTATCAGTTAAGTTAAAACTGAAATATATATCTAGTTTACTGTACGCAATTGGAATATTTCAGACACTGAAATTGGTGGAATTTGTAGCGCAATCCATTCACAAAATATTTATCAAAAATACTCCGGGTGGGCAATTTTTGTATGTCGTGCAGAAAAATAAATTTTAGATTTTATCCGCGGACATATTTCTGTAACTTTAAATCCTTTTTCATCCGACATAAAATAGAAAAATATTAAACTATAATATGAATTAAATTAATTGCTTTGCAATTACTAAAAATTTATAAAGAAATGAGAAAAAAGTGTTACAGAAATAAATAGTTAATTCTTTTATTCTTTTAAATTCTTGTTCTAAATATTAAATTTATTTTTTTTTTAATTTATACTAGAGTCCACGGTTCAAATAGAAGTTTTCGTAAGGCGTAACTGATTCAGGGGCCGGTTTCCCACCGTTGGTTTTATAAGATCATCAAAATCCATTCTGGTTAAAATATATATTCAACAGGAGAACGAATTGAATTTTCCCGTAGTTATGGCTAAACGTACAATTTTTCTACTAAATAAAATACGAATTTTATATTTATTTCTCAAATTTTTACTTTTTTGTTTCTCAAAATTAAATTTTTTTTAAAATCAAGTAGTCATTTGTAATTTAATTAGTGTTATGAAACACCCAATCAAAATAAATAACATCCATAACATGTATTGGCATATGTATATGTAAATTATCGAAATTTTAGATAAACTGTAGGAAAAAAATTAATTAAATAAAAAATTTTTTTAATTAAAAAAAATAAAAATTGAATAAATTACAACTCAAAAATCTATTATCTAACACCTTACACTAAACTGCTAGCGTAAATTTCTTTTTTCTCGATAAGACCAACGTACCTGAAACAAAACAAAAAAACCAAAAATTAATTTTTTCAATTTGTTAAAAAAAATATAAATATATATTTTAATAGTAGTAGTGTTGGTAGTTCTTATGTAAATAAATAAAATTAAAATCCTAATAAGCAAAAATACTACATTTTAATATACTTAATTAGAAAATTTAATTAATATACATAAACAAAACGCAGCGCGGGAAAGAGAAGAAAATAATTAACAAAAAATTTGAAATTAAATAAATATATATTTTAAATTAACATCATTATCTTTGAAAAACTTGATCTTGATGAAGTTTATTAGGTGCCCATAAACATAAACAAAATAATGTTTGTATGTCGAAGATGTGTTCCTATTTATATTCTTATTACGAAAAATTATCGAGTCATCCTGTGATTGTAGTTCACGATTCATAATAGATTTAGCATAGTATTTTAATGAATTTTGAAATACCCATATTACAAATTATTTAAATTTCAATCAGTAATTCCCTAACAAGATTTTAACTTAAAAATCATTTTTAATACAGGAAACATGATTTTAAACGTTATCAACACACTTATTAAGTAGAAAAGGAAGTATCTGTAGTACCTCTATATGTGTTATATCTTAAAACTATAAAACATATTAATAAAACTATATAAAAAATATATTAAAACTATAAAATATATATTTCATGACGTCGTTAAAGATTAACATTTTATACAAATCCGCAGCGCCAATTGAATTTCGATAAACTGGGTATCAATTTTCCGTTTTTGTTATTAGTTTATTACAATATCGAAATCTGTTTTCGAAATATAATCACTTACATTCTAAATATTTATTTTCGATTTATTTTGAAAAATGAAAAGACTAAAACTGAAAGGGAAAAAAAATACAATCGAACTCATGTATTTTCAACCTCTCGGGACTAATCCGCTCATGTATTTTCAACTTCTTCCTTCATCCTCACTCTGTGGAAATCATAGAACCACGTGACAGACATTGAACCAATCACAAAAAACCCGCGTAAATCATTACACAGTAGTCACGTCTTCTTCCTCAGTGAATAACCTTAAAATGGCAAAATGTCAAGTAATATATGATAAACGAAAAAATAAAACATGAAAAAAGTGTAATAAACTTGTAGTAAAATTATTTTTTAAGTGCTTTTAAATGAAATAAAACCATATATTATAGGATAAAGTCACCAGTAGTCGATCGGTTAATCTGACAGTTATTTTTCTGTATTAAAGTATTGCGTGAGAAGTGGGGACCAAAAACTTGAAAATTCGTGAGTAAAATCAGTTGAAAATAGATGGTGTTGAAAATACATGAGTCCGACTGTAGGTATTAAATAAATTATTATCCAAAATACTTTTTTATAAATTTGTTGATAGAATTTAAAAAATTTGTGGGTAGAATTGTTAATTGTTGCGAAATAAAAACATAGTGGAATTTAGCAAAGTAAATTCGTGTCATTTATTTAAAATTGTTAATATTTTCTTCAGTGCTGTAATAGATAATTCATGATGCAGAGAGACTCGAACATCCAAAGTAAATTGGCAGCTCGGAGCTAGATTTCATGTTTTGAATGCGATGACTAGACATGTCCCGGTACTACCAGCATTGCTGCAAATATCCGCATTCACACATGTAGAACATCTGCATTAATTTCTTACGTCTTTTACCAAAATTTACTACAATTCCGAGTAACCACTGGAACCATTGTTCTAAGTAAACTAGTTTTCGAAAATTTACATTTTGTACACAGATTTATACAATATGTAAAAAAAATAAGTTTCGGAATCTAGAGAGCAGACAGATAGTACCTACTAGAATTAAGTTTTGCTAGTAAATACCTATATACACCGATAAAGATTGCCAAAGATACTGCGACAGTGGTATTTAGTAGAATACGCAGTCGACTCTCGTTAATTCGAAACTCGAGGGACTCTTAAAATATTACGAATTATAGAGAGGTTCGAATTATCGCAAGTAAAAATTTTAATTTTTTAAGCATTTGCGATGAATGAACTTGTACTCAAAATGTACTTACAATCTTTCTGTCTCTTTCTCTCTGCAACTTTGAATTGTCGAGTGTTTGACGTCGATGAGTTCGAATTAAGGCGTCGTTTTGTTACGTTGCAATGATTTTTTCGTTCGAATTACCAAGTGCATAAAAATGTATTGTTTTAGTTCGAAATATACAGAGATTTTGTAGGGAACTCGTGATACCTTTGAATTATAGAGAGTTTCGAATAATCGCAGGTTTGAATTAATGAGAGTCTACTGTAATATGAACATCAAGTAGCTATGAAGTGAACGTTAAAATATACTATTAATAAACAGTATTTGTTAAGTGTGTTTTTCTGTGTTTATTTTATAATAGCAATGTCACATTAGCACTCTGTCATGTAGAGGCCTTTTCAATTAACAAATTACTTTTGTGTCTATAGGTACAAAGAACTAACAATGAAATTGTTTAGTGATTAGCATAATATGTAAGAAACAATTAAGAATTATAAATTATGTATTTCCACGCCGTATATTTAATCTGTAATATTCTATATACCATTAGCCAACAGATAAATACCAGCAGGCCCGGATTACCCAATATGCCTAGGCACGGCAGTATTAGAACAAGGCGGTAAAAATTGTAAAATAACGTTTTTTTTTTAACTCCTCAGTTATTTTTTTAGAGAAAAGTCGAAAACAAAGTAGGAAAAGTTAGGATTTTTTTATATTTGAGCAAAAACTGGGGGTCGTATTTTTCACGGTGCTTAGGACGGCACTTTAGGTTAATATAGCCCTGGCTACCATTACAGAACAGAAAATTTTTGTTGATATTACGTACAAGATAGATTAAGAGCTGATTTTATAACGGCTAATTTTAGAGTATTTTAAAAAGCTTTCAACTTGTCTGATAAAACGTAACAATATTTCCAGCCGAGCCGTTCATTATATTGGGTCATCGGGAAAGTTCGTGCCGTTTTTGATGTAAATGACCATCCCGATTTTCTTCAAATGGCCGAGAACTATGGATTTTGAATGTTCAAAAGTTGCCGCTAATTCTTAATAGTTTGCCTCCGGTTTCGCATTATTTCTTGGCCTTTTGTTTTATCCTCAATACACACAAGTCGTCCGGAGGGAGCTTCATCTTCCAAGGAAAAATTAACCTTTTGAAATCTAACAAACCACTTTCTACAAGTTCTGTCACAAAGCGCATCGTCACCATAAACACTACAAATATTTCTCGTTGCGTCAGCTGCATTAGTACCTTTTTCAAACTTGTATAACATGACATGATGTTCCTTGATGTCTAAGATTGCTCATTATTACTGACAAAAAAAAAATTTATATATTTTTTTACATATTACAAACAACACTATCGGCCTAACACTAGCATCTTGTTGCCTGTTTCGTTTGCGGTTGCTACTTGAAGGAATATGAATTCATTCGAGCGGCTCCAAAAACGGCACGAACTTTTCGGATGGCCTAATAAAATTCTGAAATTTCTTATTTTTAGGAAAAAAATTTAACTTCGAAACTTTTTAAATAAATTTCTTACGAGATTCACAGTTGTGTTTACAAATATTTATTCTCCACAATGTTAAGGAATTAGTTATACACCGAACATCCACTACAGAGATTACATATAAGATATAATAATAACTAGATGAGAAGTGTTACATACAATGCCAGTTTATATATTCTTGAGCATTTAGGTTAGCATTAAAATTAATTTCAGTTGACAACGCATTAATACGCTTTGACACACTACGGTTGAATGGCTTTCAATATTTAAAAAATTCTATTATTTGAATATCAATTTATGACCTTAAGAAATAAATTTGAATAAATTTACTTTCTTTACGCTCAGCTTTACTATAGTTCGGATAATGACCATATAATTCGAAATAATGTCAATATATTAAAAACAAAAGGTAATATTACAAAGAAAATAACATTGTTTCATTTTGGATACTGATTGTTGTAACTTTAACTGTATAAAATTATCTTGTGACAGTTGCCACAAATGAGCATTTGTAACTTTATAAAAAAAAAAAAAAAAAAAAAAAAAAAACTATTAGCATAATTACAAATTTCTTCAGTCCACATTGTATGCCTTAGTTTTCAACTGCTTCGACAAAAGTTTTTAGCTTATCAATTTATTTTTAGTGTTTCGTACCAAAACTGGCAAAACGGAATACTTATGCCATCATTTCGGTGTCTGTCCGTCTGTCACAGGCGATTGTCTCTGAAACTATTCGACGCAAAAATTTGAAATTTGGCACAGAGACAGAGTAATGAAAGGAAGTGTGAAAGAAAGCATATTAAAGCACAAATATATATATATATATATATATATATATATATATATATATATATATATATATATATATTTATACACACACCGGCATAATTAGCGGAACATAAAAAAATTTTAAAAACCTATTTATTAAACAAAGTTGGCGGTTTTTTTTCATTTTTACTTAAAATAATATTGAAGTAACGAGTCAATTGACTTTGCATAGAATTGTTCTTATTTATTATTGATGCAATTCTTTTTAAGCGGTCTGTCATTTTCGAATTCAAATACCGTTTCTTCTCAATGTGGCCGAGCTTCAAACTGCCGTAATTGAAGAATGGCAAAGACTGTCCCAGGAAATTATAGATAACATCATGCTGAGTATAGAAAAACGAATGGAAGCTTTGATAAAAATACGGGAGGAACCGAGCGGGATTAAAACGCTGTGTTTCAGTTTCTATTTGTTAAATAATCTTTAACTTAAATTATTCTTAGATGACATAAGATTCCAAAAATTTGCCATTTTATATGGTTACTTGTTTTGCTATCATAAAGGTATATCGACTTGTGAACATGTAATTTTAAGTGAATAATTGAATAATTAAATAAGATTAATATTTTCTTGAAATTAAATGGTTTGCTTGATTTTACAGATATTTTTTATGTTCCGCTAATTCTGCCGGTGTATATATATATATATATATATATATATATATATATATATATATATATATATATATATAACTATGTATATATAACTGTATATATTTTCTTGTTTTCTATTTAGAAATACCTCTATTTGTTTGTTTCCCCCGGACCTTGTAAACCAGAACCATCGCTCAGAAAAATCTGACAAAAATGAATAAAAAGGCTTGATGACAGGTTTTGCTTTGATCAAGATGTTAGTCAATAATTATAATACATATATAATATAACACATATTATGGATGTTATTCTGAGTTCTATGAAATTAAAGAAAAAAAAAATTGATAAATTTACACACGGAAAATATATTCGAATTTCTGTATCTGAATATTATTTAATATTTGTAAAATTTTGTCTATGGAAATAGTATATTCAAAATATTCAAAGAAATTAACAATAACATTTAAATAACTTGTGGATTTAAAATTATTTAAAGAAATAAAATAACAGGCAGCGGACAGTGATACATTCAGTAAATATCTCTTTGTTTCTGGTAAGTGAAAACAGGCCAAGTTGAAAATAAAATTTACTTGTCAGGAAAAATAATTTCTCTATTTTCATAATTATGTTACATATTACATTAAATCTATAAAAACCACCGATTGTACGGAACCCTCTTTGCGCGAATACAACTTGCATTTCACGACTTGTTTTTCTTGTAGAACGCTTAGGTGTAAAATATTTTTGCTGTATATTTTTTAGTTATCCTGGCTACTCATTTGATAAGTCCCAATTGCAAAACTTCATGAGTTTATACACTTTCAATTCCTTTATTCGACATCTAGTAATCTGTAGCTACAAAACATTATTGACTATTAACTAGTGACACTAGATTGTCTTTCCTCTCAAATAAACCGCCTACAATGTCTAGACTATAAAGGATTATGAAAATGCTATTCTGAACAAAAAAATCATAATAAAAAGCTTACAAATTTTTTTTTTTCAAATTAGATATTTTAGAGTACCTATTTATTTTTTTGAAGAACGGAAAACTTCTTTAATTCAAACATCTGTTTGTCTATGTCTATGAACATTATTTTAATTCTATTTTCACTAATGGATAGCTCGAGGCGAAAATTTTTAAAAAACTTTGTATTTTATAGTACAAAAATGAAAATTACACTCCCAATGAGGGTAGTACACAGCACCCTCATACTCGTAACAGACATTTATTCAATCTTTAAATTGATTCTGTGCTTAAATTGCATCTTATCTTAAAATTCATATTATTAAAGTCATGTTTATTATTAAAGTTGAGGACAAAAATGGACAAATAGGGATGAACGTTTCAAACTGTTAAACTAAATTTTTTTGTTTTTAAAGTTTGTTGGTTTTATAACAACAAGAAAAACAAGGAATAAATACATTCCATGCATCAAGCGTTAACATATTTTACGTTTGCGCATGTACAGTAATAGTCATTACTCTGAGGCTGTTTACACAATCAGTGAAATAAGGAATAAGAAATAAGAAATAAGAAGTATGCCATCTAGTGACGTTGAATGGAACTTTAATGAAATAAGAAATAAGAAACAAGATTTAAGAAATAAGAAATAAGAAATAAGGAGTATGCCATCTAGTGACGTTGAATGAAACTTTAACTTAACTGCTCATAGGTAAATGTATTTAGGTATTTTTGTACATCAGAATTCATGAAAAAGTAACGTTCGTGATGACTTTTTTATCACTAAGTGAAAAAAATCACGAATTTTGACGTAAAAAAATACCTACATATTTATATATATTACCAATTACGTTAAAGTTCCATTCAACATCACTAGATGACATACTCCTTATTTCTTATTTCATTAAAGTTCCATTCAACGTCGCTAGATGGCATACTTCTTATTCCTTATTTCTTATTTCTTATTTCTTATTTCACTGATTGTGTAGACAGCCTAATTGTACTGAAATTTATAGTAGACAATGTATGGCTTAACCCTCAAATACTCTCAAAATTTGAGCCAAATAGCACTAGTAGTAAGTAAAATACCGGCATTTAATGATAGCGCCGATCTAGGAACAAAACTGGACAATTTCTAACATTTTTATCAAAAACGATCGAATAGTTCCGAAATTTTGCCACTTGGTGGGTGCTTCGGGTGCTCTATTTGTCAACTAGCAAAGATGTCGAAAAATCAATTACAGCATTTAATTGGTCATTAAAAAAGACGCCAAATAGCATATCTTGACAAATGTTCTGGAATATTCTATTCGTCAACTACCAAAGATATAAAAAAATAGATGTCGCCGTTGACGCCACCTAAAAAGAGACCAAATAACACATTTTGGCAAATGTTCTAGAATATTCTATTTGTCAAATAACAAAGATATTAATAAAAAGTCGACTGCACCATTTAATTGTCCAGCCAAAATTAAACTGATATATAATCTAAATGTCTTATTTTGACAAAGATTTTAGAATAATCAATTCGTCAGCCAGAATAGAATATTCTAGAACATTTATCCAAATGTGTTATTTGGACTTTTTTCCGATGACCAATTAAATGATGCAACCGGTTTTTCAATATCTTTGTTAGTAGAACAATGTGAATGGAACATTCTAGAATTTTTGTCAAATTACGCTGCTTAATCAAATTTTTAATAATCAATTCAATAGTGAAGTCTGTTTTTTGATATCTCTGCTAGCTGACGACTAGAATACGCTGATAAATTCGATGATGAAGTTGGTTTTTCAACATCTCTGCTAGTTTTCTAAAAGTCGCCACTTATATTCATTAATATAACATTCAATTTCGTTTATCTATACAACCGAATTTTAGGTGTATTACGACACTAACAAAAAAAAAACATTCTGTGTGTACTGACCTGCAGCGTTTGATTGTTTTTTTGTCGTACCCGAGTGGTGGTTGTGTAACACTTTGGTGGTGCACAGTTTCATAGTGGCGACTGTATTTACCGAAAGCAAGTCAAGTTGTTGCTATCTATTTTTATAATTAAATTTTTTAAGTTGGAATACTAAAAGTAAAATACTTTGTTACTGAAAATAAAATTTAATTTTCTCTTTGTTATAAATGATGAAAGAGAGACACAAGTGAAATTAACTTCAAGCTTAGGTAAGAACACTAAAAAAAAAGATCCTGAGCAACATGAGTCAGTAAGTAAAAATTATAAAAAAGTTGACAATTAATAATTTTTTCTTTTTCAAAAGAAAAAAATATAGTCTTTGTGTCTTTTAGCTGTTAGATTATTTTTAGGTACTGTATGATACAGTTAATTTAAATTTCTTTGAAAAAATTCAATCGTGTGTACACCTACAAACAAACAAAGGGTGTCACTAGAAAGCGGTATAAAAAATACAAATACGAATATGAACCTCCATGTAGTATGTACAGGGGTGCAACAACTACAAATTTTTCGGAAGGAGCGGTTAAACAAAAATTTTCAAATAAAAAATATCAATAGACCATTAAAAAAAAATTGCCTTTTAATATAATATACAGAGTGTACGGAATATAGGTATATATAAGACATTTATTTGATGAAAAGTGGCTGACATGTCCCAATTATATTTAGTATACGGACTATTGCCTACAAGTTGCGGACTTGGTACTTGTAATCAGACCAAAATATAGATAAGATCGTTTTGAAATCGAAAATTATGGTTTAATTTAGAAATAAAATGTAATCGTCAAGAAAAATATTTTATCTACTTTCATTCATATATTACTACATTAAATCGATAAAAACAATACTGTTTGTGTAAGGAATTCTGTTTGTGTAAGTACAACTTGCACTTGACGATTTCTTATATTTTTTTTACCTTACAATATATAGCATATTTATACCAACACACAAACATTTATTGTAGGCAATTTATTTTTACTAGTTAATACACCAACGAATATTGTCATATTTTTTTTTGCACGATCGTGTATTTTCATGCATTTACCGATGCTGTTGACAATACTGGTAAGTTACATTTCCCGAATGTTTGTTTATATCCATGAAGACCAGAAAATAACAGTGCGGTAAGTGAAATAGATGCGTAGTAAGTGAATAAGAGTGTGGTAAGTGAAATTAGCTCAAAAATGATTGCAATTATTTATTTATATTGCAAAAGTACAATTTGAACAATTAGGAAAATTAATCGATTAATATGAAAATTTTCACTAGTTTGCACATTATTATTATTATTGTTGCCATTAATCTTCATATTTTATTGACATTTCAAAAGGTTGGTTCAATCATTAAAATTTTCTGTGTGTTTTCAAAATCTTCCTTTCATTTTAAAATTTCAGTATAAATTTGCAGCCAATATTAAAATGCTTCATCAATTTCAATATTCTCACTAATATTATAGTTGAACAAACTATTTTCCTCCATTTTTTGAATAGAAAATTCAAAAAAATATTCACGCGAATTAAACATTGACATTAATTTTTTATTTACAAATATAGTTGTCAATTGTCACTACAAAGATTCGTATTATAAGTTGCTCTAAATATTTGTAATATATGTTCATTCATGGCATTCTATGTGATAACATAGAAATATAAATTTCACTTATATTATCCGAATTTTATGTTTTATTTACTATATTTTTATTTTTTAATATTTTAAATCGATCGTGCAAAAAATATTATACAATACACGATGCGTTAAGTGCCTTTACTGATCTCGAAAATTGCAAAAACTCGACCCTACGGGTCTCGGTTTTGCAACATTTTTTCGATCAGTAAAAGCAACTTACCGAACTTATACATATTGTAAAATACTATTTCCTGTTCCACTTACTACTAAGTTGTTCTACTAACTACTAATTTACTTACCTAGGTGTGAACAACGCTTTACTATACCTACTAAAAAATTTCTGCGCAGTTTTTAAGGACATCTTGTATAAATTTATATACAAATTATGTAATATATAAACGTAATATAATATAATGTAATTTTTTACACAATAAAAGTTACACGTGTACATTTGTATACGTGATAGTTGATGATGTACAACAGACTAACTCAACACTGAAATGAGAAAGCATCAATTCTTATATTTTTTTTTTCTTAATTCTGTTGAATGTGGTTGTTGATCTGTGTGTGTGTGGTCCGCTGAACTGAGCTGAGACTGACGGTGAGGCTATGAAATACATAGTATAGCAGTGTTATACATATTATTGTGTTGTATAATATTAAAAATAAAGGACTTTCCAACAGAATTACGGTAGTACTTAATAGACGGGGGCTACTTACGATCAGAAAGATGAGACCTGTACCGGTGAATACGCAATGCTTTTGTTATTTTGGGTATGATTCTATCAAACTGAATGCGGCTGAAATTGTTACGATTGTATAAGAATGAATCAATGGCATCTTGGTCAATAATAAGCCCAATTTTAGAAATATTATATACATGATATTTCTTACAGGATCCGGAGCTGATATAATAATTAGCAACTGTGAGACTTGCTATTATAATCAAAGATAATGGCACTTCACCAGAATTATTGCATATGATCTTAGTTGTTGTGCATCTAAACCAAAGGAAAAAATACCTTTTTTGCCTAGGTGTTCCAAGTCTTTTAATCTTTCGATATAGGTATATTTTTTGACAACACTTTAACTATCTCATTTAATTAACATAATGAATTGGCCATTTTCCAAAGTACATCGAGTGTTCAAGTATCAGCCAAAGCTGGACATTAGGTGAACATATGAATATTGGTGTATGTTTAAAATACGGACAAAAGTTCGCCATGCATTGATAATGTTTCACAGGCACTCGATAACATTTGAAATTAAAAAATGTAACTACGTCTCGCATCAAAGAGAGGATGTGTTTGATTATCGGAATTGAATTGGCACTCGAACGAACGGTCGGTGGCCTAATTGGTAAGGCGCTTGGCTAGTAACCAAGAGATCCGGGTTCGAGTCCCAGCCGATCCAGTTTTGATAATTTTTCAAACACTATGTGAATTTTAATTATCTCATTTAAAATAAGCCTAACTTCCACATGCACTTTGCAAATTTTCTTGTAATTTTAGGGCTTTTTGTGTACGTACAATCTCAAAGACAGTTCTTTAGCTTAAAAAAATTTCTTTCTTTCTTTCAACCTATGAACCTATGTTAAATATTTTTTTGTTTTTTTTGTTTTTGAAGTAACAAATATTTCTTTGTGTATATTGAAAGAAATCGTTTCTTTGAATCATTTGATTATAATATCTTATTAATTTTATTGTAGTCTATAAATCTTTTATTAAAATTGAAAACAGATAACTTCAAAATTCTTTGAAAATTTTAAAATCCGTTATTTTTTCGTTTGTTGCTCAAGCAAAATTTTTATACAACAAACAAAGACTCCTACATATTAATTACAAATTGCTATATTTATTTCATATATATAGGTATGTATACATAGTTGTAGACATCCAGTCAGAATTTATCTGTTAGCAAATAAAATCTTGCAAGAGGTATTCATTATAAGATAATAGTGTTTTGAATTTATAATGATCAACTGCATATAAACCAACTGCGACAATTGTTTGCTATTGCTATTTTGCTTCTGTTGTTGGATGCTGTTGATTGAAATTCTGTATGTGTCTTCCTTTTACAACGAAAGAAGTAAATATCTCTGTACTTATAATATCGTGTGTAAGAATGTGAATACATGAAAAATATCAATTGGTTTGACTCGTTTAGAGCAATCTGTTTACTTTAAATTTTTTTCCCTCCGCACAGATAATAGCACTAAGGAAAAAAGGTCATAAAAATATCCACTCATTGTTTCACGTATATGTACAAAATTGTAAATAAATACTTTGGTGTTATTATGCGTTTATAACAATTGAAACTGTATGTACATACGTATGTACAATCAGTCATAAAAACTGGTGAAATATTTATCCAGCTTGGTGAATGTTTTTGATTCGTTTGAGACAAGCAATAAGGAAGCCCTCCTGTACTTTTGATAGCACTCTGTACATCTGATTGTAAAGATAATAAGCTTGGCTATTAACATTAAAACAGTAAAAAAAAATTTTGCCATTACTTGACAATTTTTAGGGTTCCGAACAGGGCCAGGTTAGCCAATAAGCCGACCTAGGCCATGGCCTAGGGGCGGCCAGTTTTTAGAGGCGGAAGATTTTGAAAACAGGGCGGTAAAATTTGTAATTAAGGTTTTTTTTTGCTCGTCACTTATTTTTTAAGAGAAAGTTCGAAAAAAAGTAGGAAAAATTGAGACTTTCTTCTTTTCAAGCTCATTTTTTGCAAAGGTAGGGGCGGCATTTTTCACGGTGCCTAGGGCGGCACTTACGGTTAATCCGGCCCTGGTTCCGAAGAAACATTTTGGAACCCTTATAGCTTCGTTAAATCTGTCTGTCTGTAACGGTCACATCCTCGTAATTTCTACATCTGTTGACCTATATGAGCATGAAATTTTGCATGTATATCTTACAAGTAGAGATATTAATTAATTGGCAACAAAAAAAAAACTTCCTGTTAATATTTTGAGGTACTTTTCCGTATTGGAAAGTGAAGATGCAAATTTTTTTCACATACCGCATCGTGTGAGATATTGTTAGAAAGAACTCGTAAAATAAGATTAAGATTCATTTTACCATTTGTCATTTTTAATTCCCACTTGCGAAGTACTGAGCTTTAAATTGGCGAATGACTTATCTCCCCTCCACCTTTGTAATTCTGAAACTGACTCAAAAAATTTAAAAAAATTATAAATACTATAGCACTTGCCAAAAATTATTAAAGAAATTTCAACTAAGTTGTGTTAGAACTTTCGGAAATATAGGCAAACCAATTTCCGAAAATTAAAATACCCATGTCGCACCATCTTGCATAACATGACGAATTTCCGTTTATAAAAGTTAGTTTTTCTTGGAAACTAGTTGACATAGAATAATAGTTTAAAAACCTTTTTTATGTGATTTTTTCTCCTCTTTCCAACGGTATAAAAAAATTTCACAAAAATTTTTGAATAAGGGGAAATTTTAGCAAAGAACTAATTTTTTTCACGAAAAATGCTCAAAAAGCCACGTTCCTAACAACGGGCGTGTCTGGCTGAAGAACTTGTCCAAGATTTTTGGACTTCCAATGTTTTCACCAAATTTCATAAAAGTAGGACGCTTCGTTCGAAAGTTATCGTGCGAACACATATACCATCTGAGTTTTTTGAGAGTTGCCATTTTGATTACAGCCAAACCGTTGATTTAATCGAAAAATTGTTCAAATAAGAGTTGTAGATACCGACGGGGGCAACCGATTGCTATAGTCAGGAGCTTTATAGCTCTTATGGTTTTCGAGCTATGATACAAACTTATAGCTCTTATGGTTTTCGAGCTATGATCGAAATCGTTTGTGAAATATTAAACTTCAGTATATGTTTGCTACTATAAGTTATGGTCAGAAGTTGTGAAAAATTCTATTTACTAAGGAATCCTATCTTAATGTGTGTCCAACACGCCCTTGACAAATTTTTAAAGTACTTATCTATCATTTTTTACGTAATGCTATAAGAAATCGGTTTCAATATCATTTCAAAAATTGTATACAACCTAATAGTAATATTTCTTTTTAAAAAAACAACAAATTAACCTATTGTGTTTATAAATAGTACTTAAGAACTTCTCTTCCATTTAGTACTAGAATGTCCTTCAAAGTTGAGCTTTGAGAAACTGTATCAACTATGCACGCATCTAACCATTCTTGATTAACTGATGGATAAAATTTAATTCTTAGAGTTAGTAGGTATATTACCAAAATATTTTCTTTTCTAAATGCAATTGGAATTTAGAAGAACTTGACAGATAATATGAATTAGTAAAACTATTTCATTGACACAAACCAACTAAATTTATTTAGTTCAAAAGTAACATTTGCTTAGTATTTTGTTATACTCTCAAAATGATTCCTTTGCTCAAAGATCAAAAAATACTTTTTTTCTAATCAAAAAATTATTTTTTTGACCCAAAGAAATAGTTTTTTGACTACTGAAAAAAAATATTCAAGGGAATATTTCTTTGAATCTAATTTTTTTTAATTTAAAAATATTTTTTTACCCAAATAAAAAAATTCAAAGAAATTTTTAATCTTTGAACAAATACCTTCACCTACAGAAAATTTTCTCATAATGAATAGTAGATATATTAACACATTAATGGTCATGAAGAATTATGATGAAATAACCCCCTCACACCCTGTTTTGACAACTAATATACGTTATAATATCCGACAGCGACGTGGTGTCGCAGTTAGTCTGATTTCACTTCACGTCTTACAGCGTCAATGATCGTGAACCGGTTAAAAGAAACTCAAAGAATTTTTAAGTTAGAAATTATGTTAGATTCAATTAAATTATACTATTTCTACATATATACGAGTATATTTAAAGTACTAATTAAAACAAAATATCCACCTACTCTTTTTCATCTTCTTTTGAAATTAATAGTTTTGCTTTATCAACACATTAAAAACAGATGTTTTAACAGTTTAGATATGTAAAACGGTATATAGCTAATCATTATCGTTATCTGCTAACAGTTAGCAATAAAGAAATCTAAATAAAAATTTTGTGAAAACCCACACACTTGAAGTGAAACTTCTTTCTATCAATATGATATAATTAATCCATGTCAAAATTCAAGATTAAAGTGTCAGTTTTTATATAACAGTGGTTATCACTTCTTCAGCTTTCTCAAATAGTGGTAAATCACTTCTTCAGCTTTCTCAAATTGCTTGTTTTAATCATTTTCTTGTGATATAATATCTAAATAAGAAGTTTTACGATTTCTCCATACTATAATGCTCATCACAGTTCGTTCTCGGGTCGGAAAAACACTATGAGTGTTTTCTTAAAGCCAACAGACAAGAAACAAATGAGTGTATTCATACTGTCCTAGCCGTAAGCTTTGATGCAATCACACTTCTGTATAACGATCGGTCTCAAAGAATATTTGACAACGAGAACGAACTTGTCAGAGTATATATTGACAGTTTGAATAAGTTAGTCAGTCAGTCAATCAACAAGAACTGAATAATTTGAAATTCCTAAAATTTTATTCATTATTTTTAATTTTTCTGTGCAGTATGGCCACTGAAAGATCATGGAATTTTTAAAAAGGGGATAATCATGTATTAAAAATTGATTATGTACACTGTTTATAATTTACATATAAACTTTATTTGTAGATGAAATTATCTTGTGTTATTCTTTAAAATTTTTGGTTTAATTTTCCTTAAAATCATTTTAAACATTCTAGGATCTTTGCGGCAGTACTGTACGAATGTTTCTTCATAATCCATTAAGGAACGATACAGTGTGTGGTATTCACCTCATTTTCGTTTGTAATAAACCTGGGTGGATTATTACAAAGTTTTCTTCCTTTTTTTTTTTAATATTATCTTCATCAAAAAGTGGAGCTGGTTCTGACTGGTTTTTTAACTGAAAAATGAATGGTATTTTTAGAAAAAAATGGAATATACATTCGACTTCGACTATGAATGATTTAAAACAGAACTTTGATCCGTTTATGGAACATAAATGTAAACTTAACAACATTTTGCCAGATCGAGAGTGGACAGATACCGAACTGTAATCAGCACTATAGTGTGGAGTGACCCGTACTAGATAACAACTGGTTGACAATTTTTCTTTATGATTTCATAGAATGTCTATGGTAAGTATAAAACTGAGTCTCTGAAATTGGAAATATTGTAGTTCGATCGCCATCTTGAGAAAAAAAACGATGAAATTAACTTGTTGATTATTTTCGTAATCGAACGATCTGACAATGTAGTCATTTTTTGTAAATAACAAATTGTTTTATTAAAATTGGTAAAAAATGCATTTATTAAAATTAATTATCTTACCCATAAAGAACGGAGCGGGGGGAGATATATATATAAATTTTTACCCTTATTTTTTTAGAGCTATTACAAACTGATTAGTGATTAGTATTATATTCAGCGCTGCTGAAAGTTTGAAACGTTTGAAAAAAGGTGGTCTGCCCAGACCGGGTTTACCCCATATGTATAACATTTTGTAAGAAACATTTTGTATAGGTACTTTTTTACAGTTTCACACCTTTGATGAATAAATAGTTGATTACCAGGAGCAATCAGTGAAACTATCTAACCGCTCATATAAAATACCTATATATAAATACAAGTTATAAAGCTGTACCAAGTCTTAAGGAACATTTTCACATATATTTATATTGTACAGTGTACTCGGTAAAGATACTTGTTCAAGTATCATGTTCTATAAAACAAACTCATCTTTATACAGAGATATTACAGTAACAGGTTTTATAAGAATCCACTTTTTATTATATTATACATGTAATCTGTAGCTGTAATTGAACATCAACATATCTGTTACCTATTTTGAGATATAATAAATATATAATACAGGATGAGGTAAGTTTTATTGTTTTTTAAAATATTAAAATTTGAGTTTTTTATATTTAGTTTTCTAAAAGTATGAACCTTCAAAAATATATCCTGAAAATTTAAATTATTTTTAAATTTTCAAAGTTATTTACATTTTAATACAGTAGCTTCCGATATTAGGTATTATACTTTAAAACTTTAAGTGCATTTTTCTTGAAACTACCTTTTTCAAGCTGGTCGATATGATATCTCAACTTCGGTCAAACAATTTTTTCCAACAGCCGTCATTTTTAGATTTAGAGATTTTCTTCACTGTATTTCTTGCCATAATGACAACCTTTCTGAACGAGAATATTTTCTTTTTTTTCGTTTCAGACAAACACAAATCCCAAAGTCATCTCAATCAGCACATTATTTTTTTTTACATGGCTGTATTTAAATCTCTAAAAGACCCTGAATGTCCATTTTTTTATATGAAAACTTTTTATTATATTTTTAACCCTAGAATCATACATACTCGTCAAAACGACGAACGAACTTCTCTACCTGCTCCAATAATGTGACTTGTCGGTACCTGCTCGTTGTGAAACTTCTGTTATCTAATTTATTTGTTATTATAACACATAACACATATAAATTTTATTTATAGCTATTGTCGTCTTTTTTATACTAAAATAATGTGCGTCAAAAGAACGACGATGTATGATTAACCTATATTTTTTTTTAAAGATTTTGTACTCCACATATAAAAGTTTTCCTAATTTTTCTAAAATCTATTAAAGATATGGATGTTATAATTAATTTATTCAATGATTATGATAATGTGAAAGATGATTACAGCTGTTTGACTTATAGAGACGACATAATACTGAAGTTTGAATATATTGAATCGAAAACTAAAGAATGTGTATATAAAAGATTAACAATTTATTTTGTGGAAAATATTTTAATTTTTATTATTTTTTGAGATCTTATTCGAAAAATTACTAACAAATTTTAGAAAATTTACAAATGTGCCTAATGGGGAAATAACTACATATCTATAGGAATATTTATGACTGAGAAATTTCACATTCTGTAAAGTCACACATGTCCACTGATTCATAATAGTTCATAAATTAATTATTACAATTGATGTATTTATATATTTTTTAATTTTTATAATGAAAATATGCTTTGATAAAAAGATTAAAAAAAAATTAATAAATATTTACATTAAGAAATTTTTGCAAATCCAATTTTTTTAAATATTTTGTTCGCTTTTGTAGTATTGTTATGTAAAAAAAATGTTTTTTGCAAATAAACTCTAAAACTCCCCGTAAAAAGTCCATTCGTCGAAACGACGCCGATGTATGATTAACTTGACTCGTAGACCAACGTATGATTCTAGGGTTAAATTGTCAATAAATACGTAGATGGTAAAAAAAATAGACAGTAAAAGTATTAATATGTAAAGGTAACTGCGAGTGATAAGGCCTAGCTAAGGGAGATCTTAAATAAAATTAAAAATACTGCAGAAAATCAATTTTTTTATTAATAAATCAACTCCGAAAATGCCAATCTACCAACAAAAAAATTTAAATTGGGAATTAAAATATTGGATTAGAAAATATTTAACATTTTTGAAAACTCTGTTCTTAGGCCTTATTTTACTATGGTAGGATATTAAGGCCTATTATAAAAAACAACAAATAATGACAGAAAGCAACAAAAACTAAAATTTTAAACAGTATTTGTTAAGAATCTCCATCATTGTCATCAGAATCCAAGGAATAAATCGTGCGCTAGAAGCTACTTTTAATACGCTTAACTGATATTTGACCAGAATGAACATTTGCTTTAGATGTTGATACCACACATGGTAAATACGGCTTTGGTGAGTTGGGTTTTTATCCTTAATTGTCAGGGAATATTTCGATTGAGACTTCGGCCAATATTGAGGCTGTGAAACAGTTTCAAGTATTAGGAGCATTATAAAGCTTATGTAATTTTGATAGGCTTTATTTGCCGCCAACACCCAAGTAAATAAAAAAAAAATGTAAGTATTTTAACAGATGTAAAATTATTTAGTGAACTGAATTAACAAAAAGAAAAACTGAAAAACAAAAACAGAAAAATAATTAATAGCATTAATACTACAATTACATAAGATAATTTTCGTTGAAATTTTATTATTCGAGCGACAAAATCTCATCTTATGATATTAGGCTCATTACTGGAGACAAGGCGCGGGATGGCGGCAAGTGGTGCATGCGTTGCAACTTGTTGGTGTCTGAGGCTTGTATTCGAATACGACTGTACGAATATTTGAACGATTTATGAATTTTTGGCCTTATTACCCGACAGGCCTTATTACCCGCAGTTAACTTCGTTTCTTTTTTTTATTAAGTCCTAAAAAAGAGCCAAATTATTTCTTTCTAGACTAGAATATCCCCTTAATAAATTAAGTTATAATACCACCTACAGTTACCCAAACTCTATAAAACGTATGTTCCATTCAAAACTAAAAGTATCAATATCAACCAAAATGAAAAACAATGTCGTCTACGTAGTACCTTACCAATTTGTCCTAGTGTTTACACTTAATTTCCATGAACTACCGGTTTTGATATTGATAATGCTTTGACATACTACAAAAAGAAGAAAATGACCAACTGGTACACTATTTTGACAGCTAATACATTTATATGGAATTGTTGACATCGTACAACGTGGTGTGAGTTAGTAAGATGTCACTTGAAGTCTTACGATGTCAATGACCATCAAGATGTTAAAAAAGTTGAAAATTTTAAAAATTTTGAAGATTAAAAACATTGTTAACAAAAACAAATTTTAATTACATCATTGAAAAAACAATTAATGTGTTTTTTAAACAAAAAAATTAAAATTCCTCGGGTCTGGCAGTTGTTCAGTGTAGGAAAACAAACGGTTGAGGTAGGAGAAAACTGTCCAGCTTATATGTATACGCTTCTGGAAGATGTTTACCGTAAATTTCTTGAAAACAAACATAATATGGTTGCTCAGTTGTGTTTGTTAGAGTATCTATGTAATTTTTGAACAACTGTCGTCAAAATATGTGGAGTTTTGTATGTTTGGATCATTTTGTACTGGGTTCAAAATTGTTTTGCTCTTCAGATTATTAGAAATATTACCTATCGTAATGACAATTTATTACAATATTGTAAAAATCAATTAATAATAAATAAATCTTAGAAACGACGTCTTTTAAAAATAAATTAATATATACGATAACATTTAAGTACGTAAACTTATATCAGAGTGTAGAAACAACATAGCAAGAAGCTATAAGGTATATTCTCATACTATACCTATTTCTTAATGGCTGTTGTTGCTAGACGCATATGCACATTAAAAAAAAGCTAAACTTGGAAGATTTGTTATAAAAGTCACAAGAAATCTGATAAGTGAATTAAACTATTCGGATAATTTTGAAGTAAGTTATATTGTGTAAATTGAAACGATAATTTTACGCATACATTTAGTTTTGTATTAAAACATAATAAATAAATAAAGATCAATTAATAGGGGAAATATTACTTATGATGTGAGTGGAGGACAATGGAAATAATCGAAGTTAAGACTCGACCTGCTAACTTAAATGATAGTAACTTAACACGCTTGGTTCCCTCGTTGGAGCATGCATGTTAAGCTGGAGTAGGCTTAAATTATAAAGTTTATAGATTTATACTAGAGGGTTTTTAGTGATATTGTATATTAAGGAAAAGGATATTTTTGGAAAGTAATCACCAGTTTTAATATAAAAATAATTTATTTTTACGTCCTGGGGTCTAGAAAATTCCCCTCGTTAGGCCTTACCAATAAAATAAAACAAAAACTAACAATAAATATATTGGAAAAAACCGCAATCAAAAAAAGTTTTACAACACTTGCAAAGTGAAATGTTCTTTTAAGACGTCAGTTAAAATAAAAATAATAAAACAAAAATTAAAGATTAAGATAAAAATAAAATTCAAATTTCTAATATTTTTCATTATTTAGACATTTTTTTTGAAGGTTTTTATGAAGAATAATTTTGGGAATACGGAAGACCTTTCAATTAATTTATAAAAAAGTTTTTTGTTTTTAGCAAATTTCCAGAATGGAATTCGGCTATTACAGCCACTGTCATGCGCGACTTGAGCCCGAGACTATGGCAGAAATATATATATATATATATATATATATATATATATATATATATATATATATATATATATATATATATATATATATATATATATATATATGTCCACGCGATAACTCTCGAACGAAGTATCCAATATTTACGAAATTTGGTGAAAACATTGGAAGTGCCAAACCCTTGCATTTGTTCTTCAGCCAGACATATGATGCCAGGAACATGGTTTTTTTTCTTGCAAAAAATTAGTTTTTTGCTAAAATTTACACTTGTACAAAAATTTTTGCGAATTTTTTTTACACCATTTAAAAGAGGGGAAAAATTATATAAAAAGATCTTTAAACTATTATTCTATGTCAATTAGTTTCTGAGAAAAACTAATTTTTATAAACGGAAATTCGCTATGTTATGAGGGATGTTGCGACAGGGGTATTTTTATGTTCAGAGGGCGGTAATGTATACATATAACGGAACTGGAAATAAAAAATTTAATAATAGATAAAATGTTAAATTAAGTTCAATAACAATTAATTTAATTACCGGTTTATTTATATATTTTTATTTTTAAAACTATTTTTAATGATCGAAATGAAAGTGAATCTAAAAAAACTAATAAAATGGTCATTAAAACATAACTTTTCACTTTTATAATTATTAGTTTTATTTGTAATTATACATAAATAATTTTTTTTAACTATAATAAAATATTCTAATAGTTTCAGTTTAATTATTTAAAAGTGCCAAAATGTTTATTATTTTGTTTTTAACATTTGCAGAAATGAGAAATAGATTGAAAATTAATCGATCACTCAATTTGGAATTAATAATTACTTGAACTAATTCCTCAAAATAATCGACTAATCGATTAAGTTATTTGGTTTTCTACTCAAAAATTTAAAAAATTATATTTCTAGTTTGCAATCGTTTTTGACATATTAAACATTTCGTGCGTTAGCGAACTCTATTAACCTCATTTATAGATTTTGTTAAGTACCTACAAATAATATTTATATACCTAATAATAAAAATAATAATCCGTTCGTGCCCGGCGGGCAACTGTTAGCTTCGGCTACCAGGCTGACGAGGCTCTGGTACTGTGTTTCGACAAGAATGATCGTGTGGAGGGGACGATGTTGTATCCTCCGAGTGAGTGTTATGCCTGCGTCAGTTTGATTTGGTTTAATTGGTACCTTGACCGGAATTCAATGCGTCGTCAGTGCTGTCTACTCTCATGGGCGTGATCTTCGGAGTCCGACGAGACCGTTCAGACGAGTTGAAATGTGTGATGTTACATCTGTGATTTTGTTTAACCTATCTGTGATACTTTTATATCTGTGATACTTTTATATCTGTGATACTTGTTATGCCACTTGGGGTTTTCATGCCTGCCGTGGTATTGTCTAGCTGCTCGGTCTGTGATATTTCCCTGGCCTTGTTCTTGTCATTTCGATGGGTAGGAATGCGGCTCCCGACGCACTCGTTCTCATCGGCCACACGTACGAGTCGACGTCTGCCCGAACAGCTTGAGCGAGCTCGCCCAGTAAGGAGACGTCGTCGTCCCTCGTACGGATGCGTTCGTGGGCGTTGATATGGCGGCTTCCGCCCCGTCGAAGTGATACGAACACAGGTCAGATGTTGACTTTTTGATACTCTGTGGCATTGTCCCGTTCTCTGTAGCCTCGACTCGGACGAACGTGGCCTAGTCATCGTACCGGTCTCCCGTGTAGGTTGACCCCGACATCTGACAGAACGGCACATGTACCCAGTAATCAGTTATCTGACAGAACAGTACATGTTGCTCAGTAATCAGATGTCACTGTCCCTACACGTGACTAGGTGTTGACGAAGCCATTTCGGAATTGTCGAGACTATGGGGAGCGGAATCGTGTCACAGAGCAAGAAATTTTGAAAACTGTGATGTTGTTGTTTTTGTTTTTTAATAAGATTGATTTTAATTTGTTTTATTTTAACGATGTACTACTGAGGGCCTTTTCCACCCGAGGTGGTACATCAATTGTTGTTCTTATCTGTGATATTTTGTCGTGCCGCTGTAGGCTTGCTGTTGTGATCCTTCAGCGGTATCGTTTTTAACTACTTATTGCGACACTGGTCGGCCTGTGGCTCCCCAGTGACATAATAAGATTTCGCTTTTCTTGTGTTTTTCTTGTGATATTTCGTGTAAGATTTGTAGTCCTTTACACCTCGGAGGGAGTTCCAGCGATGGCTTCCAGGCCTTGGTGACGGGACGCCCTGTCTAGTACTTATCGTACCGTCACCAAGGACTGTCCACTCTCCTTAAGCCCTGGGATGGCAGGGCCCATCGATGGATTTTATTATGTGTATGTTTTGTCCCTTGTCTATCGCATTTATGTGTTCCTGTCTGTTTTGTGTATGTTTTTATCTTTATCGTTTATGGCGGCGCATGCCCTTAGTAGGCGATGCCGCCGGGTGCTGCTGACCGCGCCATCCACCGGCAGCAGTACCCCAATTTTAATTTAAAAAAAAAAAATAATAATAATAATAATGTAACTTCCCTTCTGTTTCTCCAACTTTATGTCACAATTTCTTTAACAACGACATTACTGTGTTGATGTTGGGCAAGGAAAAGTTGGGATAGGGGATGAGATTTAGAAAGAATATGTGTCTGTAATCCTTTTCTTACACGGAGAGAAAAATCATATAATTTTTGTAGATAAAATTTCAGAAAAATTACCATGCTCTCTTTTAATGCGTGCGCGATCGACGACCAAAGTAAAAAATATATTATAGCATGGTAAAATTTAATGTGGTAACACAACTTCTATCACACTCCTACGCATATATGTAATAGTTTAATTCTTGTTTTCGTACTCTTTCATTTGCGCATCTGACCCGCAACCTTATGTTGCTTCGGCTGCACCTTTAAAAACTTTGAAGATGCCCGATTGTTTCCGACCTTTAATTCTTTATGATCCATACAAAAATGCTTGGCAACAATATATTCTAATACTGAAGATAGTGGAGTAACAAAATGATGAATTAAACGATGACCATCCGTCAAGACATTCTAATGAACACTGATTCGACACCACACGACACGACACCAGCTAACCAGCTACTTGCAACACCAACAGTCCTGCTATGTGACCTTCATATATGATTGTGTTGATACTTTCTGCAGCTTGCCTCGCTATGTGACAGCGTTGATACCTTCTCTTTCTTTCTTTCTACTATTAGCTTCTTTCATTCTTTTCTACTTTTCTTCTATTTTAAGACAGCATGGTAATTTTTGTAAGAAAAACAATTAAACTGTCGGCAATAGAACTTTTTACTGTGCTGTTTTACAAATTTTACGGAGCTAATATTACAGAAAGAACATTCTATCCTTTAAATTTTCTATGATTAATTATAATTTTTATATTTTTACCGTACAAAATGGAATATGTTCGCCTTTTACACGTCGATTGTAGTGCTGAGCACAGTAATTTTTATATGAATTTTCTCTCTGTGTAGGAGAATTAATTATGTTGGGGTAAGGTTGCGGTTTAAGTACAAGCGACTTGGCATATATCGTCGCCTTTCAGGCATAAGGTCATATCTCATTTTTAGTGATTTCTTAGGAGAGCAAAAAGACAAGAATACTGTTACATTTCGTGTTATTTATAGATGGTTACAGTACAAGCAGTGAAATACGCGATTTCTGGCGAGTATAAGATTCTGCTATAATTTAGTTTCATAATCAATTTAGTTGATCTTACGTTGGATATTTTCAAAGAGTATAAATTGTTGGAAAATCCTATAGTCAAATCAGTTAATTGAAGAAAACAGAGACTCTTAATTGAACAGTATTTTCGCAAACAGAAATTTCAGTGAATATCATCAACTTTTGAAAAATTAACTAAACAACTTAAATTTTTTTTTAATATTTAGATAACTATTAACTCTAGAATCATACGTACTCGTCAAAACGACGAACGAACTTCTCTACCTACTCCAGTACTACAACTTGTCGGTGCCCGCTTGCTGTAAAACTTCTGGTATCTAATTTATTTGTTATTATAACACATAAGACGTATAAATTTTGTTTATAGCTATTGTCGTTTTTTTTATACTGAAATAGTGTGCGTCAAAAGGACGACGATGTATGATTAACCTATTTTTTTTTTAAAGATCTTGTACTCCACATATAAAAGTTTTCCTAATTTTTCTAAAATTTATTAAAGATATGGATGTTATAATTAATTTATTCAATGATTATGATAATGTGAAAGATGATTACAACTGTTTGACTTATAGAGACGACATAATACTGAAGTTTTAATATATTGAATCGAAAACTTAAGAATGCGTTTCAAGTGACTTAATAAAAGGTTAACAATTTATTTTGTGGAAAATATTTTAATTTTTATTATTTTTTGTGATTTTATTCTAAAAATTACTAACAAATTTTAGAAAATTTACAAATGTGAATAATGGGGAAATAACTACATATCTATAGGAATATTTATGACTGAGAAATTTCACATTCTGTAAAGTCACACATGTCTACTGACTCATAATAGTTCATAAATTAATTATTTGAAACACATGTTTTATGATACAATTGATGTATTTATCTATTTTTTAATTTTTATAGTGAAAATATGCTTTGATAAAAAGATTAAAAAAATTAATAAATATTTATATTAAGAAATTTTTCCAAATCCAATTTTTTTAAATATTTTGTTCGCTTTTGTAGTATTGTTATGTAAAAAAAATGTTTTTTGCAAATAAACTCTAAAACTCCCCGTAAAAAGTCCATTCGTCGAAACGACGCCGATGTATGATTAACTTGACTCGTAGACCAACGTATGATTCTAGGGTTAATATAAATATTGCTAGAGCTTCTTAAAAAAGCAAATCCTTGCAGTTGAAATATTCTATGCATCTCGCACAATTTAATGTCTATTTTTTCCGATATGTCACGATCGGGAGATACTTACGAAGAAATCAAAAAATGCTTTATTAATGAACAAACTTTTTCAGAATTGAGAATTTTCTACCATTACTATAATATTGAAATAAATCATGGCTTCCGAAGATATTTGTTTTGATTGACATAATGACATCTTTAGTTATTCCAGTAAATGCTCGAAAAAATAATAATTATTACTAATTGTAAAGTACATTTATTTATTTCTCTATAAAATTTTATAAAACATTTTAGTAAGTTCGTGCAAACTTTAAAAAAAATTCAGACAAAATGTGTTATCCTCAGGTATTTTATATATTCCATAATATGTTTTGTAATAAGATTAGTAATTCTCTTTTTAAAATTAGCTTACATTTATTAAACGGTAGGGCTTTCATTTGCTATAATAGCTTATGTACAATATATTTTTAAATTTGCATTATTATATACAATATATTTTTAAATATTGATTATGCTATAACTGTAGCATAACTCAGAAATGAATACTGCTGAAAAATCGAGGATAATCGAACCCATACCATTCCAAATACATATTAGTAACAGTGACCTTGTAGTGAGCAACTTCAATTCATGTCTGATAGGTCCTCATCAATATCAATATCTTACATTTTACAAGTAGTCATCCAACAAGGAAATTAGTTGGCACAGCAGAGTAGACCAATCTGGTCGCAGTATTTGCAGATCATCAGTGACAGCATGTTCGGCAATAATCTGACTTTATGCCAGCTTTGCCAGAATTAAGTTCCTAAACAATACGACTACACTCGCATACCCGAGAGTATCATCATAAATGCGTACGAATATCAATTTACCTTTTGTCCCAATACTGCCCTACTAGTAATTCGTATAAAATAAAAAATTTATAATAGGAGTGAATTACATTGAACAAAGTAATAAAAAGCATTCAAAATGTTACTTTATTAGTTAACATTTACAATAAATTATTACTTATAATATCAAATGTGTACATTTACACATCTGTGTACAACTACATCATATCATATGCTGGATAAGTTAACTTGAATATTCAAAAGTCTATCAGTATTCGATTACATTAAATTGATAGATAAATTTTCAATATTTTATCGAAAAGAAAAAAAAAACTTAAATAAAATTTATAATTTGATTTATGACTTTATATGTTTTTATTATATTAAATTTTATCGCTTGATTAACTATGAATAATAATCACTTCTTTATTTTTTTTTTATTCTTAAATTTACTGTAAATATCGACACGTTAGGTTTTTTTTTTGTTTGGTAAAAAATTGAACATCAAAATTATGGTACTGGTAAATAATAATACGAAAACAAATATTTTGATTAAGCATGGTGAGGCATACAGAGAGAGGTCTCAAATAATTTGTTAGCAATTTTAATTTGAATGATTCGTCACATGTAGTTAGTTAATGTAATTTAAGAATTTATCTAATAATAAGTATAAATAGGTAGTTGCAAATTTTTGCTCAATTATAATTCTTTCTAATGGATAAAACTATTTGTTAGTGAAATGTAAGGTAAAAGAGAAACATTGTATGATTTGAAAAGTTCTTTGTGTATCATTTTTGAATTAACAATATTGACCAAGATGATCACATGGCTTAGTTGCTACTTTGCTAGCGTGTTGGCTTCTAACTAGGCCAGTTATAGGCTAGACACCGCTGACTAAAGATGGCAGGAGCCGATATTTCTTTAATCTTGAATGGTTGTAACGCCTGAGCAGGGCTTAATTTCGGCCAGAACACGACGGGGAGATGTTCCGGAACCTTCCAGGAATTTTTATTTTTTGCCGCCACGTCGAAGTGTGTTTTTTTTTTATCAGTGTCGTAAGGGGTTTTAGGGTTGACAGCAGAGACTTACGGTAAGCCACGAGCTACCATTCTTTTTGTTCGTTAGCGTCATTTTTAGGGGAATAGGAAAAAAAAGGTAAGCCAAAGCGACTGTTTTTTTACTCGTTAATATATTTCGGATTTTTTTCTCATCACTTCGTTTTTGTTTTTGGGAAAATTTGGGAAAAGACGTTCCGACACCTACAATTTTAGAAATTAAACCCTGTGCCTAAGTGTATCCCAAAAGCAATCACCTTTAGGGAGAGTATAGCAAATCCTCTTCTATAAGGAGGATCTCAATACCCCTGCACAATCGTGGTTAAATAAAGAGCAGTAAAGTATAACGAAGAGAACTGAACTCGAAGCACAAATATTATTTAATAATACTAAAAATATGAAATAATATTTGTGATCTATTCTGAATTAATAGTTCTAAAACTATGGCTTTCTTCATTGAAATTTTTTGGCCTATATGCCTAAATGCCTATTTATTAGTCTCTTATCAGTTACTGAACACAACCCCACTCTCCAATAGGTTTTAAATAGAAATGGGATGGAAAAGTCTTACAACTATGTTGTCAGCTTTTTTCTGTTACTAGAGGCACAGTTTTCCTCGATTATGTTCTGTCAATACTTATTGCCAAACTTTCTTTTTGGACTAAAAATTTGAAATTTCCTCGAACGAAAATACAACAGACGACCTTTACTTCTCTATTGTCTATGTAAATGAAAAAAAAATTGTTTAAAAGCTATAAAACAAAACAGAACACTATATAAAATCTTTTCTGACACACATTACATACACATTTATAAGTAATGGCATATGTTAAAAAATTTCTTTCCACGAACGAAGACGCCTACAATTACCACGAGTACGGAATAGTTAGGTATGTATGTGGAGAATTTCTATGAAATATAACATCAAACAGTAATAATAATTATAAACATGGACGACAATATTTTAAATTAATATCAGACATATTTTATTTTAAATTATGATATATGAGTGACAAATAACATTATGTGCATTAGAAAACACCTAGCCGTATATATCGCCGTTTTATTTTCAATTCTCTTCACATTATTTTATCGAGGTATGTTCAAGTACATAATAATATGTGTTTATGATTTTCTTGGTTTTATGTAGTGTGTACAAGCACAAAATAACCTGTCTGCTGACATTATTCAGTATCGGCGGTTCATAGACGCACATAGATATTGTCGTGCTAAACCAAAAAGGCGTATCTCAACTGGGAGTAAATTGAAAAAGAAACATTTACAAAAAATAAATTCGATATACTTAATTTAAAAAATAAAACTGTAAGACTGACTAAAACTACAGCCCGTTCAACTGAACTTAAGCCTGTAACTACAGTACCTAACCGTCAATGATTCCTATTAAAACCATTTAAATTTTTTATTTATTCAAACTTAAATTTAAATTGAACGGACTGTACAGTTCTAAAGAATATAATGAAGGTGTACCCACATCAAATTTTTAAATTGAATTTTAGCCTATTATTATTCTATAAAAAATATAAAAAATTATTGTTTATACAAAAAACTCAAAACTGACCTTTGTTGCGTCAATAAATACACTTATTAACTCCTCAGTCTGGTTATTGTAATATGAGGCTGATATTTGAAAGTCACGTTCTGAAAACTCTAGAGTTGTCTACTACCGTTTTTAAGATGATGTCTTTTTCTCTCTTGGTGTGTCCGTGTAGGCGTACGTACGTGCGCATGTACGTATGTTCATGGAATTTTTTTTGTTGTATATTTGCCTCATATTTTGATGTACTGTCAAAAGAATTTAAAGTGGAAAAAGCATCAAAATGCAAGTTTGAATAGTATTAATCAATTTTGAATGAATTTAAGGTGTAGTCGGCAGTTGTGATAGGTATCAGACTGTTTACTCTTACTCATTTTCATTTAGTTGTTTAAAAAAATTGATTTTTAAGCTATGCCCTCTTGACTTAACACGGCAGTATACAAGTGCATCACACCTTCGTACAATGCCAATTCTATTTTGTACACTTAATTACGTATATATGCTTGTTATTGCATTAAAAGTGACGACGAAGATATTACCAAGAGAAAATCATCTAATTGTCAGTTGTAAACGTAAACACAGGTGTAAATAATTTCCAGATTAGCAATTTTGTACTAAAAGAAGAAAAGGAGTGCGTCCCAAAATACCACGCATTTAAAACACATTTTTTTGCTACATGTAATAAAATTTATTCCGTCAAATTAAATTGATGAAAGAATCTGTACCTAAAATATGTTTCGGAATAAAATTATTTGTTTGTCCCATCGTCAGGCTTCACCCATTGAATCAACCGATTTGAAATTTTGCACCGTAATAGTTACAAAGTCGTAGAAGGACATAGACAGCGTCGTGGAGAGAAATGGCGGGTCCCGGGAATATGCATATCACATTTTTAAAAAATTTTTCGCCCAAAAAAGTGACAACCATAAATCAAACCTCTTTTTAAATTATCTCGGGCCCCTTACCGACCACTATGGGCCCCCTCTTACAGCCCAGGCCCCGGGGCTAGAACCCTGGCTACCCTATACGATTAGACTATTTTCTACGATTGTACACATCTCAGTCCTGCGAGAAAATGTATTTAAAAACAATGTAATTTTATGAGAGTTGGTTATTAAAAGAAGGAACAATTGGATATTGTTAATGGAGGAAACGAAAAAGGATTCAAACTCCTGTGACAAAAACTTATTCAAAATTCAATTTGATATCATAATTTAAAATATCACCCGAGGAAAGGGGAGAGTAAAAACAAATTATTCATATTTAAGTAGGAGAGAATCCAGCTCTTATATCAAAAAGGAGTCACATTTTTAAAGGTTTCGTAATACTTTTATGACATTGCATACTAGTTTCATCAGTCTCCAATTCCACTAATGATTTGGTGCTGATTTAAAGGTGCTGAAAAATTTTCGTAAGCTTAATGACATCACCAAATTAAAAAAATTCTCTTATTCTCAAAGTAAACCATATTGAAGTGATTTGAATTGGGGCGATTAATTGATTTAAAGAAATATGGGTGTGAGTTTTCTATTTTTGCTATAAAAATTACCCAGTTCTTTTTATGTATGTGACTGATACAACAGAATATTTGTTTCTAGTTGTTCTATTTGCTCAATCTTTGTAAAAATGAAAAGAACGGCTTCGAAAACCTATGCTTTCAATTTCATCATTTTCTTCATTCAATCATTTTACTTACTGTTTTTAAGGGATTGGAAAATTCTCAGGAAAGTTAATGACGACACTAAATTAAAAAAATTGCATTTTTCTCAAATCAAAACATACTGAAGTGATTTGAATGAGGGTGATTAGTTGAATTAGGGTAACTTGGATGTGAATTTTTCATTTTTGCTATAAAAATGACCCAATTTCTTTATAAATATAATTAATCCGACAGAACTTTATTCCTAGTGGTCCTACGTATCTAGAAGAACGATTTCGGAAACCTACAATTCGTTTCCAGTGTAGCGAAAAATTTAAATAAAAAAAATTATTTTAGAAAATATTTGTATTTTATTATGTTAAATGGTTTTTTTTTGGGATATTGGTGGGGTCGCTACATATGGGGTCAAATTAATGATAATTTTAAGCAGAGGCATATCCTTGGTTAGTCCCTAGGTGTTGGTGGGAAACGCAAGAGCTACGTGGAAGCGATTTTACCGTGGATTTTCCCCGACCTAATTAAAAAGACCCCTGAAAGTGTACATCGAAATAAAACGAAATAAAACCTTCGGTCAAATATTAACAATTTTATTACAAATTTAAAATTTTCTGTAAGCGTCAAATACAATTTCAAAAAACATTTTATTTTAAGTAAGAAAACAATTCAAATTTTAAAAGTCTCGTGAACATATGGAACAATTATATAATAGATTGATAAACAATTCATTATTGAAAATAAATATATACGTTACAAGTTAAGGTGGTACAACCCAAAAAAAATATTTAAGTTCTCTTTTAAATTTATAAACTCGTTAGTTAATAAAAATTTAATTTGTCCATGTTACATCTCAGTACTGTATTTAATAAACCTTCTAAGTAATTAAGTATTCGCTTTAATTGCAAAGTTTAATAATAAAAATGTAAATAACACATTAAGTTAATTTGATATAGCAAATAAAAACATGTTTGGCCACATAGTTAAACCTTTTTTTTAAAATTAATTTGATTTAATATTTTAAGTGGTGAAAGTCAAACTAGAAATATTTAATTGAAAACATGTGATATTCCGAGATTAAGTTTGGTGTGTCGTAAACTTATCAACTAAACTAAACTAATCTTATAATTAGCAAATTACGAAATATTATATAAATGAAACTTATTAACAAATTGACTGGTGGCACGAGCTACTGGACTAGGGGTTTACTCAAATTTGTCGCGTTGAACGGATTCTAGACGGTGTAAAACCTTTGGTTTACCGAACAAGACCGTAATCCAACATTTTACGACGTGAATTGATACCATAGCAAAAATAGTGACTCGACCAAAATATAACCTACACTAAACTAACTAAATAAATTTTAAACTAGCCAAGAAAGTATTTTTTTCCAAAATACCCAATTAGCCGTATCACACCTTATGTGGTTTTAGAAAGGAAGAAAACACCGGGTCATTCATATGATTATAATTTCGGAATACCACATTTAAAAAATTCGCCACGAGGGCATTTTCAATAATAATGAATGAAATAAAATATTACCAAATTTCACATGATTAAATTTAAATAGATTTTCATTTGTAAAATAACATTAATATATAAAAATTTGAAAATTGGATAAGACATTTAAAAAATTATAGCACATATCACCTGAATTTGAAAGCGTGGAAACTTATTTAAATTTACAAATGAAAGGAATTACCAAAAACATGTTTACGCAAATTGCTAAAGTTTTAAATAAATTTCCTTGCTTAAATGATTTAGTTGAAAAAAAATTACTTAGCTTTTATATTAGTCGACCAAAGAAAATATTTTTGCTTCATTGTAATTACTCCAAATTCGTTTGTGAATCATCTGAAGGATTTTTATAAATTTTTTTTTTATTTTTATTTTATTTTTTTTTTTTTGAATAGATGAAACATTTTTATAAGTACTTTTGATATTTTCAGTTCGACCGCTCGGCATCAAGAGAGAGAGTTCCTTTTTTTTTTATTTTGGTCACTTAGAAAGGATCTTACCCCTTCCACTTGTTTTTTACCATTTTTTGATAAACATCAAGAATCAGAAAGGAAATATTACTTAATCATTCAAATGATTCTAGAAATTTGTATTACATAATTTGAAATAACAAAATTAATATATATATTAACTCAATACAATACCACTAGGCGATGCATTGTTTTTTTTTTTTTGATAAATGATATGATCTAAATCGATTATGAATTTACGTATCCTACCAATAGATGGTAGTGATTTAAATTTTTAAATAAAATGGGTGAATTAAAAATTTGAATTTGCTAGTTGTGCCAATAGATGGCAACAATTTAATTTTGAAAATGCAAAATGCTAATGTTATTATAAATAATTGAGTGTAGCGACAAGGTATTGTCGCTACAATTGGCACGCCCCAAAAATGGCGCGAACTGCGCTTAAGAAAATTTATCCAGGATATTTTGGGTACCTTGATTGTTCGTAGTAGAGACGTTCGTTGCTATCCTGTTGTAATAATCATTGAATTGAGGTGCAAGTGTTGATGAAATCACTTTGAAAGTTCCTCTTCTTCTAAGGTATTCTTCCAGATATTGCTTATGGAATTTGAAATATTGTAGTTTTAGCTTATATGTAGTGATTTACCAGTTTGACATGTGTGCAATTTGAGGTTGTAGCGAAAATAATATGGTTTGCAGAAATTGCGCTGGAGTACACATTTTACATTGGCTAATGTACGATCAAGAAGCCTATTCCAAACTTTGCTTCTTCGCTCGAGATTACGGTATATAGGATGAGTGGTTACACCATACTGAATCAGTTAATTCGGAAAATGTAGAAATTGTTCCAAACGTATCGATTAGAATTCATTGCGAAACTGTTGACATGATGAACACTTCGTGATCTCTAGTAATTTGATCTAAAATTATAAAAATGCATGTGATTTCTGCAGAAGAGGTTCTGGTATATATTGTGTAGTTGCAAAGATTGTAGGATTCTTCCATTAAGTGGCCAAAGTTATTTTGGGGGGCCATTTTTTAATGAATATACTAGTAGTTTTGTATTGTGAACAAAATACGTTACAATTTTAAGATTATTTTAATTTTTTACAAACTGTATTAGATAAATTTTGCATTATGTACGTAAATATGATTTATAAGTTAAAATGTCGACTAATTTTGTTATGAAAGGTGAAAATAAATATGAGTACTATGTAACATGGATATATAATATTTTAGAATTTTGTTAATTTTCTTTTTTTTTTTTTTTTTGAGCTAAGACAATATTTGTTAAATTTGATTTTGAATATATTTTCATATTATGAAAACATATTCAAATTTAATATACATATGTATAACGTACGAAATTTTGAAAGTATTTCTTAAAAATTTTTTTTTTTTATTTATGCACAATGTTGCATTTTATTTGAAAGTTAAAATATTTGGTTAAGAAAATGAACTGGTAAGTTGTGAAATTAGTTTTAATGTGATTGGGTTTGGATATTTTGAAGTTTGGAGTTTGTGATGTGTGTGGAAATAAAATTTGTTTAGGACAATACTTATCTTAATTATCCATATAGTATAGAATCGACTAATCCGAGCTTCGTGGACTTATGGCTATCGTCCTTGATATATATATCACATTTTAAAGTGTTTCTAAATAATACGTATATGACTAAATCTTCTTGGTTATTCCTGTTACATAAATTAAGTTTTAAAATAAATGTAAATACAGTAAATCGTACAATTCTGAGATGTAAAATGTTATTTCAGAATTTTTTTTTTTTATATGGAAATATTAAATGAATCATAATTATGACTCAATGATTCCAAATGGTAATTATCTGAGACATTGTAACTTGCTACTGGGGAATTTTTTTAGTTCTGCTACCATTTGTAGCGAAAAATTTAAATAAAAAAAATTATTTTAGAAAATATTTGTATTTTATTATGTTAAATGGTTTTTTTTTGGGATATTGGTGGGGTCGCTACATATGGGGTCAAATTAATGATAATTTTAAGCAGAGGCATATCCTTGGTTAGTCCCTAGGTGTTGGTGGGAAACGCAAGAGCTACGTGGAAGCGATTTTACCGTGGATTTTCCCCGACCTAATTAAAAAGACCCCTGAAAGTGTACATCGAAATAAAACGAAATAAAACCTTCGGTCAAATATTAACAATTTTATTACAAATTTAAAATTTTCTGTAAGCGTCAAATACAATTTCAAAAAACATTTTATTTTAAGTAAGAAAACAATTCAAATTTTAAAAGTCTCGTGAACATATGGAACAATTATATAATAGATTGATAAACAATTCATTATTGAAAATAAATATATACGTTACAAGTTAAGGTGGTACAACCCAAAAAAAATATTTAAGTTCTCTTTTAAATTTATAAACTCGTTAGTTAATAAAAATTTAATTTGTCCATGTTACATCTCAGTACTGTATTTAATAAACCTTCTAAGTAATTAAGTATTCGCTTTAATTGCAAAGTTTAATAATAAAAATGTAAATAACACATTAAGTTAATTTGATATAGCAAATAAAAACATGTTTGGCCACATAGTTAAACCTTTTTTTTAAAATTAATTTGATTTAATATTTTAAGTGGTGAAAGTCAAACTAGAAATATTTAATTGAAAACATGTGATATTCCGAGATTAAGTTTGGTGTGTCGTAAACTTATCAACTAAACTAAACTAATCTTATAATTAGCAAATTACGAAATATTATATAAATGAAACTTATTAACAAATTGACTGGTGGCACGAGCTACTGGACTAGGGGTTTACTCAAATTTGTCGCGTTGAACGGATTCTAGACGGTGTAAAACCTTTGGTTTACCGAACAAGACCGTAATCCAACATTTTACGACGTGAATTGATACCATAGCAAAAATAGTGACTCGACCAAAATATAACCTACACTAAACTAACTAAATAAATTTTAAACTAGCCAAGAAAGTATTTTTTTCCAAAATACCCAATTAGCCGTATCACACCTTATGTGGTTTTAGAAAGGAAGAAAACACCGGGTCATTCATATGATTATAATTTCGGAATACCACATTTAAAAAATTCGCCACGAGGGCATTTTCAATAATAATGAATGAAATAAAATATTACCAAATTTCACATGATTAAATTTAAATAGATTTTCATTTGTAAAATAACATTAATATATAAAAATTTGAAAATTGGATAAGACATTTAAAAAATTATAGCACATATCACCTGAATTTGAAAGCGTGGAAACTTATTTAAATTTACAAATGAAAGGAATTACCAAAAACATGTTTACGCAAATTGCTAAAGTTTTAAATAAATTTCCTTGCTTAAATGATTTAGTTGAAAAAAAATTACTTAGCTTTTATATTAGTCGACCAAAGAAAATATTTTTGCTTCATTGTAATTACTCCAAATTCGTTTGTGAATCATCTGAAGGATTTTTATAAATTTTTTTTTTATTTTTATTTTATTTTTTTTTTTTTGAATAGATGAAACATTTTTATAAGTACTTTTGATATTTTCAGTTCGACCGCTCGGCATCAAGAGAGAGAGTTCCTTTTTTTTTTATTTTGGTCACTTAGAAAGGATCTTACCCCTTCCACTTGTTTTTTACCATTTTTTGATAAACATCAAGAATCAGAAAGGAAATATTACTTAATCATTCAAATGATTCTAGAAATTTGTATTACATAATTTGAAATAACAAAATTAATATATATATTAACTCAATACAATACCACTAGGCGATGCATTGTTTTTTTTTTTTTGATAAATGATATGATCTAAATCGATTATGAATTTACGTATCCTACCAATAGATGGTAGTGATTTAAATTTTTAAATAAAATGGGTGAATTAAAAATTTGAATTTGCTAGTTGTGCCAATAGATGGCAACAATTTAATTTTGAAAATGCAAAATGCTAATGTTATTATAAATAATTGAGTGTAGCGACAAGGTATTGTCGCTACACCAGTTTCAGCATTTTGTCATTTTATCCCTAGAATCATACGTACTCATCAAAATGACGAACGAACTTCTCTACCTGCTCCAATACTACAACTTGTCGTTGCCTGCTTGCTGTGAAACTTTTGTTATCTAATTTATTTGTTATTATAACACAGCAAATGTATAAATTTTGTTTATAGTTCCTGTCGTTTTGTTTGTATTGAAATAGTGTGAGTCAAAAGGACGACGATGTATGATTAACCGATGTTTTTCTTTAGAGAGTTTGTACTTTACATATAAAAGTTTTCCTAATTTTTCTAAAATTTATTAAAGATATGGTTGTTGTGATTAATTTATTCAATGATAATGATAATATGAAAGGTGATTACAGCTGTTTGACCTATAGAGACGACATAATACTGCAGTTTTAATATATTGAATCGAAAACCAAAGAATGCATTTGAAGTGACTTAATAAAAGATATTTTGTGGAAAATAATTTAAGTTTATTATTTCTTGAGATCTTATTCGAAAAATTACTAATAAATTTTAGAAATTTTCAAATGTGCCTAATGAGGAAATAACTACATATCTACGGGAATATTTGTGACCCAGAAATTTCACATTCTGTACAGTCACACATGTCCACCGACTCATAATAGTTCATAAATTAATTATTTGGAAGACATGTCTTATGATACAATTGATGTATTTATCTATTTTTTTTAATTTTTATAATGAAAATATGCTTTGATAAAAAAATTAATAAATATGTATATTAAAAAAAATTTTCCAAATCCAATTTTTGTAAATATTTTGTTCACTTTTGTAGTATTGTTATGTAAGAAAAATGTTTTTTGCAAATAAACTCTAAAACTCTCCGTAAAATGACGCCGATGGATGATTAACGTTTCTCGTAGACCAACGTATGACTCTAGGGTTATTTATGGTTTTTAAATCATTGAAAATCTTAGTAAACTTGACGATGACATCAGATCTCTGTTTAGGAGGGTCATGATCCCAATACCCCCCTTGCTTCCGTTCTTGATTTTAAGTGTTTCATAAAGGCTAATGATTCACATTGTAACTTTGTTCGATTATAATTAAAGAATGGTTGGTTTTTGTGTGACAAAATTCAAATATACAAATTCCTTTTAGTTAAACAATTATATTATGGTATCAATATATCTACAAACAAAAAAGTAGATCAATAATAACATAACCTGCCAATATACGAAGTGCCAAATATGTATTTAACAAATTACTATGTTTAACAAAAAAATTGCTCATGACTATATAAACTGAAAATTAAAGATAATCGCCGCCAATACTGAATTTACTGACTGCCTGCGATTTATAACAGTTATTCAGTTACTCCACTATTTGTTATGTTGGTAACACTGTAACAGTTTTCATTAATCACTCAACATATTCACAATATTATAATTCAAATGTCTGTCATAAAAAAGAGACCAATAATTTTTTTTTTAATACACAAAAACATTATTATAATGCCCGCGTGATTAATACCTTCAAATTATATGTAATCATCAGCTGTTATACAGTACAGTTATACATTTAGATCTTTTTTTTGTATTCGTAATTTTGTGTAGATATGTGTCTGGTATGGGGGTCAAACCTCAGAGAGAAAATGTAATATTTCTTAATAATTCTAAGAAAGCGAGAAATTACAAGATTGACTACATTGATACAAGTACTATTTTATTTGAATAAATTGTCTTGTTACCAAGAAGATACTTTGTCATTACTCATTAGTTGCCTCAATATGAGTTAAGGGGCACCGAAAATTTATTTTTGGTTTAAGAGTCTAAGAGCTTTTGGCCAATTTATCAAAAGGTTGTGCAATGTGCACCAATTAAAATTTTGTATATGACTGAAACATACGCAAACAATCTAACTTATAGAAAAGTTTTTTTTTTTATTATTAATGAAAAAATTATAGCAAATTAATGAAAAGCATGCAGGAAAAATTAAGATACCTCAACAAACTAACAAAGTTATGAGAATTTAAATTTGCTCTTTGCACAAATAATTTGGTTCCATCTAGAGGAATTTAAGAGGTCTTCTTTTACAGTGGTAATCTATACATATAATAAAACTGTAACGAGACCATTTCTGTACATGGAATATTTTTTGAAAATTATACTGGTACATTTTTTGGAAATTATACTGGTAATAGTTATCGATGTAGATATCAAAACAGCGATTTTTAAATTTTTTGTCTGTATGTTCACGCATCACGCAAAAACTATTGGACGGATTTTAATGAAATTTGGTGTGATGATAACTTATTACCTGAGTCAACATGTTTTTATTCCGGGAAAATGTCTCACTCCCACGGGAAGATCGAAAAACCATTTTGAGCATGTGCACACATAACGAAAAAACTATTGAACGGATTTTAATGAAATTTGGTATGATGATCAGTTATTGCCTGGGTCACCATCCAAAATACTCTTTACTCCGGGAAAATGTCTCATTCTCATGGGAAAATAGAAAAACTATTTTGACAATGTTCACACATTACCCAAAAACTATTGAACGGATTTTGATGAAATTTGGTGTGGTGATAGCTGATTACCTGCTTCAACATGTATTTTTCCCACGAGAAAATACAAAAACCATTTTAAGCATGTGCATGCATTACGCAAAAACTACTAAACGGATTTTGATGAAATTTGGTGTGGTGATAACTTATTACCTAGGTAATATACCACTTCAACAGTTAGGATACCAATCAACACTTAGAATACCTATATACTTCTCATTGAGTTTATAACAACGTGTCGCGCGAACGGCGTCGCGGGTAAGGCTTGTTTAACATATATGTATATGTAATTATAAATATACTGTATATAAGATACTCGGAGCTCGACTTCAAAACACATTGATAAATCCAATAGCTGTTTCATTAATAATTATATTGTGCCATAGTAAAATATACTACCACAAACAATTAAGGGAGCAAAAAAAAGTTGTTAATTTTTTAGAGAATTTTGAAGGGCTGTATTTACGTGAAAAATGGTCGTATCGAGACGATAAAAAAAGCATTTTGAAGCTCCAAGATTCTAGTCTTAAGATCTTTCGTCCAAAAATTTTTAGAAGGGACAGTTATCGAGCAATTCTAAGTAATAAAACAAAAATTGAAAATTGAAAATTTTTTCCTCTGTTTTTTTGGTCTACGGGCCTGAAACATTTTTTTAGAGTAAAGCCATGGAATTGACTTGATAGCCTGTTTATTCAGCTTCAATGTCCTTTTCTAATTTTCCTCTACGTTAAATTGTTCCGGAGATATCTAACTTTGAATGCAAAAGGATCCTTTTTGCTTTAACCATCAATATCTCAGTAACCAGTGCTGGGACAGAAAATTTAAGGACAGTTTTTGAATTTGGAATAAATTTCCTACAAGGTTGTTGCCGCGTACTTTACGAAAAAAAAATTTTTTTCATACTTAATTTTAATCTAAAAAATGTAAAAAAGGGACTTTTTTCCTTGTTGCGAAAAATTGTCGGCATCCTTGCGAATGTTGGTGGGGAATCTAATATTGGTACGAATTTTTATAGGTCACTGTACCCCCAATTACCCTGCAAATCGGCAGATCGATCTATCGAAGGGCTTTCGTAAACCGTTTGTTCAAAATGTCAGAAAGAAAATTAAAGGAGCAAAATTGAATTAAAAATTCAATTTTTTTTCAACTTTTTTCACAGTTCTGCATCTTTTATCCATTAAATTTAAAAATTTAGAAAAAATTTGGTTTTCAAAATTTATTTTACTTTAAAAAATTTTTTTTCCTTAATTTTCAAATTTGATGGATAAAAAATGTCTAACTTCTGTGAAAAAGTTAGACTTTACTGTAAAAAAAATCTTTCAAGCCCGTAGACCAAAAAAAACAGAGGAAAAAATTTTCAATTTTCAATTTTTGTGTTATTGCTTAGAATTGCTCGATAACTGCCACTCCTAAAAATTTTTGGACAAAAGATCTCAAAACTAGAATCTTGGAGCTTCAAAATGCTTTTTTTATCATCCCGATACGACCATCTTTCACGTAAATACAGCCCTTCAAAAATCACTAAAAAATTAACAATTTTTTTTTGCTCCCTTAATTGTTTGTAGTAGTATATTTAGTTATACTAGAAATATGGATAAAATTAGTTAAAATAAATAATAAATTAATAAGTAAGAGGCAGAGATATTAAAACATTAACATAACTCGAGACTTTTCAATCTCCCAAATTTAAAATGTGTGTCAATTCCGTTATATATAAAAAATTCTAATAGTAGCATGAAGTCTTTTTACAGTAAAAACTGGATACAAACTAAAATATTATTTGCATTCCAATATCAGTACAATAAAAATAAAATGTTAAATTTATTTTAAGAAGCGTTTATATTCGATTACCTACAGTTTCGTGAGATATTTTTATATGCTGATAAAATCTTTATAATAAATATTCAATTATCAATCTTATCCAATTATCATTTTTAATTTTTTCACACATAATTTTTGAAAAGAAATTTATTTATTTTTATTTAATTTGAAAGCATTAAGAATATAAGTACAACATAAAATTACCTTTTTAACTTGATCAATCTGATTATACAAGGGTCCATATATAATCGCCACATACACAAAGTCCACGTTTCGTATTTTGTAGTGTAATTGTGAGTCGGTTCATGTAGAAATATATTACAATATACTGGGTAATGCTGTGCAGATCAAATCGGATCAAATGTTTACAATATTATTAATATTTCTGGCATTCAAAGTATTACATTGACGTCCATTTCGCATTTACCAATTAGCACTGAACGTATTAATAACTAGAGCCAGAACAGCTTTACAATGAGCACTTCAAAACTAACATCACAGTAGTTTTTTTAGATCAAAACCAAAATGAAAATTGTAAAGTCGATCTCGCTCATATATACAATTTTGGGAAAAAGTTCAAAATTTAAAATGTTTAAAAAAGGAAAATTAACAGCGTTATAAAACCACAATTTAGCTTACTTGAAAATTATATTTCGTTCGTACAGAAAGTTAAAACCAAAGCTCACAGATATACTAGATTAAGTGTACATATAAAAATCTGTCGTTCGTAAGGTGTAATGAGGTGTAATTTACACCGTTTGTGATTTAGTCTGTTACCAGTTGTGATACAGTTAACATCGTACGAAGTGTATTTGTTTTTTTAATTAATACGTAAAATTTAAACAGAAAAAAATATGAATTGTGTCGTATTTAAGTGTAAAAATTCTATTGAACAAAAAAATTCTCAAAATAAAGTGATATCTTTCTTAAAATAAATAAATTTATTTTTAATTGTTGGTTGTTAGTCACATAATTCGGCCATGACAATATATACTATATATATGCTAGGCGCGCAGTCATACAAATGATGTGTTGGAGTAGTAACGTGTTGTATGTATCACAATCGTTTGATAGGGGTAGCGTTGTAACGTCATTTGCTGGCCAAAGCGGTCACGGTATTTATGAAACAGGAAATTGGTATCGTGTATATCTGTACGAAAGCTGATCAGTTTTCGGCAGTCTATGGCATGTCTAAGGTTTTTCAATGCCATACAAAGAAATCGGTATTTTTAACCTCCCATTGGAAGTTACTGTAATGGGTCCGATTTTAGGAATCGCTAATTTGGACATATCTCCACGTCTCAAGGTCACTAGAATCCGAATCCATCATTTTTAGTGTGATATCTGTGTGTGCGTTCGTTCGTTCGTAAATTTTTTTTCGTCTCGCATATCTCGAGAACAAATGATGATATCAACTCCGGACTAACGTCATTAGATGCGTAATTAAAAAATGAAGACCGGATAAAGTTTCTAGCAAATTCGGATTAGCAGTCTGTTTTTTGTGATAAAAAAACGGAATTAACTTTATTAACATAACATAGATTATATGGATTTTTTACCATAACATTATTATACAGGGTGGGGCAGGGAAGTATCCCTAACTTTGAAGGTAAATTAAAAAAAAACGAAAAGTGTTAGAACAAAACTTTATTGTGGCATCAAAAGGGTACAGATGGAAGTTAATTCTTACTTTGTTTTAAACAATACATCATTCAAGTGATGTCCCTCATTGTCAACACACTGATCTAGTCTGGTTCTGAAGTTCTGCATAACTCTGCGAAGCATTTGTTGTGGAATGCGGGCAACTTCAACGCGAATTGCATCCTTCAAGTCTTGTAGGGTTCTGGGTCGATGTTTAAACACTTCACTCTTGAGATATCCCCATAAAAAGTAATCACACGGAGTTAAATCCGGCGAGCGCGCAGACCATGGAATGTCACCATACCGGGAGATTAATCGCCCGGGGAACATTTCCCTCAAAACAGCCATCGAATGTCTAGCAGTATGGGCTGTGGCACCATCCTGCTGAAACGACACTACTCCAAAATTATTCTGTTGCAATTGTGGTGCAAGAAATTGTTGGAGCATGTTTACATACCGCTCGGAATTGATGGTAACACAACGATTGTCCTCCTCGAAGAAATAAGGCCCAATTATGCCTTCACTGCTGATTGCACACCAAACAGTCACTTTTTCACTGTGTAGAGGCCTCTCATGAACTACCCTAGGGTTTGCACCACTCCAATAACGCATATTCTGCTTATTAACAACTCCAGAAATGTGGAAGTGCGCTTCGTCACTAAACAAAACTCGTGCATCATGAGGCAAGTCAGCAATTAAAGTTTCACATGCCTGTACTCGTTGTTGCCAGTCCCGTTGTGTGAGTTCTTGAACGATGACCATCTTGTATGGATGGAAGTGGAGTTCTTCGTGGAGAATACGACGCACAGTGCGATTAGACAATGCAAGGGCGGATGCATGCTTGCGGGCAGAACGCTTAGGAGACTGCAAGATCGATCTTCTGACACGGTCAATGTTTTCTGGAGTTCGGACAGTTCTCCGAGCCCCAACTCTCTTTTTCACTACACTACCACATGCACAGAAGTTTTCCACCCACAACAAAATGGATTTGCGGTCAGGAACAGGGTTGCGAGGGGGAATCCGATAACGAGTTCGCAGCGCACGCTGCACTGCAACAATAGACTTATTCTGAGAAAAATACGTCTCGACAGCAAAAGCGCGTTGCTCATTCGACCAAGCCATGTCTACAACTGACAGCGCTACTATCGGAAAATTCCGTGGCCACAGCGTCATTCGAACCTACCCCCACTCCTCCAACATGTCCCCACTACTCACAATGCCACCTCGAAAGTAGGGATGTTTCCCTGCCCCACCCTGTATAATGGCCTAAGAACCTTCCTTGATGTTAAAAACGCCAGTAAATAATAAATTATAAAATTTAAAAAAAAAAACGATACAAGAAACTCTTTTGTCTGGAATGTCTTGAGAACAAATAATGATATCATTTGTTTGATAGGTGCAGAAGGTCCTTAGGTACAGAGGGCGAAGCCCCCGGTATGATGCAGGGAGCAAAGCCTGTATCGGGGGCCCAGGAAGGAGCTCCCTGAAATGAAATAAGAATTATTTATGTACAGTAGCCTCTAGTCTTTAAGGACCGCCAATGGGAAGTTGACAGTGTGGGTAGACCTGTCCCCCCAAATTTTTTTGTTTAATAATTAACATTTAAAACCAAATCATATATCTCATTGCTACCAAAGTTATATTTACAATTAATTGATTTGATACAATAAACCACATAAATCAATAATTAATCAGTAAAAAAAAAAAATCAATAACTAAGAGTGACACGCATTGACGCATACACTTATCTGTTGCAAACTCCTCGCCTAGATCTTACATATTATTTTGTACAAGGGATTTTGTTCGTCACTTATAATTCTAAAAAAGATACTGTCAAACATTTTTACTCAATTTTTCTTTTTGTAACTATGTTTTACAATCAAACGTACAAACAGAATTCGGTACTACAAAATTGCAATTTGTTATTTCAAACATTAAATAAACACCTAATATACCTACTACATAACGTATCGAAGCAGCAAATCTATTAGTTTATTCAAAATGTATTTTAACTCGTAATTATCAATACAATTAATCATTGCAATATAGTAATGAAACGCTAGATTTATTACACGTGTATGTTCTATACACAGTCTGTGTCGTTACTTTTTGAACGACATTAAAATTAAATGTATAACAAACAATATTATACGTATATCAGTGCATTACAGAAATATATGAGCCGTTATTTTTAAAATTAGTGTAAGTCTAATAAAAAAAGTGAATGTTTAATGTTTTAGTTTGCAATCATCACTGACACTGCAAGTATGAATTTTTAAAATCTTAAGACAGGTCATGATCAAAAAAAGTCATATTTTGATTTTTGGCGTATAATATTTTTAGTATAAGTATTTTTTACTAAATTAAATAAAAATTCGTCTCAGTTATGTTTCCGATAACTTAGTAGCTTAGGACATGGAAAACTATTTTGGCTTTTAGTATATTACGTAATTATTTTTGTTATTTAATTAATTTATGATTTTTTCTGTGAAACGTTAATTTTATTTAAATATTGCAATTTAATTATATTTATACTAATTTATGTAATGTTCAAAATAGCAAAATACAATTATTATTTTGTTGTACTAAATTTGTTTCAAGTCAATTTTGCACCAGGCCCTGTTTTTGTTCGGATCGGCCCTGCTGATAGGTATTTTGTTTAAAAAAATTCATGTCCATGAATTGAGTGGCATCATTGTAACTCTGATCCCAGTAACAAAAACAAACCAGTAAAGTTACCACTTTGCTATTGTTCTTCACGATTGGAATGGAGTTTATTATATCCCACCGATTTTCTCCTAGGTTTTTCTAAGTTTGAAACTGCACTCCGTTGGCTTTTGTTTGTGTATTTAAACACAAGGTACGTGATACTAAAGGTCTCCGTTGCAGACGAATGGTATGAAAATGTTACAATCTAATATAGATGTTGAACTTTATGCAGCCTATACACGGTTCAACTTGTTGTACAACTTGGTTGAGTTGTACAACATGTTGAATCGTGTGTGGGGCAGTTGGTCAACTATTTTGATGGTTGCATAAATGGTTGAAGTAAAATAAAAATATTTTGATTTTACGTGAGCGGAGCAAATGGTCTATGAATATGTTGTACTGTGTGTGTGGGATAGTTGAACAACAAAACCAGTACATATATGGTGTATAGGGTGTAAATCAACAAAATATTTACAGCGGTAACAATTGAAAAGTTTAAATATTTAATTTTGTTTGTTATTTCCAATAGCTTGCGGTGATACCGCACTTGAAAATTTTAAATCTTCAAAATAATTTCCCGATGCAAGAAACCTTAATGTAATTCCCAAGCGTGTTTTTGCAGAAATTGCATCACGCATAAACGTAGCTTCTTTGTTTATTAAAGGTGTTATTTTTACTAAAATATCATTAATAATTTCTTCGTTCATTCGCATATAATTTTCATAATCGGTTCACATTCACTAATTTTTTTAATAGTTTTTCATTAGAAAATTTTTTTCCCAATCACTCTTTGCTCCATTTTCTCTTTTTTATTTACTCACGCTTTCTTCACTACTTTCTGCAATTACTCCTAAGGCAAGAATTTTATCCTTAATTTTAACGAAGTTCTCTTTTTCAAAAATTGTGAATAACTGAAGTTGGACAACAAGTTGAATGAATAGTTTAATAGTGTATGGCAAACAGTTCAACTTGTAGTACAAGTTGAACCGTGTATGGGCCGCGTTACAATCACTGTAGTCATTTGTCCCCTAGTTTTTAAAAAGTACCTCCATCTCTCTATTTACACGGTACTTTTTTTTACATGATTTCACTTTTACACGGGCAAATAAGGAAAATCATCATGCCTGTTGGTCCCAGTAACAATAAACAAAGGAAATGTAAAAAAAATCCTTAATTGCTTACTTTTTTTCTTAAGAACGTATCTACCGTGTAAATTGACGTATTGGTGTAGGGGTCGAGGGATCACTTTAACTTGAGTGCACACCTTCAAAAGTCCAGATAACATCATACAAATCTAAAAACTGTCTCCATAAGTATTTATTTTTAAATTTTGAAAGAGGCATTAATTTTATTGACAGAATACCCAACAGCTAAGGTCATATATGCATTGTTTGATATAGTACTATTGAGTTTTAGGTTGGTAAATATGAGTCGTCTGCTCGATTTTGAACTCATGATCTACCAGACAAAGGTTAACCACTGAACCATCTCGGGATTCAAGAAGACATTATTTTAGCTAGCAGAAGAATTGGAATCAGGATCCTTAGTCTGTTCCGAAGGTTTAACTAAACAAATTAGGTGTCACTTACATTTCCGGGATATTACCTAGTACTGAACGAAGCCAATGAAACCATAATAATAAAGAACAAATGAACTTTCAAAACCAACAGCTCATACATAGATGTAAGCATACTATTTACAATGTGCATATGAATATGATTGTGTACGAGTATATAGAAATGTTTACATATATTGTAGGTACATAGTCAAAATGAAAATACAGGTTAATCCCTTTCACTATTATCATAATTTTATATTTTAATCTTACATAATGCTCGGTAAGCATTGCAGTACTAACACATTTAACAGTAGTCAGAGTAGTTCAGTAGCTACACACTGCAAACAATCTGACTATGTATGTAAATAAATAATTATCTTTGAGCGTTTTGTGCCTTGTGTCTACTGTTACACTTAACATGTTTATTTATTGTCTTTTAAATAATTAAATATGTTGCTTGCTACATTCGAAAAATATATGAATATTTGTCTGTAGGTATACATATATGTTTCCGGCTTGTTAATGAGCAAAATATATGTACTTTAAATTCTATTAAAATTTCGATTTCATTTTGAAAGGAACTTATTTCTATTATATCGAATACTAGTACGTAAATTATCATCCAAATGTATCACAATACTTAAATCGAACAATTTTTTATATAACATGTTTCATGACATAAATCTTTACACGTTGTTAAGGTACCATGACGGAATGTGATCGGCGGAAAAAAAGTCAATTTTCGTGATTTTTTTTCGGATGGATACACTGAGAAAAAATTACGGTAATTTTTACGGAGCTTTCTGGTAATGCGGGCATAAGTGACAGGCAACGGGAAAATTACGGAGCTGTATAGGAAAAATTCTTAAGTTGTACAGAAAAAATTACAGAAAAGCTTAAGAATTTTTCCTATACAGCTCCGTAATTTTCCCGTTGCCTGTCACTTATGCCCGCATTACCAGAAAGCTCCGTAAAAATTACCGTAATATTTCTCAGTGTAGGATGGGGGAATGGGAATGAATTTCTTTTTCGATAAATACCACTATTTAACAATACAAAAATATTTTATTTAATCATTTTTATTTATTTTTTATAATTATTATAATTTCTTGAAAAAAGTGTCTTTAAAAAGGACGATTTACAGATTGATAATCTATTTGATTTTTTTTTCCAAATGAAAACTGCGGCCACAATTGTGGGCACCAATATTCGCCCTTTTTAAAGACATTTTTTTCAAAAAATTATAATAATTATAAAAAATAAATAAAAATGATTAAAAAAAATATTTTTGTATTGTTAAATAGTGGTATTAATCGTAAAAAAAATTCATCCCCATTCCCCCATCCTATTCAACCGAAAATAAACGTCCAAATTGACTATTTCTGGCCGATCACATTGTGATGATACTTTAAGATAAAATTGCATTATTTTGTAGAAGTTTAGTCTTTTTACATTTCAACACATTATGGTAGAGGCACTGGGAAGAGGGATAATTATGTATTAGATTGTTTTATGTAGGGCGGGGCGAAGCAAGAACTTAGGAATATTTATAAATAAATATTTATAAATAATAGCTGTACCCGCGACGTCGTTCGCGCGACGCATTGTTATAAACTCAATGAGCAGTATATAAGTGTATAATAATTATACAGAACTAGCATAGAACAATAATTTTTGCGTAATGCGTGCACATACTCAAAATGGTTTTCCCATTTTCCCGTTGGAATGAGACATTTTCCCAGAGTAAAAAGTAGCTTAAATATTTACCCAGGCAATAAGTTATCACCACACCAAATTTCATTAAAATCCATTCAATAGTTTTTGTGTAATGTGTGCACATGCTCAGAATGGTTTTTTAATTTTCCCGTGGGAATGAAACATATTACCGAAATAAAAAGTATCCTAGATGTTGACCCAGGAAATAAATCATTATCACAGCAAATTTCATTAAAATCCCTCCAATAGTTTTGGCGTGATGTGTGAACAGACAGACAGACAGACAGACAGACAGACAGACAAATATTTTAAAAATCGCTGTTTTGATATCTACATCGATAACTATTTACAGTACCAGTACAATTTTCAAAAAATATTCCATGTACAGAAATGTTGTCGTTACAGTTTTATTATATTGTGTATAGATAATTAGTCTAAGTAAGGCACAATGTGGGAAATGAGACTCAGAGTTGAAGTACAAAAGATTTGCATGTTGCATAGATTACTTTAAAAAAAATTATTTTTACTAAAAAACTACATATTTAACTGATATCTCAATTTGTTAGGTTTCATACCTTAGAAGGAGAAACGAAACCGTTACAAGATGATTCTCCTGTCTGTCTGCCGGTCTGTAACAGAGACTTTTTTCGAAAATTTCAATGTGAATACTTCAAAATTAAGAGAGTACGAATTAGTACGAATTAATATTTAGAAAAATGTAAATTTACATCTATCAAAAGAATAAATAGTCAAATTTTTTGTCGAGTCAAGTTTGAACGCATATACTATAGCCTTGCTGCTACACGTTATAATTAAAGAAAAGAAAAAAAAATGCCCCACCAAAAGTGCTGGGTCATTTAAAAAACTGTTTTCAATTATGTAAATAATTCAATTATCCTAAAATTATCTATTAAATTTTTATAGAAATTATGTAAATAAAAATTTATCTTGCAATCGATTCAAATTTACATAATACAAAAATTCCATTAATAACGGAAATATGAAAAGAACGAATTAAAAAAAAAAAAAATTGAAACATATGGCGTGTGTAGTGACCGCACACCTACACTTACACCGACTATTCTATAAGACAACAGTCGGTGACCTCGAAAACTATGTTTAATCTTATTGAATAATATAAAAATTATTATTTATCACCATTATTTCAAAATATAAGAGAAATAATTTAAATAAATAATGAAACAAATGAATTTATTTATTAATTTGAATGTTGTTAATTTTTTTTTAACGTACAGTAAATACTCTTCTAAACGAATATTTGCGCAACGAAAAATAAACATTAATTGGAATTGGTTGGTTGCAAAAGTTGCACAGTGTAAAAAGTTATAAAAATATACACATGTTATACCAATAATAATTAGGGTAACCTTTAAGAACAAAATGTAACATAAAAAAATTTACAGTTTTTAAAAATTTCAAAATTGTGATTATGCAAATACGTATTGATAATGTATAAAAAAAACAAAAAGACGTTTAAGAATCCAATTTTCTAGAAACGTTCCCAACATGAAGAGACCCTTTAAATTAGATTCTTATGAGGAAGAGACAACTGAAAAATACACTTCATAAAGAATTATTAAATAAATTAAAATATTAAAATACTATAAAATTTTACCAACAAAGGGTAACTTCAAAAATGTAAACTTTACCGCATCGATGCAGCATCACGACTTTTCTGATGCGTCTAATACTACATGATGCGCTGCTGATGCTCTCTTGAAATTTGATGCACATTAGATATTTTTGAATGGGATATTGGCACCATGATACATGTAGCATAATAGACACACAATGTAGCCAATGTAGCATGATGGACTATAGATAATATAGGAATACAGTCCTTGCATAGGTGTATTATCTTTGAATTTCAACTTGAACTTACTTGAAATTGAAAATATTGAAATTATTTGAATAAAAAATATTACATACCTATTTTGAGTGCAAGATGTATTCAAATAGTTTAAACAATTTTAATGAACGGTAAATACTTTAATCTTTTTCAACAGTTTCTTTTTCGGAATTATTCCTGTTGGTGTTAATACCTACATAATATGGCAAGTAGTTATAATTCTACATTATACACATCATACACATAACAAGCATCTTGGACACGCATCACCAAATTTCTTGATGCATTGTTTTGACGCATCAAATGCAAAAATGACCTTTTGATTTTTCGTTGTGATGCGTCTGATGCGTTTTTGAACTTTTGACTCTGCCTCATGCAAGCAGTGATGCATTTTTGAAGTTAGCCAAAATCAGGCTACAGGAAAAGTCTTATTCTACTGACCCATGTGTTGGTAAAAGCATACATTTTCGATGAGTAGTTAAATCGTTAAGTTTTTAGGGATATGAGAGAGCTTCCGAACTCGTACATATGAAGATTACCAACTATTTTGGGTCCTAAATTACTAATTTATATTTTGTTTATTTAGTTATTATTTTGTTTTGTTTTCGTTACAATAACTTTTTACTGTATTTATAAATCTGAATGTAACATTTTTTTTTTATTACATATTTACATGTTATGGTAATGCAAACCCATTTGTAATCTTTTTATAATTAATATAACAAAGAACTCCAAATTATCTATCTTTGTACAAGTAGGTATGTATATATGAAGAGAAATATTTAAATTAGCTAATTGTAATTTTAAATAATTTGACAACTTTCCAATTATGTCATATCAAATATTATTTATTTTTTGTAAACGGAACGCAATAAAAAATCTTAAAATACGTTAATAGCAGTCGGTTTTATTGAGTCTATCGCATGTCTATATTGTTATGTGTGAAGCCAAGAGGTGATGTTTCACACAAAGCTTTTCTGTTTTTGCAGAATTAATATTAACTTTTAAAACATTTAAGAATGACATACAGCCTTTTGATTTGAGCGTGGTAGTATGTATAATTATGCCTGTGCAATAATACACTTAAATATAATATTTTAATGCAACATTAAATTTATTAAATTATGAAAATGGAATCCAAAACTAATGAATATAATGTTTTTATTTTATTTTAAATATTTCCATACACGGCCCAGCCAATCTGTGGTGAATTGGTCTCCATCCGTCCACTATGTAATAATTAAAACAAAAATAATAATAGGTATAAGATATTTTTATGTTGTTCCATTGACCTGTTAATTGAAATTACGATATTAGCAGAACAAGATTTCTGACACGAGGTGATTTTTTATGACAAAATAAATTGGAATTTTTATATGAGTACGTTTCAAAATAAAATTTAACTCAGTGGTAATTTACCACAAAATGAATTAAATAATATGATACTAAAAAATCAGTAAATATTTGAAATTTCTATATGACTAGATTTATCAAAAGATTTTTACTATCATATAACTTAAGGGGGGAGTTCACGCCAGAAACGGCTAATAAACAAATTTTTTTCGAATCTCGTTTTTTGTTTTTATTTTGTTCTGTGGTTCTTTACAAACCCGGTGATATATAAAACATGGCCAAAAAATTTTTTTTCAAGTAGAAAAATATTTATTTGTGAGCCGCTGCGCAGCCAAGTTGCTGCTCCTTTGCAGACAACGCTCGGCCCCCCTCGCGATTTGATCAGTAATATTTAGTTTTGGTGTGTGCATGAGTTATAGTATACACGAAAAAGGAACAAGAGGGGACAATGTATGGGGCTGGAAAGTTTTAATAAGCAATGAGTAAACTGCTTCTTTTGTTATTATTTTTGTTTTTTACCGTTTCCCGAAAGTTGTGTTTTTCCCGTCAAAGAAAATCATATCGCAAGTTTTAGAAAAGATAGAGACTTAATATTTTTTTAATTTTGTTCGTAAACATATTGCGCATAAAGTGGAGTATGCTTTTTCCATTTGAATAATTGTAACTATTTTTAAACAATTTTTTAAAATAAAAAATTGGGTTTTATAATTTTTAGAAGTTTGGGAGTACAATTTTATAGTTAATTTTTAATATTACATGAAACCCATACTCAGCTTTATGGACAGGTCCTTTAGGAATAAAATAATAAAAAAATATTTAAAAAATATTCATTACTTTTTGAGATATGGCGTTCCTTGTAAACGCTTAAAAACTTGTGAAAAAGGGCCCCCTCCCCCCACAGGGAAGAGTAATGAATGTTTCAAAAACAAAATTTTCTATATGAAACCCTCCATAATTTGAAAAAAAATTCTATTTGAACTCCTCCCTTAAATAGTTTATGTAAGTATTATTATCAAACTAAACTAATAAGTTCTAAAACCAATACGTTGCAAATTAGAAACCTCAATCACTGTAGAGTGTTTGCCGTCCCTTTGAAATTTGTTACACAATCCACTAACAATGTAGTTTTATTATATGGACATTATTTCCACGTTTAGTTCCCTTTTAACTCTTTTAGAAACCTGCACTGAGAAAAAAATACAGTAATTTTTACTGAAATTTTTGGTAAAAAATTACTGAGCTCTCTGGTAATGCGGACATAAGTGACAGGCTAAGTAAAAACTACGATAATTTATAGTAAAAATTTTAAATTACACGACGGCTCAGTAAAAATTACCGTATTATTTATAAATAAGGTTTTTTTTTTATTTATTAATAAATAATTGAATTAAAATAGTTTAAAAGGATATTGATAGAAGGGTAAGCATTAAAATCAAATTATTAATATAGAAAAAATTTTTTGTGGTTTTTTATTATTTGTGGAAAAAAATATATAAATTCTTTATTTGAAATATTACATGATAAAAATTTTTAACAATAAGCACATTACAATAATTTGTATAAAAACATATTTCAATTAACATATCAGGTTACATACATATAAAAAAAACACAAGAATTAAAATAAAAACTAACCAAAAATTCATGAAACACAACAATTTTTTGTTTTAAATGGAAAGTCCAATACTTAAATAATAATGACGCACAACTGACGAACCGACCAACTTGTATGGGTTGTATGTCGTGTATTGTCCTAACAAGGTGCTCTCTGGACCTCAAGCAGGTTACGTGGTGGTTGCGCTTGCGTACTTGTTTTGTTTATTCTGTTCTATGCAATACTTGCTATGAAATACACAACAACTCAGTATAGATTATAATAATTTCAGTAAATTTTACACAAAATTAAGCAAATTTTCCCGGTGTCCACTTGAAATTTTACTACCCCATCGAATTTTACGCAGCTGTATAGGAAAAATTCTTAAGGTGTATAGGAAAAATTCTTAAGGTGTACAGGAAAAATTTTCAAATGAATCGTAAAAAATAATGTTTGAAACGCATTTTTTATATTTTTGCTTAATAATTTCCTACGGACTGGTCACTTAAGACTCGTTTACCGGAGGCAGCTCAGTAATTTTTACTGGAATTTTTTCTCTGTGTGCTATTTGGGTCATGACTTCAGTTGCAAAATTACGGTTTCTCTTACCATGATATGTGAATTTTGGGAACAGCTGTATCGGTATAAACATTGCCTTAACGAAATAAATGACATAATTTTGCAGATTTTAATTTTGGAGTACAGTTCGCCTGCAAAAATACAAAATTCAAAATAAAAAATAATTTTCCTGGCAACAAAAACATAAAACTGGTATGAAGGTGAAGCAATCAATCATCTAAATTTTTTATTCACAACTTAAAAAGAAGTTGTTTGATTATCCTCTAAAATGTACTCCGATTTCGAGATAACCTTCCTACTACCTATTTGTTTTTGTTTTCTTTGTACTTCTTTTAAAACTTACAATAAGTAAAATAAAACATCTTTTGAAAGGAAAAAGCACACCATTTGATGGAAAATAAAAATTTATTTCGTTCAATCTTCATAAAAACATATGATTTTCGACAATCCCCACCCTTACTCTAATATATAACTTTTTAGAAAAAATATAAAAAGAGAATGTGTAAAGCGCTGGAAATATTCGAACTCATGCTGGTAAATTCACGAAATTTTATAAGTATTGTTAATGATTCAAGATAAAAAATTTCATTTTATTTATTGGCTATGGCAGCCAGAACAACCGTAGAGACCGATCGCGATCGGTGATCACACTTGTGTGTGATGCTACCGCGGCCAGGTCTTAGCCGGTAACATGGGTAATACACTCACAGTGAAATGACGATTTCTGTAACCGCAACAGGCGAATAACAATATACATAATAGGTGTCATAGCTACTACAGGTCTACTGCACAATATGTAATGTATTATAGATTATATGACATCCTTCCATTACCAACGGTAACTAGGCAGAAAGCGAGCTATGTTGGATAGATTTTACGGAATTGTTGACATGATGCAGCGTTGCGTCAACGTGTAAAAAATATTGTCCACCTCTTTCGTGCTAACTTGAAAAGAAATAGATTAAGTTTATTATTCTTAAGCTTTGTAATGTTAGGCACCCGTCAATGAGCTTCCTAATGAAAACTTCATTCGAATTCTAAAAAGAAAAAAAAAATAGTTGTAACAGCCAATGGTTAATTCAATAACTGATCCGTTACTGTTTAAATTTAAAATTTAAAACACCTCCACAGAAACTACCTGAAGATACCATCTTCAAACAAAAAAAAAAAGAAATAAAGAAAATTATTCAAGTAAAACCATAAATTTTCGATCAAATCGATTAATAATCAATTTATTTAAATTATAAACATTTTGTTGCTGTAATTAAAGACGTTTGATGGCCATAAATAATTCACGATACCATAAATAACCGACATGATTAACTAGCAACATTGTTGGCGTTACTGCTGCAGCTATTATGGTCTCTATACTCTATGGTCACTCCATTCAAATGGTTCAGAGCGGCGAGGAAGAGGTAACGTTCGTGTACGTATGCAATTTTTTTATTTATTATATAATCTGATAACACTCAATGGACTGTCATCCAAATTCATGATCACGAAAGAGACATAAGACACTGCGGTATGGCACGGACAAGCTCGTTATCATGATTACCAATCCTTTTAATTGTATAATGGACACGACTACACGCATAAATACTATTTAGCTAATTAATAATAATTACGAGACAACTCCTTTTTTTTAAATCAGTTACGTACCTATATGTTTGAATACAAAATCATCCAGTAGGTATATATCTAAAACAATATAGGTATTGTTTGGTGTACTACGTTGAAATTGATTCAGTTTTGCACAAAAGCCAATATTCAATAAATTCCAAAAAGTTATAAACAGGGTTTGAAAATATCATAATTAGGGGAGACGGGTAAAGTGGCCACTCTAACACAAAATGTTGTTTAGTTTATTTATTTGAAAAGAAATAGAGATTAATAAGTATTTAGCATATAGTTGCTTTAATGCTGCAGGACCAACAACCATCAATATATTAACAATATCTTGAAAGGTATTTTTGCAATTTTTGTTTTTCGCAACATGTGCAAAGTGACCACTTTACCCCACTATGTTGGGTTAAGTGGCCAGGGGTACCATTTTAACCAAAAAAGAAATATTGAAGTAATCAACGGTATATCAACGGACGGATATTGAAGTCTCATCACAAGAGTTCCTTTTTCACATTTTTTCTCGGAACCCTAAAAACTGACTTCAGGCAATTCTTTTGCTTATAAAATATAAAGAACTAAATAAAAGTTCTGAATTTAATATAATATGTTAAAATATTCTAAGAATTCAATTTGAGCAGCGATCGAACACACTGACCACTTTGCCCCATAATAAGCCTGACCACTTTACCCCGTTAGACGCCATTTCGACAAGCTACAACTAATTTTAAGAGAGAATTTTCTGATTCATCGATAACTATATTATTTTAAAGGTAATTAGACAGAGATTTAGCTATCCCAATTAAAAAATTGTATTCGTAATCAATAAAAAGATAATTAGAATACAACTTAAAACTTACTTTACATCAACACTTGAAAATTCAAAAAGTTCGTTATAATTCATACAATTTGGGGAACTGATCATTGACGCTTTAATAGAATACTATTGGCTTGTCTACAATCTAGTATTCAACTTCGCCACAAGATTGGATTAGTTTCCGGTGAGTAAAGATCAATGGCCACTTTACCCCAGTCTCCCCTATATGTTATTTATCAATGTAGAGATTGTAGAGTATTTCTCATATCAGTGAAGTACTTTCATTTGTTTATTTAAATTAGGCATGTTTATTGAAACATGAAAAAAATTCACAAAAACAAATTAGGATATTAATTAAGTTGGGCATCACGTATAAAACTCCTAATTATCGCAATTATCTTCATTTTAACATGAATATATTTGTGGGCTGAGGTACAGTTGAAAAAATTCGTATCTATAAAATTGGTATCAAAAAATATATGACAGTCAAACAAAACAAAAATTTACAAAAATTGGACTATATAAAAGTTCGGTAATGGCCTACTTACTTATTTATATGTATATGGTCCATTTCACTTAAATTTAACCATGCTTCATCACATATGAAGTTAAATAATTTCCGTTTTCTTAGCTTTATCTCTTGCATTATTGCACTTACGTAAATTTTAAATTTGCAGTTTTCTTTTAGAAAAGAATAGAAGATTGATTTGTTTCGAATATAAGAATTATTTAATTTTTTAACGATGACTCATGATCAATTGTATTTGAAACGAGGTATATATAAAAATCAAAACTTACTGACGGATCGATCACCGCACAGCTCAAACCGCTAGGCGTAGAAACGGGAAATTTTGAACAGAGGTTTCTTATACAACCGAGGTGAGCACTAAGAAGAGATTTTTGGAAATTCGCCCCTTAAAGGGGTAAAGTAAGCGATGAAAAATTTGCACAGTAATCTGTAATTTTTTGAGTTAGAAATATGGAAATTGATTTAGGTTACTGGTTTGAAAGCAAAAGTAATCTGTTTCTGTGTTGTTAGGAATTCATCTCTTAAGGGGGTGAAACAGGGAATGAAAGTTTATATAGAAGTCTGTAATTTTTACAATTAGAAATGGGGATATTGAAATGGTATTAATAATAATGATAAAAATAGGTTTCCAGCACATACTACGTCTGTAGTAAAGTATGGGCACATTTTGACTCAAGGTTTTAACGCGGTACTGTACATAATGTTGTGGTACAATGCCGTGTCAAAATTATGGGCACCCCTGAGTTAAGATACCCTCATACTTCTGATGACGTAGTGTGTGCTCAAACCCGCTCAGCCCTCTTACTGCTACGCGGGCGAAGCTGCGGGAAAATACTAGTTTAAAATAATAAACGAATTCAAACAATTAGACAAAGGCAAAAATAGTTATTTATGCAACAAATGGTAAAATGAAGATATTGTTTTTCAGGAGTAGTAAGTTTGAAAAACGAGGCCACAGGCCGAGTTTGACAATTGCGACAAGTGGAAGAAACACTCATTTTGCACGTGTTGCATACAATATTTTTTTGGCAAATTAACGGAGAATGTGAAAATAATCTCAACTTATTAAAAGTGTAACAGCTGCATTAAATAGTATATTACTTAGCAAGGATCGTAAGTGTTATGTTTGTAGCTTCTCAGCCTCGGATCTAAAACTGCATCCGAGGCCACAAAAATAAACTTACGGGCCGAGTATGAGTAAGTTGTTTTTTAAACCGAAAATAATGATGAGTGTTTCCTAGAAAGGTGAATACGCGACAAGTTACGTGGTATGTAAAGGCCAACTTACGATTCAATGTTTTTACGACGGGCGGTGAAAATTCTTTACTTTTTTTATATGTAAATCTTTGAGATACAATTAATCATTAAACTGCATGAACAATTAACAAGAGATTAAAAACTGAAATTCACAATAATAAATAAGTTAAATCTTAAAGATTAAAAACGACGATATATATATATATATATATATATATATATATATATATATATATATATATATATATATATATATATATATATATATATACAAGGTGGTCCAGAATTATGTACCGTAATTGGCAGAGCTCGTAGTACGTTCAAAAATAATGGTATCTTTTCATGTACACTTTTTTTCAAAACTCAATAATAAGTGAGATACAATTCTGTAAAGGGGTGAAACGAAAACCATTATTTCTTAAATATTTTCCAAATGCTTTTGAATAAAGGATTGATATTTTAGGGGTACTTATTTTGCGTTAGAAGGATTAAATTTATGTAAACACTTATTCCACCACTCATGACTAAGGGGTGGTTTTGGGTGGTAGGTGTGAGTTATCACGTCTTTTCTTTTTTAATTTGCAATTATTTAAACAAAATCCCTGATAAAATAATTCCTCAGATAATTTCACGCAAAAAAGGTATACTTGTTACATTTCGATAAATATTACCGTTTTCGAGTAATTTAAAGTAGAAGTATCTAATTCCAAATTATCCCCTAATCATAAGTGATCGAATAATTAATACCATAAATTTAATTATCTTAATGTTCATATGCGCCCCTAGAATAAATGCTAAATGCTATCGAATCCTAATTATGAAGAAATGTTGAATTCCTAAGAACGATACAGAATCTCAAAAAGTTAACAATGTATGCTATGCTACTGCAAGCGGTTTGAAAGCGTTCGGTATGTTGAACGAAGCCATTGTTAGATCACTGATTTTTAGAGGCAATTAAAAGAGTGTTTCTGTTGTTATTTGAACGTTTGCACTATTTTTTTGTAAAACACATTAAGTTCTTTCACTACTTGAATTTTTTATTAACTATAAACACGTACATATCTATATTTACATGGTTATGTATAATAATAATAATAATATAACGATCGAAAATTATATGAGAGAATGTGAGCTAAGATTTATAATATTAATAGTCGTTTATTAGAGCACATATAACTCGTGTACCTACATGATAATTACAGTGACAAAGTGAATGGTTTACACCAAAAGTTTTACATATACTGCACCTACAAAACTACGGAATCGTACTCCGAAATCAACAAAAAAGAGATGTTGCGATATTTTCAACGAATACTTCGATCTATTTCACAATTAGTTTTATACAGACTGAGTTTTTTGAAAATTTCCATTTTTCTTACAATCAAAGCGTTGATTTGATCAAAAAATTGTTCAAACGAGATTTGTAGATACCAGTAGGAGCAACTGATTGCTATAATTGGGAGCTTTATAGCTCTTATGGTTTTCGAATTACAATGCAAAATTATATTTTTTTAAATGACACTGTATATTAATTTGTCGATAAAACTGATCTAAATGCATCAATTGAAAACATAAATTTTGAATTTTTCTTCAGTTTATCATGACTGCAACAAAAATACACGTATACTGATAATTTAAAATTTAGAATACAGATATACCTCTGCACTCAAACCTCTCTAATTTTTAATATTTTTGTATTATCAAATCGAATTAGTTTGAAATACTAGTATTCAGAATGGCTTCATGTAAGGATTTGAAACTTATTCGTTAATTTATTAAAAACTATTTGAATTTGTAATTTATATAAAAAGCAGCTCATCAGGTGACAATATAAATTACAAAACATATATACACATCAGCTACACACGAAATTCACTGGAGTCACTTTATAATTATAAAGAGACGTTATTTTAAATTGAAAATATTACTAGTAAATATAGTAAAAAAGTACAGAAATAATTGATATTCGATGGTGTTTTGTTTTTATTAAAAACAAAATTAAATAAATTTTGGAATAAAAATAGTTTTTTAAAGCAAGCTTTTATTTAAAAATGAACTAAAATGTTATAAAATAACTTTTAAGTGAAGTTTGAAGCAATGTGCAACATAATTTATAAAATCTTGAGGCGTTATTATTACTTATTTTTGTTTCAAATGTGAGTAGCTACTTTACTCCTCAGTAGTTACTAAACTTGGTTAAACGCCTCAAGCTTTTGTAAATTATGATGCATATTGTTTCAAACTTCACTTAAAAGTTATTTTATAACATTTTAGTTCATTTTTAAATAAAAGCTTGCTTTAAAAAACTATTTTTATTCTTAAATTTATTTTATAATTTTTAATCTAATCACAATTAATTTAGAAAGTCAAACATAACTATAGAAACTAAAAATGGCAATGTAAAATCATAGGACAATATTTAACAGTTCGAAATGTCAAAAATTTACACAAGACTAAAAATCACCAATTCTAGTTTTGAGGGAATTTAGGACAAAACTTATTATATAAGTTATGCACACATACAAAATTTGAAATCTTCAGCTCAATTAGAAGTTGTCGAAATTTTGATTTCAAGATTTGATCTAAACAAACATACTAACATAGTAAGTTAAATAAAAGCTTTTAAAAATATAGCCTATTTAAAAAAAAAAAAAAACTTAAATTTATATCTAAGAGTCAGCCATGTTGCGCTAAATGTTTTTAAATAACGTAAATTCCTATATCGAGTTTGAAATTACGTAAACATGTATTTTAAAAGATCCTTGTGTTGTGTGCTTCGCTGTTCAGATAAGAATTTCTGGATGTAAATTTTGCGTGTTTATGAATTGTTATACATCATAATTAATGTTCGTGTTCGAACTCAACAAAAATTCTTAATAAACAAAAAACACTAGGTTCTATTTTTTGTCTGAACACAACTAGAGTTTCATGGCAGTCATATTCTTGTAGTTTCAATTAAGTATTCGACGTATTCAACTAGCAACAGGCCTCACGTAATTTTACAATGAAATTTACCTATAAACAATAACACATTTTAATGTTTCATAAACGTGAAGAGGTGACTGATAATTTTGCAAACACAACTGATAACTCTCCAGTTTTATTGCTAACTAATAATGAATACTTAAATGAGTTGCGAGCGAAAGATAATTAGGTGGATAACAATTGAATGCGGCAGTCAAGTAATGGTTGACTGATTACCTCTGTTTACCTGTTTGGCCATTTACTTTTATCTAAAAACACCAATCATGTCAAATCATCCGATTCATAATTATATATTACCAATAAATCTTATTCTTTTTCTGTTGGTAGCTTTCATTTTTTCAAATAGTAATTGCCTGAAGTAGCTCTGTAGTGACTTGTGCCAGTAAATATTTGTATAATTTTATTAAACAAAACTACTGATTTCTTTCAGAAATCAACTAAAATTGAAAATCCTTTGCAAAAAATTTTCTCAGTGCATTTTTCAACGCTGCCACCATAACATTTTTTTTAAAGGAAAGAATCGTTTGCTGTAAAATAAACCTGTTGCAATACCCTGTGCAACATACTGAATGCGCCAGTCTTTTTCGGAAAACAGTTAACCTAGAATAATGTTTAAAAAAAACAATTTTTCTCGAAAACCAGTGTCCTTAGAAAAAATAGTTCAAATACCGTGTTTCAAAAACCAAACATCGTGTGTGATTTTTTCTGCTCTTTTCGATGATGTATGGAAAAATTTTTAAATTTTCGGCTTCGAAACCTGATATACTCCTGAACTCAACTGTCACCATGACAGCGGCTGTAGCAGCTAAATTTTCATCTTGGAAATTTGCTGATATTCACAAATTTTTTCCAGAATTTTTGAGCGATCCTTGTAATGAGACCCTGGTAATAAGCGCCAGGGACAGCAATTTTTATGCTTCTTTCCAAAAAAAAAGTCAAAATATATAATTATGTACATCACCCTCGTTTAATAACCTTTTCTTTCATACCCCACTCAATGAAAAATTTTTGGCCTACTTTTTAGGTTTTCCATTGAAATCTAACTTCACATCTATAATTAACTCACTACACTCTATTTCTGTACTAAATTTCAAATTTTCATGTCGAATGGTCTCAGAGAAAATCACCTATGATAGTTGGATAGACACTGAAGTGATTGCATAAGTGTTCCGTTTTGTCAATTTTGATACGGAACACTAAAGGTAGGTAGGTATAAATGTTTGTCAATATTCTAGACTAGGAGTTTGCAACAGATACGTAAGTAAAATCAGTCTTTTTAACTCTGTTGTAATTTTGTACCGTTTTTAAATTTTCAGCAAACAACATTTGTTTCCAACAACGAAAAAAAAATTATAATATAAATTGGTTAACAAAATAAAATATGTATATTATTAAAAATGAAAACTAATAAACTTAATATTTATTTTTAGTATTATATTACTAATTTAAGCTTTTTTTTATAAATTCACACTGAGATAAAAATTTACTGTCTAATTTTTTAATCATTCTGTATTTTTTTTTTTAAAATATCTTTAAGGCAAAGAATTTGAAAATAATTTGATAGATGCTGTTGTTTTTGATTTTATACGGCCAATCTGTATGTGTGGGAGAGATTTTTAGATTCCCATGGTCACTCATGTCAGAACATGGTTTCAATGCGACGGGCACGCCAGTCGATCGGACCGGACGGTTAGTTGCTTAACAAACTGTCACTGCGGTTAAAGTAACTTATGTGCAGACATCATCATATATTATGGAGTCAACTTAAACCATAAATATTGTAAAACCTGCTTTACATTTCTAATATTTTCTTATAGATATCAAATCAACCTACCTATAAATACACATTTTGTTTTATAACTGAAAAACATAAATATGTACGTAGTTTATCGTCATATGGATTTGTTTACAAACTTTACAGGTGAAATACTTTTAGTGGAAAATAAATTTTTATGATTGATACCGTAGTATCTTTTACGATCAATATTTAATTCGGAATAAATCTTATACAAATTTATTGAAGTTCTAGGGCAGTAGGGTTATATAAACACAAGTAAATATTCATTAGGTACTTAAAACTCTGTCTCCGACAAAATACATAAACAGGCGAAAATATCCATAAATAATTATTATTTCTTGGCGAATAGTGGGTAACCAAGATTCTTTACATTTTTGTGTGAGTAGCTGAGTAGTTTTGATATCCGCTTTTACTACAAACAATGAGTAATGAATACAAATATTGGTTGCATCATTTATTATGTTAACTGCAATAGTCAAACTCCTTTTGGTTTTAGTTCTAGGCTTAACAAAAATTAATCTTTTTTTTTTTTTCTTTTTTTTTTTTTTTTTATAAAATCTAAAGATAGTTTTCTGTTATTTTGCACATATTTTTTATACTTTTTTTCATACTTACGGTGGAAGCGCAGGTAACTATCAATATGTATGCCTTAAAGACGCGAAATATGAGTAGAAAGAACTATTTGAAATCGTTCTTACCAATCCCTTGTTACTTATTCCTTCTTTTTCAGGCACCTATTGACCATTCTATTTACTCCTTCGTTAAATTCCTTATACATAATATAATACATTACTCCAATGTTGTCCATTAAGGGGAGGTTCTCATTTAAAGACGTAAAAATAAAGTGTCTTTTCGGATTTCCTTTTTCAATTGGAGTTTGTCAGAATTTTTTTATGAAAAAATAATACAATAAAGCTTGTTGCAACACGAATTGCAAAATAACTTTCCGGAAAGCAAGTATCCAACTGGTGTATATTCCAGCTTTCAAGCTATTTAAAATTAAATTTTAAAGTTTATCAATAAAATACACAATATCTGTCCGAGGTCAAACCAAAAAAATCATTAAAAAGTAAAAAATTAACTATGATGATAATTGATAAATTTAGGACTTGATTTTATCCTATATTTTCACTCTTCAAAATAAAATAAGAACTACATTTTATAGGCATAACCACTAATAACCTCCAGTGAATTTCATTTATTTTAAATAAAACAAGAATCGAGTCGATCCGTCGCGTTGTCTGGCTCAAATATTATCGACCACAGTGCATAAAATAGCGAATTTCCATTTAAAAAAATTAGTTTTTCTTGGAAACTAGTTGACATAGAATAATAATTTAAAGACCTTTTTATTTGATTTTTTCTCCCCGTTTCAATGGTGTAAAAAAAATTTCACAACAATTTTTGAATAAGGGGAAATTTTGGCAAAAAACTAATTTTTTCACGAAAAAAGCCCCAAAAAATGTTTCGCTCGTCGGACATGTCTTGCTAACGAACTTGTCCAACGGTTTGGGGACCGCAAAACAAATTTCTGTCATAGTCCCAGGCTCAAGTCGCGTTATGACAGTGGCTGTAATAGCTAAATTCCATTCTGGAAATTCGCTAATATTGGAACAGCCTTACTAGAATTGTATTACTTGTTTAGATAAGTAGCATCACTTACCTCTTGAATATATGTATTTTATTAACAAAAAAGAAATAATATCTTGTAAAACACAAATAGAAGAAAATATATTTTTGACATATTTGTTACTTCATGGCAACACTGTCATTATCGTAAATATGTTCAGTATGACACGTGGCACTTAGAAGACGCGTGTCTACTGAAATAACAACACAACACTCATCTTTGTATTGAAACAAAAGTTCATGATGTTGTATAGTTCGTGATATTCACACCGTATTGTAAAATTATTATTAATTATAAATATGAACAAAAGAATCTCTAAATATTGATATAAAATAATTTGTCGTGGCTTTATAATTATTATGTTTAGGATTTCGTAGGTGTAGATTAAATTGCTCACTTAAATATTTATTATTTTATTAATATAATATGTGTGTCTAAACAGCAGAATATCTAATAAATTACGTAATCAATGAAGACAAAAAAACTTTAAAAATATATTAAAGTTTTAACTCTAAAACTTTAAAAAAATGAAACAAAGTGGATAGTTCGTGAATTTTTGTGAAATGAACGTCAAAATTTCAAGAGCAGTGTAATTTTAAAAGAAATATTTTTGATAAAAATTAAAGAATTTATTAGGCTTGGAATGTTGAAAATACTCGGGTTACTGTTTGCACAAATTTTAACCTTTACTTTATGTCTACGAATAAAATTTTGACAGTACATACTGTCGAATGATTTCATAAAAGAAAGTATTAGTTTCCTCTGAGACAAACAAAGACATTAACTTAACACTTTATTATAAATAAAAAAGATTTTAATATTAAAGTAGGCGGAATCAAAAACTCTGAACTGTCAAATCCATTTTTTAATAACATTATTAAAATATTTTTCTCCTCTCAAAAAAAGATTATTAAGTAATATTAAATTTTTTCTTTTTCCTTTCAAGAAATCATACACAGCCTTTTTAAAGCATTATTTCAGTCAACGTTTAGCGTTCACTTCTAAAGGTATGTACAGGTAAATGTATGTATAAACAAGGCTTATAATAAAAAAAGTATATAGACAAGTTATATCAGATAGTGGAATCGACTACTTCGTTAACTACATAACAACAACGGGCCTGTTTGTCGTAAGTATATACTTAAACAAAATTAATTTCGTCTCTAAATTGCGCAAACACGGGCCTATGTAAAATGTTCCAATTAGTTCTACAGTAGACCTTTCTAGACAAATTACACGCTGTAAAGTCGACAGGATTTTAATTCACTTTTTAAAGAATAATTGGAGGGGTCAGTGTAAAAGTGAATCAAGTCCATAAAAATTTTTTTTCTAAAAATGCGCTTAAAGTTTAAGAAATTACAACTCTTTAACGAAAAAGGCATTTAAAAAAAAAATTTTTATGGACTTGTTCACTTTTACACTGACCCCTCCAATTATTACTCGAAAGTTTTATCACCATTAAGTTAGTAAAGTCTTTCCTAGATATCCAAATGAATTTGATAAAGCCGACTTTCCCAAGTGAGTGCAATTCAAAATAAAAAATTCTCTATCTAAAGCCGGTTCTGCACCATGTGCTACAACACTCGCTCCAACGTTGGATCGAACGTTTGAGACACATAAGTTTAACAATTAGTGCAGTGAATGTTCCTGCTACACAGTGAATCGAATGTTTGATCCAATATATATAAAAATATATTTGGTACAAACGTTTGTCTAGTTTCAACAATGGACAAGGATGATAAAGATATTGCTATTTGCTGGCGCTGCTGTGGTTGTATTGTTCTATAACGTATCTTAAAGAAAAGAAACGTGAAAGACATGTTAAGGGGTTAGGTGGGTTTCAGAGGTTCAAAAAAGGGTATTTTTGCTATTTTTTTTTTTAATATATACAATCATATATTTTATTTAAACAATTCAGCATATCAAAGATACATATTTAAATAGTATTTTGTGAAATTTTTATTTAAAAATTCCGAAAACTCAGCCGTTGGTACCTCATCTCCCTTGACGTCTCAAAAAAAAATCCTCTTGCCGTGGACAGCATAACTCATTATTGGTTTATTTAAAATCAAAAAACCAAAAATATTTCGTTAGTACATGGATAAATCACGTTATTGGACGAAGAAAAAAAATTAAAATTTGAATTTTTGACAGACTTTGAACAAAAAAACACATTTTTTGGTCAAATTTTCGCCATGTATTGGCTCGAAAAAATTAGTTGTAATAAAAATAAAAAAAATCCTTCGTTCAATGACTAGATAATGTTATTTCAAAGATGTGTGCAAAATTTGAACAAAATCGCTTCATAACTTTTCGAGAAATCATGTCCACCGACTTAAAAAATTGAGTTTTGAGATAAACCCGTTTTAAGTTTACTGCGCTGCACTGACATGGCCTGATGGGCGGAACTTCCGAAGGGTCTATCTCTTAGAATTTTACTCGGATCGATTTGAAATTTTAGGAGAATATTTTAAACATATTGTACTATTTAATAAGACAAAAAAAAATGGATTTTTTGGAATTTTCAAACCCACCTAACCCATTAAGAGGTGGTGGATTATATTTCTCTTCATATGAACGACTCGTGTGGCCGTTGAGTCGAATCAACGAATATTTTCCGTCAAACGTTGGAGGCACGCCTTTGACTTGGTACAAGAATACCAGCATCGGCTGGAACATGGCCAAATGCGAACGTTCGACGCTCGCCATTAGCCGCTTGTAGGTTTGAACAATGTGACAAACTAGCAAACGCTCAACGTCGAAAGGTGTTCATAGAATGGTGTAGAACCGGCTTAATAAAAACGAAATCCTTTTGCAGCGGTTTCTCGTTTAAAGAGAAACAGGAACAATTATTTTATCAACGTTTTCGTCAGTTGCGGCAGACAAATTTTGACAGTTCCAAATTCTGAGGTATCTGTGAGGAAAATAATATTGTAAACAGATTGTATTAGAACTTTAAGTAACAATATGGTCACTACACATGTTATTTTCAAAGGCACGCTTATTGTTGTCAAGATATACAGCATATTTGACTCTAGACTGGTTCATCGTTATTTAATATAAATAATCAAACGAGATTGTACAATAAGAATGGAAATGGAATTACTACAGAAGCAATCACCCACAATCGAATGCCGATGCCGCGTACCCGTCACCGCACCTCTGCGCCACTGTTGTTGAAAAGACCCATTCTATTCATAAAAAATAGTAAATTATTACCTATTGATGACATTTACAGTTTATCTTTTTTATATCTTACCGACCGACGACCATGCACATAAAGAGTCAGGTGCTTCATTACCTATTATCTTTTTTAATTCATGAATAAAGTTGTAAAATTTTTATTTTTATTTATTCTCCAATATTCATGTAAAATGCTTAATATTTTGATAATTTAAATATTTTATCAAAATGAGTTTTTATTTTGATTAGTTTTTTTCTTTTATATAAATGTATTCCGTTTATTAATCTTTTCGATGCCGGATAACTCGAATAAGAACAAAGTGATAACCAAGCAGTTAATTTTTTTTTTATTATTCTATTTTTATTATATAATTTCTAGATAAAACTTAAAATTTTAAAAATACCTGAACACTTAGTTATACCCGATTTGAATGTTTTATACCTATCATAGTACATTTATTATCCAGCAAAGAAAAGCTTATAATGCAGCTGTAAGACTTTACCGTCCCGTTTTTATTTTTTGAAACCTGCCGAGATGAAGGAGTTAGGGTAAGTAATTGAAAAAGGACTGATATGTAAGCATTTATGAATAATAGCCCAAAAAAACCTAATGAGAAAAACGATTCTATTCAAAATAAAATTGTGGCAAACTGAAATTTCTATACAAATTATATTTGATAAAATGTCTCTAAATTTTGTGCCCGATTACTCAGGGTGGAAGTTCAAATTTCAAATCATCTCTGCACATTTAAAAAAAAAGCCCCTTACCTTACTACAAAAATTCAAAAAATTTTCATTCTTAATAAGAAAGATAGGAATTTTCGAAAAAACGAAAAAAAAAAAAACACAAAATATTCAAAATTATCGTGTCACGTAGTCTATAAAAGGAATTTTATCATTCTTAGTTCTGTAAGGAAAATCTATTTTTTTTTAATTCATTATAAATATAAATAGTTACTCCTCATAATAACTAGACACTTCAGACGAGACACTTTACTAGAGAGTTCAGTTTTCTTAAAAATATTTTAAGAAATGAGTAACTACTTCCGGAAGTAATCAAATACTCGTAAAGGAGTTCAGATTTTATTGGCTCCTCTTAGTAGTTACTCTTAGAAGTAATAAAAAAATTAAGGAATTTAGTTTTTTTTAGTTTACTATTTTTTCTGTTTCTCTATTCAGGCTCCTTTGAATTACGGACCACAGACATTTGCCCGTTTTGCCTGTCAATTAATCCAGCCACGCTTTTATTGTATTAGTAGTCGAGAAAATAAACAATAAGAAATGAAACAGATTCCCACAATAAGTTATGAATACGTTAAATATATAAATGGTTATACGAGTAGTATTTCGCTTTTAGGTATGGAAGACTAGAAATACTACCTACATCCTAAAATGATGGTATCAAAATCTATAAAGGCTGTTCAAAAACAAAATTTACATACCATTATAGAATTTTAATTGTGAATTAATTAATAAATTTCTGATGACCTAGTAAGGTGATTCATTTTATAATAAATTTATTTTTATAGCTAAATTTAAAATTTTATCTAAATTTATTTTATTCTTCGTATTAGCTAATTTTACCATTCAAATGTTTTTTCCGTGATAACAAAAATATTTTATTCAAAATAATAAATATTTGTTTTTGTTGTATTTCTTTCCCCTTCTTTAAATTACAATGATTTACAACTTGCTCAATAAATAATAGACTTATTAATTAAATCTTTTTGAGAATTTTATTGTATTAAAAGAAGCTTAATTTCGATAATTGTTATTAACCCTTTATGAGCCATGGTAGCCAAATGGCTACGTGAATTTTAATTGTAATTTTTTCTTGTATTATTAAGAATTATACATTTAAACTAACATACAAGAATAAAATGGTCCTTATTTAATATCGCATTGGACAGTGCTGTTCACTACTGAACAAAAATATACACTAAAACTCTCATGGAAGTTGTTTGTTTGGCGGGTTCTTCAAAGTGTTTAAAATGAATACAATTTTTGGTGATTAATACATTTAAAAAAAAATTATGTATGTTACTAGTTTAATTATGTACTTAATTTTAATATGCTAGCATCATTTTATTTTTTTTGTGGCTAGAAACCTTTGTAAATTTACTAAAAACTTACTGTTTCCAATTGGATACATCGGCTTAGATAAATAATTTTTAAATATAACCGTTATGAACAATTCGTAGCCATATGGATACATTGGCCTTTAATAACATTTTTCGTTTTTGGAATATGAGACGTGCAGTTATACCGGCTATAGCAAATTTTATGGTAAACTCTGTGATATGGCTATTTTACCACCATAGATGTATCCGATGTATCAGATTATTCGGGTCAGATAATGAGGGCACAGAAATGCTAGCGTCAGAATCAGATTTTGAAAACCTTATTTAAATAAGAGTCACAAACGTTCGTAATCCAGCTTATTGTCACAAAAAGATAACTTTGTACATCATTGGCTAGTTTAGACCAACAAAAGTCGTTGATAACATTGTAAAAAATTATTCACGATATTAAAATGTGTAAAATGTGATACACGACTTCGTCTCACCAAAACAAAGAAATATTTACTTCATCTCATCAGTAATAAATTGTAATATTATTTCTGCTTGTAAATGAATAAAACTGTTTTGTAGAAATAGATAAATATTCTTTTTTTGTTGAAACTTTTGTTTTATACAAAAGCCAGTGTAGGCATATGGCAACATTTTACATAAAAGCAACATTTACAGATAAAGGCCAATGTAGCCATATGGATACGAAAGGAAAACCCAATTTTCACGCATTTCGCATTTTCCTGGTAAATACATGACAGAATTTCAATATTTATGATATTTTTAATCTATGTACCAAAAATCATACTTGTATACAGTTGTTAAGAATATTCATGGTCCATAAAGGGTTAAGATAATTAGAACAGACAGACAATTTTCAATCTGAAAAAGCTGTAGGTATTAATTTTATAATACTGTTGATTATCTGTTGCAGTGAAGTCTCGTTATATCAATAAATGTGGAGCGACAATTCAAAACGTGTCTGTCAAAGTTACCAAAATGTTGAAGAATCACCAAAAACATTCAACGTATTGTTTAAAGGTCTGCATTGGATTTATTATTTTTTTAGATTACATGATTTAAAGTACAATTGAAGTAGATTTTTTGTTAAAATGTTTGCTTTTATGAAGAGAAAATGCTTTTATATGGTGAACAAAACATTGTCTGAACAGACGGATTGGACCAGACATGTTTTCATTCGTTTAGTCGTGGATAAAATATACTTTGAACAAACAATACTTCAAAAATATCAGAACAGTTCGGAGGCTGATACCCATTGGTCGCTGGAAAGAATTAAGCCCTTCGCACACGGGTCGACTGTTTTGCAACTCGAGTTTCAAACCAGTTGCTCAATATTTACATGTGCAAGCGGTTTGCAATTAATTGATATTGTTTGTCCACACACGAGCGCGACTGATTGGAAACTGATTTAAAATCGGTTCCGTTTCAGTCGAGTCATGTGTGGTTCTTCATTCATATACACGTGAAAGGTCGCCAAACCGTTGCATGCTCTACTGGTTTGAAACTCGAGTAGCAAAACAATCGACCCGTGTGCGGAGGGCCTTAAGGTTCGCTGTAAAAATCTGTCATAATTTTTTTCACGGCAAATGTGAAAAAACAACAATGTTCTTATAAAACCTAATATAAATGAATTAAATTGTCAAAAAAAAAAAAAAAAAAATATATATATATAAATATATATAAATAAACTTACCCTGTGTTTGAAACTATGAAGCACCTGAAACAAAAACAAAATGTTATAAAAATTTGTAAAAAAACGTCAAATTACATGGAATCATAATTTTCTAATAAATTTTGTTTCGTTTGGTCTCTAAAGGTGATAATTTTTATAAAATTTTAATGATTCTAAAAAAAATCCATTTTTTATGACTTATTAACAATTTTTTTAACGATAATCTTAAAATATGCAAATCTTCGACTGTCAGTACTTTTTGGTATAAATTAAAAACCATAAATCATCACTTTTCCAAATTTATCTATTAAAAGTAAACAGATTTAACTGTAATTATTAACTAATACCTTTTGACGGGACATATGTCCATATTCAAACAGATGATATGGCCAGTTTCATATTTTATTAATCAATTTATAAGCTCGGAACAGTTATAATAAAAGTACACATTAAAACTCTCAAGTCTCAGTCACTGCATATGTTGCAAACCAATTTTACAATATGTATATCTACATTTTGTAATTTGCGATTTCTACATTTCAAAAGAATTTATTTTACAGATTGTTGAGAGATTTGATTGAACATAAAATTTATTTTGCACAGATTGTGTTCATGGATTTTTTTAGATAAGTTTTTTTTTCTTTTATTTATTGGTGATCAAATGAAAAAAGTGACAAAAAATTATAAATCAATTTCACAACAGTGTTTTATTATAATTATTAAAATATATTTTGTAAAATTAGTAATACTTATTTAAAGGTAACATAGTTTATATTTACGTTTATTATAAGCAATTAAGATACAATCGCGACTATAATCATTCATATGATAACTTTTAGTTACTTGATACAATAGTTTTTTAAAAGTGGCTACCGATTTTTCAACTAATTTATTATAATTTATTTGTTTACGCAATTTCTCTGATAATTGTGAATAAAATTTGCTACATTTTTGGGCACTGTAATTTATAAATTGGTGTAGGTACGTTACAACATATTTTGTAGATATTAGTAATATTGTAAGCGTAATAACACATTTTAAGTGTAAATTGTGACGAAAAACTAACTTAACACTTTCATTGCCGATCACGCGAGATCGCGTAATATGGCTACTTTACGATATGGCCAATCACGCGATACCCGGTGAGCAATACAGGAACCTGCTTGTTTAACATAAAATATTTGGCCATCTCACAAAGTCTATATTTTTAGCTTGGCAATGAACGTGTTAAAAGTTCGAATTTATCTATATCGCATAGTTTAGACAGTTCAGAGAAGGCTCCCGCAATCTTTTTTGATTATGGATCGGAATCAATCTAAATGTGAATATTAAGAAGATGTGACTAATTAGATTTTGTATCAATATTTTCAACAATGAACCATATTGCTACTACCACGGACCTTTATTTTATTTAAAGAAAGGCAGACAAAATTCAGGAAAAAGAATAAAAGGCATTACTAGCATTTTGAAAAAAATAAAATAAAATAAAAGACACAAAACTGAAAAAATGCTTCTGTCTTATAAAAAAATAATAAAATATAGGTACTTCTAATTATTTATTTTTACACCTAATACTTTAGTTTTCAAGGTTTGGTCTAAGAGATAAAAAACCTTGCTTTAATTTTTAAATTATCGAATTAATTCACAACAGACGTAACTTGCAATTAATTCCTAACACACGTACGTTTTTAACAAGTACCTACCCAAAAATGCAATAATAATAAAATATTTAAGAATAATAAGAATATAGGTAAAAGTTAGAAATCTAAAAGTATGACTGAAAATAACATATTCTCGTCTATTACCTATTATTTTCTTTTTCTCCGCTTCCAAAGAAAACAATTCTGTTTTGTAGAAAAATTTGATAAATATTATTTTGTTATTTTATTTTTATCTATCTTTGATGGAATACAAAATACCCCTGTCGCAGCATCCTTCATAACATAGCGAATTTCCGTTTATAAAAATCCGTTTTTCTGTGATTTTTCACTCTTTCTAATGGTGTAAATAAATGTCGCAAAAATTTTCTGACTTGAGAAAATTTTGGCAAAAGACTAATTTTTTTCACAAAACAAGACCAAAAAAAACCATGTTCCAGGCATCCGACATGGCTGACTAATGAACTTATCCAACGGTGTGGGACTGAATACAAATATATAAATTTTAGTGAATATTATTTTCGGTTTCTAGAGACCTCAAAATAAATTTCTATTATAGTCCCGAAAGATTTCTTTCGGAGCTCAAAAAAATAGGACTTTCTTAGGAACCCTAAAAAAAGGCATATTATAACATACAAACATAATATATACATATATGTATGTGACTATACAAGCCATTATACGACAAGCTATATTATCGTGTTATGTACATACGTAGTATTATCCATAATATGTGGTAGTATAAATACCTACTTTCATATACATAATTATATATACCCCTGTCGCAGCATCCTGCATAACATAGCGAATGCCCGTTTATAAAAATTAATTCTTCTCGGAAACTAGTTGACATAGAATAATAGTTTGAAGACGTTTTTTATGTAATTTTTTCTCCTCATTTAAATGGTGTAAAAAAATTCCACAAAATAAGTGGAAATTTTGGGAAAAAACTAATTTTTTGTAAGAACAAACACCATGTTCCTGGCATCCGACGTGTCTGCCTAACGAACTTGTCTAACGGTTTGGGACTTCCAACATTTTCACCAAATTTCGTAAACGTAGGGCATTTCGTTCGAGAGTTATCGTGCGGATATATATATATATATATATATATATATATATATATATATATATATATATATATATATATATATATATATATATATAATATTTAAAGCATTACATCACTGAAATGCCAGAAAAGAAGGTTTATTTTGGAGAATTTTTTTCTCTGTAACGAATAATGTAATCATGTATACTCGTAAAACTTTTTAAAGTATTATACATAATCTGAGGTACGCAGGCAAAAAAAAATTTTTTGGCAATTTCAAAATTAAATGTCGGTGCAGGAACAAATACAATACAAACGCTTTTTTGCGAAGAGGTTCATGGTGCGCATAAATTTTTTTCTGCATTCGTTTCACTAAGAATTATTTAAAAAAATACTGATTTATCGATAAATGACATCAGTTTGAAAAAAAAATAATTTAAGAAAAAATCAACACTAATTTGTTTATAAAAAATTATGTGTGAATCAATTTCGAAAATCTTAAGTACCGCCCTAGGTAATTTATCTAACAAACTACAGGTACCCACCATTTTGAAAAACGTAGTTTTGAGAGAAACATATCTAAAGTTTCAAAACGTGTATATTGTTTTGTGAGTTTATACCTATCATTTTTGAGTTGAATGAAAATGTTATCGACCAAAATGTTTTCAACCGCTCGAAGTCGTTTCGAAAATTTGGTTCAAAACGATTTTTAAAATATTTCCGCAGTTATAATTACTTTCAAATATCAACCTAGAGATGTTAACACATCATTTAAGCCAATAAAAAAAAAGAAAAATTTTTCCCAAAAAGATGTAACGCCTTAGTGTATAAAAAATATTAAGATTAGACTACAATAACAATAAAAAAATACGAATTACATAAAACTGTCTCTTGAAATAATTTTATAGATGTAGACTTCTAACGTTAATTTATTTCTACTCTTTATTTCAGGCTGTTATTTAGGGATTACACTTATAGAGAAACTTGTTGCTACATAAACTATATTTTATTTTCCCTAAATAGAAGTGAACAAACCCATTTGGCTAGAGTCACTGTTGAGAATCGCCTATTAACAAGCACAGTTTTTTCTAAAATATCTTTTTTAGATGCTATTGTGAAGGAACTTAGGAATTCTTACAACTACACAAGTTAAAAGCTACAATAAACTATGTAATGTAAATGCTACGCTGGATTGTACACTCTGAAAATGATTTCTGTTCAAAGATTAAAAATTTCTTTGAATCAAAAAAATAATCTTTTGATTCAGACCAATATTTCCTTGACTACTGAAAAAAAATTCATGGAAATATTTGTTTGAATCAAAAAAATAATTTTTTTTAATTCAAAGAAAAAAATTCAAAGAAATTTTCAAACTTTCAAACAAAGAAATCGTTTCGAGAATGTATAAATAAGAACAAAGTAAACGAGGAAGCAAAATCAGACAGACTGTCAGTTTATTTTGGTAATTCACACACTATTATTCAATATAATTATTACTGTGCACATCGAACCTATGGAGCTATATAATAATTAACTGACAAACGAAAAATTAATTTAAAAAGTGCCACGAAATTAACGGAAATATTATATTTCATTTTTTCTTAAATGCCACAAATTATCTTGATTTCTTTTTTTCCATTTAATAATACGAACGCGCACCAAAAGAACCAAACCGGGTCTGTCAGTTAATTGAAAACATTTGGCGTAAATAATATAGATTAATTTGATTTAAGAAGTAATGTATTATAAACTAATTATCTATTACATAAATTATAATTGCACAGTTGCTGCAGTAAACACCCATAGCCGTTGATATGAATAATAAATATTTCAAAACAGTTTAGATAATTAGAATTAAGTATACCTATATAGGTACGACTTAAGTAAGACAAAAAAATTGGTAGCACAAGATTTACAAAATGATAAAAATAAGTTATTTATTAACAAAATACCAAACAACAAACAACGCGAACGCCAAAATGAAAAAAAAATCAAATCAGAATTAATAACTAATAATAAAACCAGTGTGTGGAATTCCAGTAATATGATAAATGATTTTATATCACTTGGTTGTCTGACGCCTACATAATGTACAATAATTTTGTTTAGTTATACATTTGGTATTTTATAATATACGTACCTACACATGCTAACATAAAATCTACAATGTATTTAGTTGTACAGTATGTCCTACATTCCATTAATTTAACAGAGTGCATTAAGATAAACTTTATTAAACTGAAAACATAAAAAAAAATTTGGGCGACAGGTCTACACACACTGTCAACTTCCCATTGGGTGTCCTTAAAGACTAGAGACTACTGTACATAAATAATTCTTTTTCCATTTCGGGCAACTTCTCCCCTGGGCCGCCGATAGAAGCTTTGCCCCTTGCACCATACCGGGGGCTTCGCCTTCTGTACCTAAGGGTGGGGGCTCCACCCTTATCAAACAGATGATCACATCGTTTTTTCTCAAGATATGCGAGACAAAATATATTTCAAAAACAGTTTCTTATTTCGTTTTTTTTCTTTCTTTTTTTTTTTAATTTTATAATAATATACTGGCGTTTTTAACATCAAGGAAGGTTCTTAGGCCATTATATAATAATGTTATGGTAAAAAATCCATATAATCTATGTTATCTTAATAAAGTTAATTCCGTTTTTTTATCACAAAAAACAAACCGCTCATCCGAATTAGCTGAAAACTTTATCCGGTCTTCATTTTTTGATTACGCATCTAATGTCTGTCCGGAGTTGATATCATAATTTGTTCTCGAGATATAAAAGACGAAAAAATATCCACGAACGAACGAACGAACGAACTAACGAACGCACACACAGACATCACGCTAAAAACTATGGATTCGGATTCTAGTGACCTTGAAACGTGAAGATATGTCAAAATTAGCGATTCGTAAAATCGGACCCATTACAATAACTCCCAATGGGAAGTTAACTAACAGTCCCAGTAAAAGAAATTTTTAAGAAATCACAAAGTTACAAGATCCCCAAAAATTATTATTTTAGATGCCTTAGGTGCAGGTACTGTCAGACCGAATTGCTTTACATTAAGGTAAAAGACCCGGTAATTGACCCTGGTCCAGTGTCTGAACTTTTCAACTTTGTTATAAATTAATAAAAAAACTATATTTTAAATAAGAAAAAAAATAAATTCTTAATTTAAAGTAATCTATTCTGTGTCTAATGAACAGCAATTTAAAAAGTTTAGAATATATTAACTAAATAAAAAAAATTTTTTAAGTTTAAAATGTGTGTAATTTTTTTGGTAGTTTCCTAACAGTTTATGTTACAAAGTACTCATTTTGATCTGTGCAATATTCATCATGTAAGTATGAAAACTTAATTAAAAATATATGAGCAGGTTAATATTTGTTTAAAATTTATTTTAAAATATTTATAAAATACCTTAGAATGATTTTTATTATTGAAATATGAGGGTCAATTACTAGGCGCACTTCTAAAGTGGTATGCGGCCCAATTAAATTCTAACCAGTTTTTGTTAGTTATTTTGTTATTTATAGTTATCTTCGATTAGTTTTTGTTATTTTTCATAACGTATATAACATTAAACATTCATTTTTATCAATAAAAAATTATTTATAAATTAAATTTTAAAAACTGTATTTTTAAATTTAAGGATCAGAAACTAGGCCACTGTCAGGGTCAAAAACTGTCGCATGAGAAATTTTGAAGGTCAGAAACTGGGTCCTTCTTGTCAATTTTTAAAACATTAATTTAAATTATTAATTCAATTCAAATAATTATTTTACTTGTATGACTTTATTTTGAAAGCCATAAACTAGTTGATAAAATTAGTAATTGTCTCTTAAGTTTAAACTTATATTTATTACTGTCGTTTAACCTCAGCCGTTACTCTTAAAAGGTCAGAAACTAGGCCCGTTACCTTACTTTAAGTTTTTTTTTTCCAAAATAGTTTTGTATTAATAATGGCATTTGGGCCAGATAAACACACACCTAATAGGAGCTTCCACCACTGAAATTATACATCATTACAAAAATAAGGAAATAATCCTCAAAGTAGTTAACCCCTACAACTGAAGGCGTCAATAGTTATAGTGCCATTTTTCGGGTAAGTTACGGTCACGTGACGGGCTGTCAGACCGGTCTGGCCGGTCCTATTCAAAGTTAAGTTATAATAAAAAGACAACATATTTTCTTGCATTACGGGAGGAGATGGAGATACAAAGGGTCTCTTACAGCCAAATTCGGTTCTCGTACGGAACTAGTTAATAAAATGGCATTAAAAAGTCATAGACCAGAAGCCGATAACGTCAAATATGTCGTCGTATGGTTTTAAAAAAGTTGTGTAAGAATCAACTGTTCAACAGGATCCAAACAAAGTTAGGGCAGAATGAAAGCTTGGCGAAATTTTTAGTTTTTGTAGAAATTGATCAAATTTGTAGTAGGTTTAGACGAAAAATTATAATCTTTCAGAAAACTTTGATATGACACTTTTGACACAAAAAGAGAGTAAAAGTTTAATTAATTTCCGTGATAATGCTAAAAAATTAAAAATTTTAACGATAATTAACTTAATTCAAAAATTGTTCGGCAAGCTTTGTTCCGTTATATCGCGCTTAATTTATTTGCATATCCTGTTCAATTATCATCATCTTTTTTTAAATACCTGTGACGGTACACTTGATATCACCGGCTCCTGTTCTACCAAAAGAAAAGAGCCTGACAAGTCTTCAACGTATGTGTAAAAAACTGTAGCTAGCAGTGTGTGCAGAGTGTATCCCAAGACACACATCATATTGTTAATACTATTGATGAACCACTTGCAATAATGTAATACATACATAGCATATATACGTACGCATGCGTATACCACTCAATACCCCACGCGCCTCACATAGAGTGTGACGTGTGGTGATGTACATAGCACACATATCATACTAATATATTCGCATATTCGTGTCCATACATCCTGTGTTTTGGTTGTGTGTATGCTGTGCTACGTCACTCACTGGCGACAGGGGGAACACTTTGATACACATACTAGTTTGGCACCTTGGAGCCTGATGAATTGAATGAAAGCCAAAAAGAGTGATCTTTTGAAACCACAGAGTACCAGAGGCGACATTGCTACTGAAACCAGTGTAAACAAAAAAGGATAGAAAATATGTTATATATGTGCACTGTGTTTACTTTGTATTTGTGTGATCTGCCTTGTGTGTGTGAGTGAACGGAGGTGTGTTGCGTGGTGTCGCATACGTATATATAATACTACATACACACGTATGTGGCTTCATGTGGGGGTTCTAACAATGCCAATAACAATCAAAACGTAATCAAAACAATTGACCTACAGTCATCCACTGCTGCATCCATACAGCTAAGTAGCCTAACTTGCTCAGAACTGCACACTGCAGATTAAGCGATAGATATAGTAGTGCCGGTTCTGTATTCTTTGTTTGAAACCTGTTGATTGAAGTACATACTATTTAAAGTATTCGTAATGCATACTTTTTAGAATATTATAAAATTATAATTTTTTGCACAGCACCGTGTAATATACCTTACAACTAAATTGCGTACTATAATTTATCTACCACTAAAATTGACATGCAAAATAAATAATATAAATTTTGTACAAATGTGTAGTTCGTTGAAGTCATGTCGAACTAGAAACATATTAAAAACTAATACTAAGCTTCAGTTGTTAGTTAAAATTTTAATACAATATACAGTATAAATATTAACACTGTTAATTCGCGCATCTACGCAGTAAACTTTCCCAGGAGCCGGCAATTTTTTAACACGTTGACGTAACGGTTTGTTGCGTAACGCGTCAACAATTCCATATAAGACATACACCAATAAGTTATACAAACATAGCTCACTCTGTCTAGTTACCGTGGGTAACGGAGCGGTCCAATGTGATCTATAACACATTACGTATTGTGCAGCAGACATGTTGTAGATATCACACCTATTATAATATGTATTATATTATTCGTTCATAACGTTTACAGAAATTCATCATGAGTTTGTATTAACCCCAGAATAATCAGAAGCCAAGTTGCTATCTCTGCACTAGTGATACCAATGTAGACAAAAAATCCTCTCTACTTTCCATCACTATGTTGTGTAGGTACACACGGTTTGTAGTGGTGTTGGTTTGATGTTTGCAACTGTGCCAGTCGTCACACACACAACTACAAAACACATATTGTCGGACAGAGCAACGTGCAGCTTAAGCAACAATGGTCTAACAATACATTACAATGCGTTATACATTCGGTGGCCGCCACCGACAAACTAAATGCCTTAAGCGGTATCAACCACACTCAGACAACTGCTATCCACAATTTTTTACACATACGTTTAGGGTTTGGTATTAACCATGTTACCAGTTAATACCCACCCGCGGTAGCACCAAACATATGTATGTGTGGAAAGGCATTGAGCGTGAGAAATAACTATATGAATAAGTATGTATTTAACTTGTCTGTTAGCTGTTAAGCCTAGTTTTCATTAGTAGAGTTAGTAGGAAAGTATACTAGCATACTTTTTAGCCAAATTATATTACTCTACCAATTCTAGTAGAGTAGCTGTCCACACAGAAATTTAAAGCATTACAGTAGAGTAGTCAGATTGTATACAATTGAACTGACAATAATAATTCGTCACCGTTTGACTCTGACGAGGTGTTTGAAAAATATTTCTGGTATTTCGCTGTAGAAGTGACTAGCTATTGAAGAAGGGTATAATGTAATGAAAGTATGGATTAGAGATTTGATCAAGAGAAAGCATAGCCATGGAGAAGTGGTCTTCTTTTGAAGGAACTTGCTGGAAAGGATATACCGAGCCGGCAAGAGAAATAACGAATTCCCGAGCACAGCAAAAATTTTCAAAATTTTTTTCTACAAAAATACGGTTAAAGAGCAAAAAAATGTTTTCCATTTCGTCAGGGTCCCTAACAGAGTATCCGGGACCCCTTTTTTGATCCGGCCCCCCGAGCACCTCCCTCACGCCAGCTCGTAAGATATACAAGAGTATAAATTGTGTTCATTCATTTTTGTCACAACAAAACAAAATAGCTGAATTTCCAATCTGGAAATTGGCTAAAAACAAGACAAACATGTGGAGTATCCTCATGCATAGTGCACTTGACTATACCGAACCTGTTTTCATTAGAATAGTGATGGTAGAGTAGAGTAGAAATCAGTGGTGGGGGAATGCAAGTGGTAGAGTTACTATCCCACCGTGTAATCTACTCTCTTCTACCATAATTAAGTACTCTACTCTACCGATAATGTTTACACTGGTAGAGTTAGAAGGATAGTTAGTACTTGCCCAAATTACTCTACCGCTAACTCTACCAATGAAAGCTAGGCTTTATTCACACAATTGTTTGTACGAAATATCTCCACAGCGCTCCCGCTTTCATTGCGGTTAATATTGTCTGTAAGTACCTTGCGATGTAGTTAGTGTGTTTACAGTTGGCAATGATATATTTTGGAATTCCTACGTCTCTTAAACCTACGTGTTAAATAGTAGAGATAAGTGGGGTAAAGTGGGAAACTTTTTTTTGGGGCTCCGTTGATTGAACAAAAGTGATGGTTTTTCCATGTTTAAAATTTCTATAGTAAAGAGAATTCAATAAACTATCTTTTGCCTAAGCTACCAACTAAAAATATTGATTTTCTTTTGAGTTACCGAGCTTTGATCGACCATGTGCAAAATAGCCAAAATTGAAAATCGTGGGATAAAGTGGGAAACTTTAAAAAACTGTACAAACTCAACGCAAATCTTGTAGCAAAGTTATTATATCTATATTTCAAGGCAAAAAAGGTTCAAAGAATACAGAATTCCCACTTTACCCCAACACCACATTTTGCAAAAATGTAAGCGTCATTTTTTTACAATGTATAAATTACACGAAACGCTTATGCATTATCAAAATCAAGACTACAAAGAATACTTTGAGTGTACTTACAACCTCTTTATCACTAAAACGAGTGACAAAAACGATGTTGAAACGATGGGAAATGAAATTTACGATTCGCTTCAAAACTTTGACAAGTGTCAGAGAGCACATGAACACATATGCATGTGTGTGTATACCACAAAGATTAGTTTGTAGTCATTACTAACACATGTCAGTAGCGCATGACATCTGTACTTTGACAGTTTACCCGGAAAGTGCCATTTCCTACTTTACTCCATTTCCCACTTTACCCCACTTACCTCTACCTATACAAATTTTATTACTAAAACTAGCCACGTAAGTTAATGTAAAAAATTGTTAGCAAAACTTTTAAGAACAGGACATACTGTACATACGTATACATGTATATTAATAATATTGAGGAGTGTTAAGTGCTGGCGGCCTTGCCCCGCTCAACGTCCTCAACACCCGCGACACCCGCTCACGCCGCGATTTAAACATTGCAACAGGTTGAAGACATATCTTAGCTAAACATGTATGTGTAATAATAATACATACGTCCATACAATGTTATAAACATACATAAACTACATATGGGTATGTATGTGTATTGTATTATCTAAATATGTACATGGTAGGTACACATACATACAAAACTTATACCTACGTATATATTAAACACACGTGTAATGTATGTGTGCGTAAAATTTATTATCTATAAAAATGCTGAATGTTTATTTTAACAAATTTCAACAGATTTTATAATATTGGAAAAACTACTTATATTTGAGTAAATTTACAATATTTTTATAAATTATTTCCATAAAACTTACACTTTTTTCGACGTTGGTAGATTTTTTTCTAAGAAAATCAACCACGTATGTTGTGTACACTAATATTAAAATCACAGATGAGACAGATGAAGCGTACATATAAAAAACTGTGGTCCGAAATTTGCAATAAGCTGCATTTTATATTGCTTACTGACTCGTCGTCCATCGGCTCTACAAGAGCAAACAAGCATTGTTAGATGGTGGCTGTTGATTGTTAGATCGTAGTTACATCATTAGTAGCAGATACATACATACAGTTGTTCGATAGTATGTATCCACTCCCACCTCACACCTCGCACCACATACATAATGAATATACTACACATACGAACACAAACTCTAAATATGTATATAATCATAAAAAGTGGGGATACGTCACTGCGAGGTATGATGACGATGATGGCCCTTTGGTTAAAATATTTATTTATGATTCACATTTTTCGGAAAATGCAATACTATTATATCCGACTAATAAATACTGCCGATGGTATTCATATAATGTTTTTCATAGTTTATAAAATACAGTTTTTTTACAAAAAACAGGAATAGTACAAGTACCATACGAAATTTATAAAGTTTTCGCTAGTGGCAACTTTTAAGTTGAGGATAGCATGAAACACACGTTATTTACATTTAGAAAGCAGGAATTTGGATAGTTGTTGACATACCATAATGTAAACATGATGGTGCTTCCATGCCTCCGCTATACTTATGAAGAATTGAAAATGTAAGATCCGATAAATTTTTACAAATGGATCGGAGAAGCCAACCCGGGCAAGTGTAACACGCATTTTATCTTATTTAAAAATTATACTAGGAATAATGCCAACAAACTGTTCGAATATTCGGAAGGGAAAAAATAGCTTGCCACCGAAGACACATTAGTTTTGCTACGGTAAATTACTTCAGCCCTTGGTATGGTCGGACGACGTCCTATATCTCAACTTTCAGACTTTTTCTAAACATACGGACAGTTTTGTTAGGTTACAAATGTGTTCTGTTTTAAGTGGTTAAAATTTAATCAAAATCGTTAGAGCCGTTTTTCTGCCCATTTTCGGACCACTTTCAAAATTCAAGGGCGGCTAGGGTCCGTCTACAACAACTTTTGGGTGTTTTGACTTCACCAGGTTGTGTATCTCGATAAAATTACCCATACCAAATTACATTAAAATCCTTTAAGTGATTTCATAGTTAAGAGATGAAAATAGCTCTCCTAACAGACAGACAAATAAACATTTTTTTAGTTGACTAATTTGAACTCAAGGAACTTCTTGATTTTTTGAATCAAAAAATATTTTTTTTTTTTTTTGAAATTTTTAATCTTGGAACAAGGACATCATTTTAAGAGTGTATGAATAGACCATTTTTTATCCGACTGCATCAGAAGGGGGGTAGTGTTTTTCAAAAGTATGTATGCATCCTCTAATTATGTCTGTTTCTTTGGCGCAGCCTGCAGCCTTAAAACCTTTTTTTAAAGCCCCGATTAGCCGGACACTCATCATTAGTTTTGAAATCACCAAAATGACAAATCGCTTGTAGACTTTCAATCACATTTCGCTTGTAGACATTCAATACCGAAGATGAAGGGAAAAATTCGACTTCCGTGATGGAGCCCCGCTGCTCACGGCGTTTTTTATTTTTTTTATTTACAGTTTTAAACAGTTTTTCATGAAATTCAGTGTTAAAAAGCAAAAAATTAATTGAGTAGTGTAGGTACGTATGTTGAAACGGCTATGATAAGAATTCCTAAATATATATAATTATGTCTATATTTAAGATTTTCTTTGTTTAGAAAGAACTGATATAACGATTATATTTTAAAGATTCATTGTTCTTTTCAAAAAGAAAAAAGACCTTTCAAGGCCATCTTTGTGATCGTTTGTAAATTAATTAATACATTTGTATGAATTGCATACCAATACCTATACTAATCTACCAAGAAAATTTGTAAAAGAACCGTACAATATATAACACATTAACACACACCTCAATTATACCTTAAATCAAGTAAGTATTTAAGTTTTTTTGTTAAGTAGTATCAAAATTTTTTATCTTAATCTAATTATAAATTAATGAATTCTGATTAGAATTACAATTAGGAATTAATAACTGTTATTTACTAAGGATATAAATTAGATTTAGTCGTAAATTAAAACTTTACACAAAAACTAAAAGATAAACAAAGTGTAAAGGCGCTTGAATATTTGAAACTTAAATAATATTTATCCAGTTGCAACTGCAACCAGTAATCCCGACTACTTACATAATATGTAATAAAAATATGAAGTGATAAAACTGTAATACTTAGAAGAAAAAGTTATAAATTAACAAAAACTTGTATCAGATTTTTAGCGAATTTCCAGAATGGAAAATTCACGTACTACAGCCACTGTACGACTTTAGCCCGGGACTCGAAAGTTACACTATTGTAAAGAGCGGAAAAAATCACATATGAGATACGCTTCTGAATCATTATCCTATATGTAAGCGGATTCTCGAGAAAAATAACTTTTGGGTCATTTCATTTCAAATTATCCAACAAAAAAATAAAATGTCACCCATGATCTCAGATTTAGCTAAAAAAATTTTTATTTGTTTATTTAACCATCCTAATCATTTGTACCAAATTTACAAAAATTATCTCTAATAGTTTTCAAGTTATGAATTTTTGAAATTTAGCAAAATAGGGTTAAAATGGGGTTTTCGTGGTATCACTTTCGGTGACGTTATTATATTAAAAAATCCATAACTTTGTAATATTTAACATAAAGCAATAATTTTTTCATGAAAATGTTCAGAAAAGTCAAGAGATTACAGGAAAAAGAAATTTGGTTAATTATCACTTCATGTTTCTATTTAATGCTTTGTTAGACTTAAATTTTGAGATATTTTTTAATCAATAAACAAAAAATCTTTAAAAGTGATTATTGATCAAAGGCATAGCAGTAACCGTAGTAATTTTTTCTTTAAATTTACCCTAAAGATGTAAACTAAAATAATCTGGAAAAAAAATAATGGTTTTTTACCCGCTAATATTTTTCAGACACGTCCGACGTCTAGAAGCTCAAAAAACGAGCTTTTTGGAATAATTTACCAAAATTCAAAATTTTTGTTTACACCATTGGAAAGAGAAAAAATCACATAAAAAAGGTCTTTAAACTATTATTCTTAGTCAACTAGTTTCCAGGAAAAACTAACTTTTATTAATGGCCGCCAATATACCACTGTCGCAGCATCTTGCATAACACAGCGAATTTCCATTTATAAAAATTAGTTTTTTTTGGAAACTAGTTGACATAGAATATAAGTTTAAAGACCTTTTTTATGTGATTTTTTCTCCTCTTTCCAATGGTGTAAACAAAAATTTTGAATTTTGGGAAATTATTCCAAAAATATTTTAATTAAATATTAAATTAATTACAAAAGTTATGGATTTTTTAATATAATAACGTCACGGAAAGTGATACGACGGAAACATCATTTTAACCCTATTTTGCTAAATTTCAAAAATTCGTAACTTGAAAACTATTAGACATGATTTTTTTTAAATTTTGTACCGATGATTAGGATGGTTAAATAAACAAATAAAAAAATTTTCAGCTAAATCTGAGATCATGGGTGACATGACCTGGATGAAGTGGCGTGTAATGACCCTTTTATAATATAAATTCACTCTGTTATGCAGGAAGCTGCGACCTAATATGCTTTGTTTGTGTAGACTGTTTATATATATCCCATACGTACAATATTTGTGTTACGGTTCCGAGGAAAAATCTCGAAACTCTTCGTTCCTTGATGAAATTTTGTATGTATATTCTACAGGTATGAATTTCAGTTAATAAATTAAGAAGTGGAAAGTGGAAATGAAAATTTTTTTCTCAAGTGGGTATCAATCACATCGTGTTGAATATCGTTAGAAAGGGCTGCTAAAGTGAAATTGAGATTCCTTTTACAATTTTTCATTTTTTAGCTCCGTTTATGAAATATTAAGCTTCAAAATGAAGTTGCTATTAATAAGTCAAGGGAAAAAACACAGTCAGTCAGACTATATTTTTTAAATATAAAAGGTATAGAGGTAGGTATTATTTGTAGACACTTATTAAGTTTTTAGAAAATTTCCGAATGGGAAATTTAGTTATTACAGCTAGTTCAAAAGGTTTTGAATTCTTTTACACCATGATAAAGAGCGAAAAAAATCACATAAGATACGTTTTGAACCATGATTCTATGTATGCGAGCGTTCGTCAAAAAATAATTTTTATTACTGGAAATTCACTAATCGCTAATTTTAATAATAATGTAAAGGTCTACACTAATATACTATCAAACTAGTATTTTTTCAAAGTGAAAATTTAACGATATTTTGCAATATTTTCTGTGGCTTCATACCTTATTTGTCCACTTTCGCTGTGTTTAAAATCGACAAACAGATACCGAATTAAAAAAACTAACTAGGTGAAATTATTTACTAGAAAATTCTCTATAAAAAAGCTAAGAAGCAAGTTTCTATTTGGATTCAAAATAGAAAAGTTATATGGGTTGAAGGTTTCTTACACTTTGGCTTGTTAGCATAATTTCTTAACCATTTCTTTACCGTAATTTCTTAAATATTAATTTTCCCAAAATGTTTCAAATAAAAGTTATAGGTACAAAAAAGCTTCTTACAAAATTTTTGTCAGACTCGCGGTTACAGAGCTAATTGAGTAAATATTTTTGACCTTCAGATCATCTTTGATCACTTTTCGAGGTCAGCCCGCGTAACAGGACAAGAAATAGTCTGGCCGACAAAGTATTTTAATAACTTTGAATTGTAAACTATTAAATGAAAAATGAAATTTTCTTTAAATCGATGGGTAAGGGGGCCTCGAAAAATTGACCACTTTTCGAGGTCGGCCCGCGTAACCGGACAAGAGATGGTCTGGCCGACAAAGCATTTTAGTAACTTCGAATGGTAACCTATTAAAAGAAAAATGAAATTTTCTTTAAATCGATGGGTAAGGGGGTCTCCAAAAATTGACAACTTTTCGAGGTCGGCCCGCGTAACCGGACAAGAGATGGTCTAGCCGACAAAACATTTTAGTAACTTCGAATGGTAAACTATGAAATGAAAAATGAAATTTTCTTTAAATCGATGGGTAAGGGGGCCTCGAAAAATTGACCACTTTTCGAGGTCGGCCCGCGTAACAGGGCAAGAGATGGTCTGGCCGACAAAGCATTTTAGTAACTTCGAATGGTAAACTATTAAACGAAATATGAAATTTTCTTTAAATCAATGGGTAAACACTTTCTTATTACCGCCTCCCGGTCTATAAGTTTGACTTTTATTGTTCAGATATGTACAATCACCTACACCTTAGATTGGATTTGTGTAGTGTGACAGTTGTGTACCTAACTATTGGCTCAACAGGCTTAAAGAGTGGCGCTAAAAATTTCCCGGTAACAATAAAAATTCCTTATGTTTTCTATTGTGTAACCGGATATGCTACATTTATTTATTTCTATACAATTTAAGTTGAATATGTTTAATAATCTGATGTTATCTTTAAAGATCGTACTGTAACATTACATTATATAATATGATTATGAGTGACTATATTATTTCTTAACAGAAATTGTCATTTTTATTGTAACTGACAAGTATCGTAAACTTATACTACCTAATGTTGCAAGGAAGTTTGCCGTGTCACTTTTTACTAAAATTACATATATAGTAAGATTAGGAGGCGACTTTTAGTCTTTTTAAATTACCCTCAAGTGAATACAATCGTCGGCAACGACTATTTACAGAAGGGGTCGGCACCTTTTTTGGACGGCGGGTCATTTTTTTAAAAAAAATAATTTTTAGTGGGCCGCACAGTCAGATATTTTGTAATGTATTTAATATGTAGCTTAAATAGGTTTTTTTTAGCAAATTTTCGAATAAAAGATTCAGCTATTAAAGTCACTGCCATGACACGACCTAAGCCCAGAACTATGATAGAAATAATTTGAGCCAATTTTGAAGTTTCTAGAAGCCGAAAATGACATTCATTAAAATTTATATTCGCGCGATAACGCTCGAACGAAACATCCTGTTTTTATGAAATTTGGTGAAAATGTTGGAAATCCAAAAAGTTAGACACATCCGATGCCCAAAACGGTTTTTTAGGCATTTTTGCCTAAAAAAATTTTTGTGAAAAAATAAGCTTTTTGTCAAAATTTCCTCAAGTTTTTGCCATAATTTCGTACACCACTAGAAAGAGAAGGAAAAATCATATAAAAAAGATTTTTGAACAATAATTCTGTGTAAAGTAGTTTCCGTGAAAAACTAATTTTTGTAAACGGAAATTCGCTATATTACGCAGGATGTTGCGACAGGAGTGTTTTATTTATTTTTCTACTCCTGTTGAAGAACACACTCATTAGTTCATTACATATGCGTAAATTGTTGAGAAAGTAAGGCATTATTCAAAGGTGTGGAAGAATGGCCATTACTCAGTACCTTTTTAACCAATGAAATAACCGTATTAACCATTATTTAATGGGCCGGCATTTGTTTTGTGTATGATATATGAATCAAATTTTAATTTCATATATGTTGCGTAGTAACGTCAAAGTAAACAAAGTAGTTTGTATTTTGTTTTCATCGTTTGTACATATATAAACATTTAATGAAATTAGAGATAGATTAAAAATTGTACTCTTTTAATTTAAAATTTATATTCAAATTTATTTAAATCAAAAAGGAAAAAAGTCGTAGAAAAAATATCGCATTCAGCTCGCTTGTAATGGCTATTACTTACTCAGATGAATTACGACACTCGCCTCGTAAAATCGGTTCGTGTCGCAATTTCATCTTCGTGAGTAACCAGCTTATTTTTATTTATTTTTTTTTAATACAATTTAATATAAATATTATAAAAAATCGACATGAAAAAATTTTTAGTAACAGTTTTATTTACTTGTTATAAATAACATCGGAGAACAAAAAAAGTACAGAGTATGCTCAACTCTGCATAAAGCCGAGCAAATTGTTCGAAACATTATATTGCTGGGTGAGCCGCAAAAAAACTTGCAACGGGCCGCGGGTTGCCGATCCCTAATTTACAGCATAGAATAGATATGAATAATACCTGTTAATTAGTGGGGGGTTAAGAATATTTTTCACGAGTATCAAATGCTTTCCCGTGATAAGAAGTAGTTTATGCTTATCTACGTCTCTTCGACTATGCTTATACAAAATTTCAAGTCAATTGGTTAAGCGGTTAAGACTTCGAGGCGAGATAAACAACTGTTTCCTTCTACGGCCACATAGTGTTCATAAAGATAATACATTCACGTCCAATAATATTCAAATTCAAAAAGAACTTCAGCTGGTATCGTATGAATCGAATCAACTAAATGCATCGTTTCTTTTAGAAAGTTGCCAAATTTGTTATAATTCTTATTACGGAACATAAGAAAAATAAAAATTCATCTCCACCGAAAAATTACTAAAATTCTCCCAACAAATTCCTACAAAACTAGTTAAAATAAAAAATTCATCACTGATGTCATCAAGTATATTCAGTTATTTTTAACTTATAAACCGGTATAATTCTAGGTTTAATGACACTAGACAAATCCTTCAAAACCCCGTTTAATTAACCCCCTTTAACTTAAAGGAATGCCAAATAAAGTGTACAAGGTTTCAGATCGATTGTACATATTATACAACATTTTTTTAGGAAAAATTATTGAAAATGTGTCTTTTTTTAGCTTCTAGCCCTGAATAACCCCTTAAGGTCCCTTAAGGTTTCACAAAAATTACAGAATGCATTGGGCAAAGTAAACAAAAGAGACATAGGGTCAGACTGGCTTATCTACTTTCTTCCTTACATGGAAATATATTGTTGTATATGTGTTACAGTTTCAGTCATTTAAGCCATAATTACTTGTAGATACATACTATACGCAATTAAACTATATAAATTATAATATAAAAAAGGTAATCAAGAAAAGAGATCAAATTTTAAAATGATAAATCATTTTTTAAAAATTAATTAACTTAATTACTCAATGTCATTCCACAATATTATTTAATATAAATTATTCTTGGTTTAATTTCTAAATTATTATATTAATTTTGAATGAAAGTTTGAGTTTTACAGTTTTTTTTTTCCTAAATTACCTTTTTTAATGGTAATTACTTGTATATTAGAAGTTGTTCACTGTAAATATACCTATATTGTCGAGTTATTATTATATACTTTAATTAATAAAAATAATTTATAAAAAAAAAATTGAATGAAAGTTTTTACAAGAATAATTTTGTCTCTTTTGTGTCTGAATATATTGAGTAGATGAAGAAGAGAGAAAATAAGTGTTATGTGACTACAAGCTTTGATAAACGATCTATTATATTAGTTCAGTGTTTCTCAAAGTGTGGCGGTACGTAGTCAGGTGTATAGGATACGTAGTACGGGGTTTTGGTAATGGCGGAAAAGTTAGACAATTGTTAGAAATAAAACAATTAATAGAAATGTTAGAAAATTTATTTGTTAATTTTTATTTGTTTGAATTTTTTAGCGTAATCGTTAGAATATGTAGGAAATACTTTCAGCTCAGGGGGGGTCATGACCCCTATGAGCCCCCCTCTGGATCCGCCACTGCATAAAATTGACCAATTATGGTAAAAAATTTAAATTTTGCAAATTTTTAGAAATTTATTTAAATGTTGAGCATAAATATTTAAACTAGAAGGGACTTTGTCTCAAAACTATTACAGTTGAATTTCAAGGTAAAACCGATTATCTACCCCAATGAGTTCTGAAATACAGTAGTCTGATGCGCTTGACCAAGGTCCAAGGTCAGTAAAGCAGGCGTCTGCCCGTGTGTCGGGACGCGGGAACAAGACGTTAGGGTTAGGGACAGACTTTTGTACCACTGTGCCACGCGCATCTCGCCTCGCGCAGGTGCCGAGCGGTTACGGAGGGGCATAAAATGCCTCGGTAGGGGCATCAAATGTGAATCTTGCACACTTGCAATTTTTGTCTTAGACCGGCCCTGTGTATAATAGTTAATTTATAGCTCCCTGTACCTATTGTTTGTTTGGAGGGAACAATATACATATATCTGAAGTTATATATCTATGGAAGAAGTTTAACTGAATTCTTAGACTTTCTTATAATGACGATTCCAAGTATGTTATTATGTTATAAATATTTTTCTGTAATTTCGTACAATTTTCGTTCAAATATATTTAGCGTTTAAGTATGTATATTATCTAGCCCACCGGTTAATATAAAGATATAGATCTCAATAAAATATTTTTAAGAAAAACAGTCCCTGTATCTTATATAACGAGCAAAAATAATTTCTATTTTTCTTAATTTTTATCTTTGTTTGTCAGTCTAAAATAGTATATTACGTTATTGAGACTATAAGTTGTACACTAGCGAAAAAGTTAACCACGCATAGCAGCGAGTGCATAATTGCGCGAATGTGTAATATGCCTTACAACCAAGTTACGTACTATACTTTACCTACAACTAATATGGAATTTACAATAAATAATATAGAACGAATCCAATAAATTAAAATGAATGTTTAACTTGAAATGTATTAAAAATAAATGTCAATCTTCAGTTGTTAAGTAAAACTTTTGTACAGATTTTAATACAATATACAAACTGATAAAAGTGTAGTAAACCGAGGTTCTTTACACACAGTTATGTGTAAAATACAAAATTTCGCACATCTGTATGTAAAATATAGCTGATCTATAAGTAGATATCATAAAAATTTTTTATAGTAAATAAGCAATTGCATAGTAGTCGTAGACAAACATTTTTTTAAATACCTACTTGAAATAAATTTTCACTTATAAACCAATAAATACGTCATTTATCATAATGTTTAAAAATAAGATAAAAAAGTAGCTAATAAAATTTTTATATTTACGGCATAATAACACATTTTAACTGTAATAATGTTATAAATAGCTATCTGAATTACAAAATATGTAGGTTTATCTTATCTAAATTAAATATTTTCCATTATTAATTAAATTTTACATAAAAATCTAGCTAATTGTTATTTATGAATTAATTTAATATAAAAAAATCTAATACGAAATTTCTATAATAATAATAATAATACGTATAACTTCCGTTTTTCAGACATTAATGTCTATAACGTCTATAATAACTGTATGCGTCTGCAGCCGTTTTTTTAAAGAAACTATGCTAATATTCATCTGAATTGCAAAACGAACCAGCAAAAGAAACCTTCGCGAGCATAAACGCCTGTAAGAATCGAACTGCCCCCCCCCCCCACGTATCAACACTATATGAAAAAGTTTAGTATTTTGTGATAATATATGTAACAGGATTTCAACGCCTGTTTTTGATATAAAAAACGAACGTCACGTTGCGTAATAAACGTCACCTAAACGTGTTTTTAAAGAAGCCACGTCGCTATTTATTTAATATTATGAATTTAAATTGCAGAGAAATCTTCCCGACGATACCAACCGCGGGAGTATAAACCAGACCGATCACTAATCATCCATGCTAATGGCTGATTTGACAAAACTTTATTTCATAATTCAAGGGTTGACAGCCTTTTTAGGACAGTGGGCCATTTTTAAAAGAAAATATTTTTAGGCGAGCTGTACAGCCGAAAAAAAGAAAGGGAAAAATTTACGTGCTGCTAATTACAAATTTACGAATTACTTTTCAAACTGGATACACTATACGTAAATTTGTAAAGTAATTGAAATATTTATTGTGGTCCCTCACTGAAAATTCCGAGTCCAACTTTCTACGTTCACTCTTCATTTTTTTACTATCTTCCTTAAAGAGTTTCGAAGAAAGTCGACATCTGTCACTTGACTTAATGTATCAAATACCAAACTGGAATAGTATATTGTGCAATAAGTGTGGGAAATTGTCGATTGCCCACGAAAGCAAAGTTGAGCGCACGAACCTAGTGAGTGCGCTCATTCGCTTGAGTGGGGCAATCGACAATCCCGCACGAGTTGCACATACTATTTTTTATTACGAATTTCACATACTTTTTCTATTATTATCACTATTTTTGACATTTTTATTACTTTTAAAATAATATTTTTAAGTGCGTCTTTTTTTTCTGAATTAATTATCGTTTAAATTACTTTGTTGGTGGTTTCTATAGAAATAATTATGAAATATTTATTAAATGAAAAATTAAGAGGCGGCTTTGCGTGTTTTGATTAAATTTTGCGTGTTTTATTGTCAATTTGCGTGTGGAAAGTTATTTTCCGCACGCAAAAAAGTATGCGGGAAAAGTACAGTGGGCAAACAGCTATTTTACGTACAGAAATGTGTGCGCCAAGTTAGTACTTCTCCCGCATGAGTAATAAAAAATAATTTGAGCGTTCTATCATATAATGGTAAAGTGCAAAACTTCGTAATTTACAGAAGACAAAAAAATCAATTGTTAATGATGCTAACATTTTTCTTACACATTTGACATAACTCTAACAGCTGTAAATGTGGATAATTGCTTACGAGGTTTTCTAGGTGGTTGCCTAGCATTACTGTTAAGCTACTAAGCGCAAAAACTTAAATTGCAAAAAAAAAAAAATAAATTACCGAATTTTGTACTTCTCTCTCAAATAAAAAATATAATTTATTTTACATATATATTTTTTGCGAAACATAATTAATTAATGATTACAGACATTTTCAATTATCATACAATATTTAAAAGTACCTACCACTTTTAAAGCAGACATACTGACATAACGCTGCTACGCAACTTTATAACTACCAAGCTCACTGTTGCTATCCCCCAACATTGTATGATAGTTGTTATATGCATCCAGGAGCTAGCTATCCATGTTCATACTCGGTTGCTCCGTTTACTAGTTTACTACGTTCTACATACAAATTGCTTCCACATAGCAGCAGTTCGTACGTAGCAATACGACACACATACACACACAGTTTTATGCAAATACATACATAATATGAGAGTACAATATCTATTGCTCTCTATACATATAACAGGTACCTATATGGAAAATGTGCTGCATCGATCGCAGCTGCGAATACTAGAGGTCTAGGTCGGGTGGGTCAAGGCCGTCTGTGCGGTACACGTGGAACTGTACCGTTGTCACTTGTGGTTGGTTGGTTGGCATGTTTGTACATATTGCTTGATAGCAATAGCACAGTCGAGCACAGCACAGCACGAGGAAAATTTTGAATAATAATTATAATACACACGTTGAAGTGAATCTGTTTTTGTTGATGTTATTATTTACATTTTTCAGTTTATATACGTATACATTTATTATTCAAATACAATAACAGTAAATGTGTTGAAATATGTATTTAGGTTACACATATATAGAAATACACTGCCAACTGGGGCTGGCACACAGCTTCCTCAAACTCGTAACAATATTTTATCCAAGCTTTAAAGTGATTCTGTGCTTAAACTGCCTCTTATCTTAAATTTCGTATCTTATCATATTATTAACAGCATGTTTGAAAGAAGAGTAACCTTAAGATAGAGATACGGTGAACTGTTTCATTACTTTTTTTAATTGGTTACATAACTATGGAAATTTGTCACCGTGATATTTTTGTCACTCCAATTTGAAATGAAGACAAAAAAAGGAAGAAAAAAAACCTTTCATATTTCAAAAGTGATCACAATGTTTCTCCGCTGCTTTAGTAGTCTCGGAAGTACATATATATATATATATATATATATATATATATATATATATATATATATATATATATATATATATATATATAACATCCTTTTCCATAACTTCGTATCGGAAGAATGCGGATAAGCATCTATTGTTTGTACTGTGGTCCCAGTTTAAGTAAAAGAAGAACAACACATTTGAAACTGCTGAGAAATGACTAGCGCTACCACCATTAACATGACGCAATTATTGTAATTATCGTACGTAGAAACTCTTATTCTTAAAATCAGACGTGGAAAATTTTCCTGAAAATTATCACAAGAAAAATAAAATAACTTTATAACGCAGTTGTAAGGCTTTCCCTTTCCATTTTCATGTAAAACTTGTTGAAGGGTAAAGTTTTATATATCGTTGTATATATATATATATATACCTATATATATATATATATATATATATATATATATATATATATATATATATATATATATATATATATATATATATATATATGTATAGTTTTACACGGAAAGGGAAAGGGAAAGCCTTACAACTGCGTTATAAAGTTATTTTATTTTTTCTTGTAATAACTTTCAGGAAAATTTTCCACGTCTGATTTCAAGGACGAGAGCTTATACGTACGAAATGTTAAATTTTTTTCAGAACTAAGTGATTAGAATAATTACATCATGTTAATGGTGGCCGCGCTAGTCATTTCCCAGCGGTTCAAGATTTATCCGTAATAGGAAAATTTCAAATGTGTTCTTCTTCTTTTACTTGTATATGTACATGTATTTGTACTTCCGAAACTACTAAAGTAGCGGAAATTGTACTTCCGAAACTACTAAAGTAGCGGAAATTGCCGCGAACAAAATTGTTGTATAAAATTCTATTTTATAGAATTTTCCGAAATTTTGTCCACGGTTTCCCTCCAGGTAAGAAAGATCATATTTTTAGTCGTATCTGCCCACTTTAACGTCAATTTGAAAAAGAAAAAAAAACTGATTTCCGATTGAAGATATAGGTACTACAAGCCCTACCTTACTGCAAAAATTCAGAAAAATTTCAATTAGAATTCACATAAAGATATCGACCGGGAATCGAACCCGAATTTTGTGGTAACTGGCTGAGCGTCTTAACCACTAGACCACTGAACCGTTGTAAGAAAGTCACTCCAGTTCGATAATCAGTCAATCGCATACTCTCTTCGATGCAGAAATAGTTATATTTTAATTTCAGTTCTAATAAATATCTGAAGGAAATACAGAAAAACCAAAATTTCTTCTAAAACTCTTGGCTTATGAAAGAAGCTTGTTTTGCCATCCTTTGTTTTCGAGTCTGGAAGGTATCGAAAGCCTTGTAATCACTTTTTAATGGTAAAACATTTGTTGTCCAAAATCAAAATTTCGACTTGCGTTTTACGTTACAGAACTTCTTAGAAAATTTTATTTCCGTGCCTGCCTGCCTGTTCGTCCGTGTATCTGCAAAACTTAGGAACTTTTCAAATTTTGGAGCGACTATGAGGATTACTTAGATGATCTGTGGTTTTCATAGAAGTCGCCACTGCGGGCATATACAAACGACAAAATCCAACTTGTTAACATTTCACTGATTTGTAAAAAAAATGTTATGGGTATGAGGAAGTTACCCATTAGCAGAGGATTTCTCAGTAGGTACCTACTTATTTTTAGTCATGTAAATTCGAAAGTAGGGATCGAGAAGAAATATTTGAAAAAAAAAAAAAAAACTGTAGGTTACAACTATAAAAAAATATCAGGAGAATGTAAATACAATAATATAATTATCAAGTATTTCTACATATAGTCAAAACCGTATAATTTGTAATTAGTTTTAAAAAAGATTATAGCTGATCCTATCAATCACCTTTCAGTTTCAATAATAACGCCCTACTGTAACAATTAAGATATAAATAATAAAAACAGAACAGAAAAAACAACTAAAACTGACAATACAAAACAAAAATTGTGTTAAATGTGTAGGTTTCTGTACAACACACCATGTAGGATGTTTAAAACCTATATTTTGCTTCATTAATCAAATAGTCTAAGCCATTTTTTTGCACTTAATATTTTGTACATATTAATAAACAAGTAGGTACAATATACAAATAAACAGTTGTGGACATGCTTAACAAATTATAATGTTGCTAATTGACTTGACTACCACAAAAGAACACTTATGTATAAGCACTAAGTAAGTAGTGCATAATTTTCTGACACCTACAATCATACATTTTTCAACTTTATTTTAAATTGACGTACTACTGGTATGCGATAGTATATATAGTTTCACGAATATGTTCTTTAAGAATGTTGTTGTTTTAGAACAATTTTGAGTTCAGCAACTAGCCTTAACGCACTGAAATGCAGCCTATTTAATGATATACTGACCTAATCCGAATTTACTAGTACTATGGAGGGTAGAGTTAAAGGAGCAGTATCTGATTTGGGACTTGAATCGAAAAAGTGGTCCCTGAATTTGATGAAATAATAGTTCAATAATTACCCAGAACGGCCTGATAAGCAATCAAGGTTCGATCTGAACTTAGCGATTATAAGTGAAGTGAAGTATGCCAAAGGGAAATACTAACTCTTAAAAACTGTTAAAAACAATAAAAATTGAATTAAATATAACAATTAAGACTGTTAAAAACAGTAAAAACTGTTGTTTCAGTTTTAAAATTTTCAGCGCTTCATTTTAAATTTAAGAATTTTAGTACACTAGTGCCATCTTAATTTCACCCACTTTTGGGCCACTTTTTATATATGGAGATACTTCTCCTGATACTCTACCCTCCATAACTAGTACCTTGAAGACCATTGACGGTTATAAGGCTTGGTTTAGACTACGATACAAATTGCGACACAAATATTAAACAAAAATTTCTTTACTGTTCACACTTTAACAGATTTTTGTGTCTGGATAGTGTCGTTTTGATAAATGTACGGAATTTGTCCGAACTATTCACATACAAAAAAAAATTCAAGAACGAAACAGCTAGTGCTCGATCACCATGAATCTATCTCTCTTCTGCGAGTGTATAGAAAAGTGTCGAACTTGTTTGAAAACTTATTAACCACTAGAGACACTTGGGCACAATATGTTCACACAGCCACTGATTCGACACTCGTATGCGCACATAGACACTCGGTGTATACACCGAGTGTACGGTGTATAGTTTCGTAGTCTAAACATACCCTAAGACCTCAAGTGAAATCTTACCAACTCACACACCATGTCATAGGACATCAACAATTCCATATAAAGTGTATCAATTGGGCGATTTGCCATTATAGGAGCTAAACTTGTGTTAAATGGAACACAGAACATAGAACTCTCGCTGCAATTGTTCAAACGAATTTATTTAAGGAAAATTCAGCTGTTACAGCTATTACAGGTGAGAACCCAAGACATAGTACGATGTCCCGAATGACACACCCGATTTCTATGACATTTAATGTGAACGGTAATAAAAATACAAAAGCCTTGGATGAATTCTTCAACCAAACACATTTGATGTCCGGAATCGAGTATTCTAGACTTTTTTCGGCAAAAACATGCCAAAATTTTGCCAAAATTCACACCATCACAAAGAGTGAAAAACCAATAACAGATAACAAATTTTCCGTCACAGATAACAGATTTTCAAAACATTATCTTATGTTAACCGGTTTTCGAGAAAAATCTTCAAAACCAAAATTGCTTTTACTATCAATTAAATTACATTTATAAGAGCATATTATCAAATTACTGTAAGACTGAGTTTAGTTGTAATTCGTTTCTCAATTAAATTTCCATAAAATTTTTAAGTAAAACAATTGATAATTTTAATATAATTATGTCCTTGATAATCTGTTCACACCAAAGTGGTAAATAGTAAGTGGAAAGTAGAACGTAGTAGATATCTACCACGCTATTATATATTTTTCTAGCCTACTTAAACTTACTACTTACCACTTCGGTGTGAACCCATTTTCACAAGTAAAAAATTAATATTATTTCTAAGATACAAAATTCACAAATTTGAAAAGATACATATAAGTACGTTGAATTAAATGTGTGTTATGTGTATTAGTATAACAAGAAAAAAAATTTTAGAGATTTTTTTTCTTTTCACCCTAAAGCAGATTTCTGTTATATTGTAGTTACCGAAGAAACAATATTTAAAAAATAAATAATTTTTTAGGAAAACTTTTAAAATTATTTTCAAGTTTTTGGTCAGTTATGTAGCATAGAAATTTTAAGAATTAATCGAATATACTACGAAAAACAATAATTTCCAAAGTATAAAACATGAATTTCATCTATTAGTAAATTATTAAAATTATTTCACAAAAATTCTAAAGCAAAAAAATGCAAATAGAAAATTACACAGCGAATAAGAAAAATATTAACTAAATATTTTTAACAGTGTAACAATAAACAAAATCTAGTGAAACAGTACATTAAGATTTAAAAACATTCTGATTGTAAATAAATTAACAAATAATATAAAAGCAAAATGACCGTTTAATTACTTACGTGAGAAAGAAACTTCTACAAAATTTCCAACAATTAATTTTAAAAGAAGTTTAATTAGAAAACGGATAAGCACCAGTTGTACGATTATATGAAAAGATAATTGTTCACTCAAAAATTTTGTACTTCAAATTAGTAAATCACTAGGCAATATTTTTAAATATAAAAAATAAATATCTATTTTACTTGCAAATTTTCTTTTATAAATCTATGTATATGGCAACCGGTATGAACCATTTTTTTTTTACAAACAAGTGCGACGTAATTAATGATAACACTAGGTAACGTGTACTGTAGGGAGAGCGAACACGACGAAGGTTGCCCGGTCGAGGAAAATGGTTCATCAAAACATCAGCGTGGAGAACATCGCTCGATGGAAAATGGACTAGGACGACGGGTGCAGGCACAAGCGGAGACGAGTAAAATTCATGGGCGAGGTAAATGTGTTGACCTTGACCCTGCCGTTTGAGGAACAAGAAATGTTTGACGTCATCGCATCGACTGCTGAGCTCTGCTGGCTGTTGTAGCGCTCGTACGGAGCTAGACCAGCCGTTCCTACTGTGTACGTACGTATTAGGTTGTATACACAGGACTATGTATGTGTGTGTCTATAATAACACACATGTGTATCGAGAGAGCCGACGCCCCCCAGCTCCGCGTTATGGTAACCAAGCGAGGGCACATAATAATCGATACAGCAACAAGTTGGTTGTTTGCTTGCTAGCGAGTACATAGTTGAAAAGCGAATTAAGGTCATTGCCCATTGCCATCCTCGACCTTCCTGCTCATCGTTCTTGAGGTAGGTTTCTAATGTTTTCCTTCCTTATTTTTCCTACAATATCGAACGCAACCATACCTACCTACCCTGCGTCTATTATTTCATTTGAAAAATAGTGATACAGTAGTTTTCTTTTCACCTTTTCAAATTAATACAATGAAACTAACACTCTCGTTTTGATATAAAAGCTTTTCATGCACGCTTAGATATTATAAAATCAATTTCACTTTTCGATAAACTAAATAATATAAAACTCTCATTATTAATCTCAAATAAAAAGAAATATATAAAATATATATTTTGTATTGTCATTATTTTAAAAATTCCACTACATGAGTCGAATTTTATTGTAAACTGATGTTCTAGCAAAAAAACTGTTTAATGCAGTTTGTAAAAAAGTGACAAAAAAAGATTTTTAATAATTTTAATTCATTTGAGTGCTATTTTATAGCATTCCATATCTGCATATATTTAGGTGGATAACTTAATTTTTACAGATTTTTATAAAATACAAATTTCATTATAAATAATACAAAAAGTTCCAACTTCAAAATATTCGCTATTGTTTTTTATGACTTTCCGCTACCGTTTCAAAATGAAGAATTTGTCAACAAATTCTCGAATTTCTTCTACATTTTGAAAGCTATTTCTGTTAAACTATTTTATATCGACCAGAAAAGACGAAAATCGGTAGTAAACACAACTGGTGAATAATAGCTTTAGCGGCATGTTTTCCTTGTTAAAATTCACAGAGAATGGAATTGAGGAATCCGTAGAGGTCTTATATAGGTTGCTTGTGAGTCACCATTCATGTTTATAGTGTTAAATAGATTATAATGATCGCACAGCTGATTTTTAAATATGATTAGAAAGGCTAGTGTCTGTATTAGAAAACAACGAAATCCCGAGAAGTTAACTTGAATTTAAATAGTGCTATTTAGTTATACACCAAATAGAATAAGGAAAAACTTTGTGAAGAGTACACAGGTCACTTAACGGATTTTAACAAGTGGTGTGTCCATCAATAGCGGATGGCCCCAGGGTGACCTAACGGAACCAAAATTTTGAAATTAGTTTTTGTTCTTAGGCTACAAATCCTGAAAGTTTAAAAACTTTTTTTTTGTAATTAAACGTAAAGAAAAATTATTGTTTTCTCATTAATTTCTATAGAAAACAATAAACAGTTGATATCAAATAATTTAATTCACAGACCAATGTATTATGAACACAAGCTCAAAAGAGCTCCAGAAATTGAAGTGAGGGGAACACAAACTGTATTATTTACATAGTTACCAACCAAACAAAGTAATTATGTTTTTAAAGGAGCGAGTGAATAAACGTATAATTATTAATATGATAGACAAAGATAAATGCAGATGTAGGTAAAAAAGTTCTTTTTGGCTTGCGCCCATAATACATAACATTATGCGGCCCATACACGGTTCAACTTGTTGTACTACCTAGTTGTACTACAAGTTGAACTGTTTGCAATACACTATTAAACAATTCATTCAACTTGTTGTCCAACTTCAGTTATTCACAATTTTTGAAAAAGAGAACTTCGTTAAAATTAAGGATAAAATTATTGCCTTAGCAGTAATTGCAGAAAGTAGTGAAGAAAGCGTGAATAAATAAAAAAAAAGAAAATGGAGCAAAGAGCGGTTGGGAAAAAATTTTTCTGATGAAAAACTATTAAAAAAATTAGTGAATGTGAACCGATTATAAAAATTATATGCGAATGATCGAAGAAATTTTTAATGATATTTTAGCAAAAATAACACCTTTAATAAACAAAGAAGATACGTTTATGCGTGATGCAATTTCTGCAAAAACACGCTTGGGAATTACATTAATGTTTCTTGCAACGGGAAATTCTTTTCAAGATTTAAAATTTTCAAGTGCGGTATCACCGCAAGCTATTGGAAATAACAAACAAAATCAAATATCTAACTTTCCAGTTGTTACCACTGTAAATATTTTGTTGATTTACACCCTTTACACCATATATGTACTGGTTTTGTTGTTCAACTACCCCACACACAGTACAACATGTTCATAAACCATTTGCTCCGCCCACGTAAAATCAAAATATTTTGACTTTACTTCAACCGTTTATGCAACCATCAAAATAGTTGACCAACTGCCCCACACACGATTCAACATGTTGTACAACTCAACCAAGTTGTACAACAAGTTGAACCGTGTATGGGCCACATTATACAGCATATAGAATAAATTAGTATAACAAAGTCTAAATGAAACCTGAAGTACGCTTAAAATACGACCCATTGTTACTTTGTATATAGTGCAATAACCGTGGTACCGGTTTTAAAAATTTTTAATACTTTAAAAATTTTTGCCTAGTCAAAATATAATATTGATAATAATAAAACTAACTTGAGAAAAAACCGCAAAATTTTGAACCGCACAATTTATGTCTTATAATGAATATGGTTCTGTTTACTGAATAATAAGCAATACATTATGTTCCTCAATCAAACCCTGCTAAATGCTTCAGTAAAATATCTCACAAATTGGCTTTACGCGCTATCTATTCTACTACAATATATGTAATGGTATAGGGTCTGTTATTTTACAATCATTTTGTAAATATAAGAAAGCTTTTTAGTTACCTGTGACAGTAACACTTTCAAATAAATTTTTATGCATACACTTACACTTTATTTACGAAATGCAAATGGATCACTTGCAATTATTTAATGGGTTACTAGTTTGCAAATAATTAAACAAATATTTTATTTCACTTTACTTTTTAACTATGACAGTTATTCCGAATATTAGTTGTTCATCTTCAGACAAATGTCTAAAGGTTGAAATGAAAAGGAGTTTCAAACTCAAGCCCTGTAATATTAAAAGACTTAGGTATTGCTAATTTTGTGTAATTTTAAATTATTCTTCTGGTTTTTTGTTTCTGGACGAAATTATGTGAAAGTAGTGGTAACGCTGGGTAGAGAAGGAGTAGATACTACGTAAATATTGTAGCAACCCGTAACAGTTAAATCCCAAACAGCTTCTCTAGAAGTTCTTTTATAATGTTTTGTAATTTTGTATCCATTTCAGCGATTCATTCTAAAGATTCAAAATTGATTATCTTTAAGTCTTTAAAAAAACAATTTCAGAAATATTTATTTAAATTTAAAAAAAGTCAACATAACTAAAATTCTTTAACTATATTAACATTAAAAAATAAATAAATAAATTAGATAACGTCAATAATATTTATTTACATACAACTGTGGAAATAGTCATACAAGGAGAAGTAAGGCCCGATTTACATTAACGCTCTGCTCTCACTCCGATATCACTCCGCTCCAGGTTAAAATATTCTTACACAATAAACAATGAGTGTATTCACATCATCGCTCTGATATCGGTCCGATATCAGTCACGGTTGGCTCTCGCTCCAATGTCACTCCAATATCACTACCAATAATGTGGTCTATCAATACCACTCAGGTAATATTTTATCGGAGCGATATCGGACTTGTTATGGCTTGTACCTATAGTGTAAACACTTTTTTGATTCCACTCCACTCCGCTTGCATTCAGTTGTTATGAAAAGATATTTGTATCGAATTGAGACCGAACTGGGAGTGTACCCAGAGCAGCATTATAATGTCAATAGAGAACGAATAGGTACCAGCATGATATCAGCACTGTAATGTAATCACAACAAGATTATATCGAATCGGGAGCGTAGTGATATCGGAGTGAGAGCAGAGCGTTAATGTAAATCGGGCTTAAAAGAATAAATGACGGCATTTTTTTCGACAAAAAAAAAAAAAATTCTCACGATTAAAAACTATTTTCTCATGGAAAAATAACAAAACATTGTTCGCTCGGGTTTATCTATCATTTTTATACAAATAAAAAGGGTTTGGTTTTTTTCGGATTTATCAAAAATAAACATTTAAAATAAATATATGATAATTGATAACATTAATCTAATTTTTTTACCAATAATACAGATTTTAATGTTAAATGTAATATAGTATCATACATATTACATTGTAGCCTGGCAAAATATAAAATAAGTTGATTTTCTAGTTTCTGTCACAATTAAAATAATAAAAGAATAAGTGGAATAATTGTTTGATTTTATACAATTGGTTAAATACACAACAACTAAAGCCATCTCTACAACAACTAAGCAGAGCCGGATTTACATAAGGGCACTTCGGGTACGCGCCCCCTAGGCCTCACAAAATTAATAATAAATCTCTCACAACAGGAGGAACTTTTTTTTCTACTTTTTTGCTTATCCACTGTAAATAGAAAAATTAGGGAAGTTTTTTTAACCCTTTAGGACTAATGACGAGCTCAGCTCGTCATACTAATTTTTAGAAAAAATTCAACTGACGAGTGTGCATTGTCTTACATCGGTAACTCGAGGTTGTATAGTAACAGAGCAGTTATATTGTAAGTAATTTAAGCTAAACGTACCAAACTTGCAATTATACTTACAGAGATATCAAATTTTTTATGTAAAATATTGCAATATATGACGGTATACTAAAGGCCTTAAAGGGCCTTCACATGAAAAGAATTCGGGGGGGTTCCTAATGATAATTTGGCCCTGCAAATAAGTCAAAAGAAAAAACACTTCTTATAATTTTTGTGAACGCACAATGCTAAACAGAAAAAAATTAAGAAACTACAAGATAAAGAAGAATTTTTCCCCATTTCCTTGATAATATATATGTATATAATAGGAGTAAGTAGGTATATATTCGTCCCAACTAACATAATGAAGAACTGAAATTACAATAGCTTACGAGGTGTGGCAATTAAGTTTCGGGAATTTGTCAATAAAAAACAAGAAAATGTAGTTTTAGGAAAAATTTTACTATCGACCTTCACAATAATCTCCCTCTACACAACGATTCCAACGTTTCTCCCATGATTGGAAGCACCCTTGGTAGTCCTCCGAAGTTAGCCCGTTTAGCACCACGGTTAGAGCTTCTTGGACCTCCTGTACGCCGCCATGATGAGTTCCCTTGAGGTGCGACTTCATCTTGGGGAATAGAAAAAAGTCGCAGGGAGAAATATCGGGGCTATAGGGTGGGTGAGGCAATGTGGGCTATAGGGTGGGTGGATGCCTTTTTTGCCAAAAACTCTTGCACAACGAACGAGGAATGGGCCGGTGTATTATCGTGATGCAAGATCCAGCTATCCTTGGCTAGTTCGGGTCGCACACGAAAAACACGTGCCCGCACCCTCTCCAAAACGCCAACAACGTCATCAACATGCGCAAACGATCAACATTCGAGTCGGTACGAGAGGTAACCGGAGCTCCTTCACGTGAATCGTCTTCCACCGATTTACGCCCTTCCTTGAACCGCTTCGCCCACTCAAACACACGCGTTTTTGACATGCTATCGTCTCCATAGACAACCTGCTATTTTCGGAGGATTTCCGAGGGTTTTTCGCCAGATTTCACTAAAAATTGAATCACAACACGTTGCTTGTAATGTACGTCACACATTTTCACTACGCCACTAAAAAAGTTACATGCAAAAAATACGCATAAAACAAAAACCAATCGTGCTATATACTTCAACTTTGAACTCTAACTAAAAGGAAGATCCCCCTTCTTAGACAGATGATAACAAATGAAAAAGTGTTGCCAGTTTTTAAATTATAACTAAATTCCCGGAACTTAATTGTCACACCTCGTATGTGCCTTATAATGTTATAACGTACAAAAAATAAAGACTTTAATTATTATATACCTATGTATGGATTCCAAATTTATAAAAATAGAGAAAGGAATTAATTCGGAATAAAAATGTATATACTATATACTCGTATGTACATAGAATAATTTGTATGAACCAAACCTGCAATTTGTTAAACCTATTGAAATACAAGTAATAAATTTTTATTTCACTAGTTACTCTTGTCCCAAATTTAATTATTCTATACATTTTATTAAGAGAGTTAGATTAAAATGGCGGTCAATTTGATTCAAAGAAAACGCCATTTTAATCACTATAAGCACTGTGTTTTTTAAAAAAGGGTTCTCTAAAGATTCTAAAAAAAAATTTTAATTTTTTAAATGATTTTTGGTCCAGTGGTCTTAAGTACTCCTGATCTCTTACGTTTCGAAAGACAAAATTTAGATTTTAAGAGGGTCAACAGATATTGTGTCATGTCAAAACATGTAAGGTAACGGGCCTAGTTTCTGACCTTTTAAGAGTGACGGCTGAGGTTAAACGACAGTAATAAATATAAGTTTAAACTTTAGAGACAATTAATAATTTTATCAACTAGTTTATGACTTTCAAAATAAAGTCATACAAGTAAAATAATTATTTGAATTGAATTAATAATTTAAATTAATGTTTTAAAAATTGACAAAAAGGACCCAGTTTCTGACCTTCAAAATTTCTCATGTGACAGTTTTTGACTCTGACAGTGGCCTAGTTTCTGATCCTTAAATTTAAAAATACAGTTTTTTAAAATTTACTTTATAAATAATTTTTTATTGATAAAAATGAATGTTTAATGTTATATACGTTATGAAAAATAACAAAAACTAATCGAAGATAACTATAAATAACAAAATAACTAACAAAAACTGGTTAGAATTTAATTGGGCCATACCACTTTAGAAGTGAGCCTAGTAATTGACCCTCATATTTCAATAATAAAAATCATTCTAAGGTATTTTATAAATATTTTAAAATAAATTTTAAACAAATATTAACCTGCTCATATATTTTTAATTAAGTTTTCATACCTACATGATGAATATTGCACAGATCAAAATGAGTACTTTGTAACATAAACTGTTAGGAAACTATCAAAAAAATAGTTTTTACACACATTTTAAACTTAAAATTTTTTTTATTTAGTTAATATATTCTAAACTTTTTAAATTGCTGTTCATTAGACACAGAATAGATTACTTTAAATTAAGAATTTATTTTTTTTCTTATTCAAAATATAGTTTTTTTATTAATTTATAACAAAGTTGAAAAGTTCAGAAACTGGGCCAGGATCAATTACCGGGTCTTTTACCTTACTACTTACTGTATGTGTTATAAATGTTATAAATAGGTACCGGGTTTCTTCGGACAGGTCAGGACCGTACTTATTTCAATAAAATTTTGCAACTAAATTACATTAAATTATGCACATTTGAATGAATATAATTGGTCAAAAATTACATTTTTCACCATTTAGAATACTAACAGCATTTTTTATTTGACGAAAGTAAGAAAATTCAAAAAATCGGAAAAAATTTTTGTAAAACATATTGAAAAGTTGTTGAATATTTAGACGGTCCACTATAATAGCTAAGACGTACGTATTTACTAAATTTTTTTTTATTGAAAAACAAATTTTTGACAAGCAACTATACTTCTATCTTTCAAAATTGAAAATAAAAAAAAAAAGAGGAATTTATTTAATTTAAATGACATGTCACATAAATCACATACATAATATAAACTAAAGTACTTTTGATAGTCAATTAAAATTACAGTGACACTTTTCAATTGTGCAGGTAATAAATAAAAGAAAAAAAAAGGATGTTTACATAAAATACGTATAAATAATATTTTGATACACATATGTATGTGTGTGTATGTAACTTGTGTACGTTGTTTTTATGAAAATATTTTGAACTTTTAGTTACATTGATTGCAATATGTATACCTGCATATGCTAAAGACGAAACTGTCTGATCCGAAAGAAATCCGATACCTGGTTATAATATTTATAAAAATTACTTGAAATAAAGATATCACGTTTAAAATAGTATCAATATAAAATTAATATTGTAATAATTTATTTGAATGTCTGATAATGTTTGATAAGCCTAATATCACATCGCATATAAATTAAAAATAAATATTTGATATTTACCTACTACATACGATATAAAGTATATTGTATACAGATATTTTTTATGTGTACTCAAATCACTTATCGCGTGGGAGTTTTGAACGTAAATGTATAAATGTAATTCAATCTTTACGTACGTATATTTTTGTTATCAATTTGTACGGTTGCTTCTGACAAGTTTGTTAACAATTTACAATTTAATAATTGTAGTAAATAATATCAGTATCTATGTGATAGCCTGATAACTATGTGTGTAAGTATGTATTTAAAATGTGATATTTTTGATAATAACTTTTTTTTTTATTATTTGTATTTGTTTAAATAATATGTAGATAAAAATAATTTTCCAACTTATATGTTTAATAAAAAATTTTAATTTAACTTTTATTAAATGAACAACCTCTATCAGATTTTACGGTTTTCAAGGGAAAAGCATCTAACAGGTAACTAATATTAATGTCGTGTCATAATTTTAAGGCCTTTTCGTCACTGTATTGCTAGTTCCGGTTTGCTCTCGCTCCCATAAAATATTCTTGCAAGTGTACTCATATCCTCACTACGATTCAAGTTCAGTTTCGGATAGCGAATCGTGATTAGTATTAATAGAAGGAATACTATTTACATTTTATTCAACCGATAGCGTGTCGAAAGCAGTACTATAGTGGAGATGGAGAACGAACAGTAAACAGTACTATAATGTGAACATAACAAGATTTTACCGAAGCAAAACTGGGCCGAGAGCGTATCAAGAGCAATATTATAGTATGCAATCAGCCTAAAAATAGCAATATTTCAAGTTGGTAAGTCTAGAATCCTCTTTTAGACTCAATTTTTAAGTTATCAGTGAAAATTCACATTTTAAGTGCTTAAAAATTTAAAGAAACTTCATTGCTTGTAACAATGATATAGCTAAAAGTGTACATCTTCTGTACTCTATAGTAGTACAATAACGAAATTCTTATAAATTCGTCGTGTATCTCATCGTAGTAGCTGGTCTAACCGCACTTGACTACACCTAAATAATCAGTGTCAGGCCTTACGCTACTTAGACAATGTCAAGCAAGAAATATTTTTTTGTCAAAAACTGTGAAAAATTCTAGTTACTGACTACGAAATCTTGATTTAGTGCGTGTTTGACACGCACTTGACGATTTTTTTCAGATTTTAACTAATATATGAAAATAGTAAAATTAGTAATCAGGGCTAACAAATACCTAATCAACAAACTTTGCAAGTAATAGAAACTGAAATTCCAATTTCAACTAAATACTTTACCTACAGCTTATTTATGACTGATTAAAACCCCGATTCCACTAAATCCGGGTATTTTGGTTATTCCCCGCAATGATTATAAAAATACTTACCTATAATGAAATACTTTTGATATAACAGGAAAATATCATAACCAAGTCGCAGGTTAAGGTTAAACAGTAATTAACGGAAATAATGGCAGATTTCTGGGAGATTTTTAAAAGACCACAAACAGTCAATGTCTATTAGACTTGTCAGCTTCAGTCGTCTTTATTCAACTACGAAACGAACCCTAAAGGGGAGAAATGGCATGAAAGGGACATTTTTGTGTTAAGCGTTCTAATAAATAAACGAGATAACAAATTAAATAGTTACGAACGGAACTAGAAACTTCAGTTACCTTACTCTTGAAATAAAATCCAATAATAAACATTTTTTTGTTATTAGTTGTAATGTTTCTCAATTTTTAAAAAAAGTGCATTTTGTACCTTTCATCAATAGACTGTATTGAAAGGGACATGATAATTTATGAAAGGGACAATACTAAAAAAATCATTCATGTTGTTCAAATTTCCACCTTATTTACATAAGACATACGGTTCATACTATTGCGCAGGTCATCTTACTAAACTTACATATTAATAAATTTGATTCAATAATGGAAATAACCAAATAATTTTAGTAATCGATATTTGCGTGGTTTTAGTAATCGATAATTAAAGTCATCATTATTTTTGATTTGATTATTTTTGTTAAAAAAAATTAATTACTGACACTAAGAAAACATGATAATAGAGAAAAAATTGTGACATGTGGATATTGAAATAAAACTAATTCGAAATCACTAGTCTTACAGGTAGTCCCTTTCATAACTGTTTGCTCTGTCCCTTTCATAAATATCAAACCCAAATTAAAAATTTAACCTCTAAATCTACAATTTTATTTAAAAGATATTTGATCTGTTGTTTTCCTCTACTTGAAAGAATAACTAACTGTATATAACTACAAACATTTCAAAAAATACTTATATATCAGAAAGTGTTACGAAAAATTAAAAAAAAAATTACTTTGAAACATAAAAAAATTTGCAAGCACAGCATTACCATGTTTTAAATGACAGTAGCTTGAAGTCAGGAACAAACATATCTGCATTGATGTTGCTACACAACACAAATACGTTTAATTTGGCGAGATTTGTATTTAGCGCATAATTTGAATTGTCCCTACGTGTCCCTTTCATACCACTTCTCTCTCCCCTACCTACATAGAGTGAGCAAGAATAAGTTAGATTGCCTTAAAAATTTTGGAAGGTATTAAGCAAACAGAATACTTAAATACCCCTGTCGCAGCATCTGCATAACATAGCGAATTTCCAAATTTTGGGGACTGGCGGATCTCATCTAAGAACTGTACCTATTTAAAATAGTTTAGCTTTCTAAGAGTAAAAGATTTTTTAAAATCGGCTGGGTAATTAGTTTTGATATTTTTGGAACCCAAGAACCCGAACGGACTTTGTGCAGCGTAGTTGTATCCATCTAAAATAATTTAGTTCTCTAACAGTGAAAAAATTTTCAAAATCGGTCGGTTAGTTTATTTTTTACAATAATGGGAACAGTAAACCCTGGCGGAAATCATACAACATAACCTTTATTCATCTAAAATAATTTTAGTAAAAAGTTTATCCTAACAGTAAAAAACGGGTCCTAGGGATCTCATATAACTTATGGTAGTTCGTAAGGTTCTTGTGGACATCATTTAATTACTTAATGAATTCAAATACTTTAACTTACTAACGGTGAAAAAATTTTCAAAATTTTCGACATTCGCTAAAAAAATCATTGAAAAATATTTGATATGTTTCGATCAATTAATGGTCAACATCAGCAAATAAAAGTTACTAAAATCGAAGAAAAGAATGAGTTATTTGTCCGTAGAAATTAAAATACAAATTCTGAAAACGAGCAAAGAAATATTGAAAAAACTAGATCGGCAAAACATTCTGACAAATAACACTACCCAACTAATACTTGCCAATTTGAATGAAACTTAACATACTTATTAAACTGCGAAAAATATTAAATACGTGTTTTTTTATTTCGGCTAAATACGCTTTTTAGGGGTAGAAAACACCATTCAACCTCTGTAGATGAAAACAGTTATAGCTAAATATTTTTGAAACGACATATTTTTTGAAAAAAGGGCTGAGTACCAAATTTGTAGAATTTAAAGCGATGCACTTGATAGTGACCCTGAAATCGATTTTCAAGGTCAGTTGAAAATGATTAGCCATTGCCGAACTTTGACCATATCCTGTACCTATAAGCAGTAATTTCATGTATTGACTCAATCTATCTTCAAAATTGATTTGTTGCGTTATTTTTCTAAAATAAAAAAAATAAAAACCTGACGAAATGAAAAAATAGGCGCAAATTTATAGAAAAAATTAGAAGAAAACATTTTTGTAAGTAATTTTAGAAGTAAAGTTAAGAAAAGATTTAATATCACTCCAATTGTAAGTTAAACATTAACTTTATGTTATATTAGAAATTTTCAAAATTTTTTAAAATTTTTATTGCTACTCTATAGTTATCATATTAGGAATTCAATTCAACATATGATTAACTATTATTTTTCCGATTGCGATTGAGCAAGTATTTTTCAAAATTACTTCTTGATCACTTATTTTCTATCTTGCATGTGAAATTCGTTCGAATATACTTTGAACCATTTAGGGATGAAAAGTAAACTACTCCTTTTGAAAAATATTAAATGATTTTCAAATGACTTTGGAAATTGACCTCAAGGTTTAAAAATATCGGTGGTTTTTGAAAAATTAACAAAAATCGTATAATTTCTTCTCTATGAAAAATTGGGGTCAAAAGAGACGAGAAAAGAGTAAATGGGGACAACCCGTAGGGTCGACCAAAATTGAAATTCTAATATAAAATAATTTCGAACTTTTTGTATTTATACATTCAAAAAAGAAATAATAGGAACTTGATGATTTTCTGTAAAAATAAACGTAGAATCTAAAATAAAGTTTATATACTCCTGTCGTTTACCCCTAAGTTTATATTCCTCCTATTCTTATTTTAGTTCAAAAAATAATTTTTCAAAAGACTAAGACATAATAATTAATAACAGTGAGATTCTACGTCCATTTTCAGACTTTTGTTTATTAAATTGCGTAAAAGCTAGTAAGTGCAATAACAGATATGATGAATTTATAAGGATTTTCTTGTACTACAAAATCTTAAAAATATGGAAACGCGTACTTTTTTTTCGTTAATTGTGTTTTATTCTTTTGCACAAAATTTTAAAAATACTTTATTTTCTTAAGAAAGGGAGGCAACTTTAGTCACAGATATGCCTATGAACAGTTTTTGGTAATCCGGGAAAACCGAAAACACTTTTTAAAATTTTTTTATTGTTAAAATCGAAATATTCTTTTAAAGAGGGTTAAAATTACCATATTTTATATTAAAATTTTAACACAATCACTCCCTAATTAACGAGCCTTACTTAATATTAGCAAATTGAGAAAAAACACGTCAATTAGATTTTTTTACACAGATTTTATTTGTTATATAATTCAAAAGGATATTTTAAAAATGTGTATGAATGGCTTTCATTAAATAAATTTCAATATATTTTCCATTTATTTTAACAGTGGAATGTCCTTATTAGTGGCTATACTTTCGGCTTGGAGCGAATTAGACGAAGATTTTCTTCTAAAACCAAATTTAATAATTAATTAAAGAAATAAAAAAAAATTTGTGGATTTCCTACCGTTCAAATATAATCTTTATTGTATGTAAAAATGTTATTACAGTTTTTCAAAAAACTGTAAGTAAACTGTAAAATTTTCTTTACAAATATGTTAAAATAGAGAAATGTTTCCTTTTTAATTTATTTTTAACTCTTTTTAAATGATTCACTTTAAAATTTTTTAATATTTGTTAATCGAAATTTCATAAAAGAATGTGTCAAAATTTAAAAAAATTTTTCTTTGTTAAAAAAAAAAATTGAATGTGCAAAATTATTTAATATTAGAATGCTCTGATTATACAATTCTAATCATAACTGTATTGTCAATTGGATAAAAAATTACGTAAAAATATTATTGTTTGAATATGATTTAACGTAATTTTTATACGATTGAAGCAAACTCTTATTAATTTTAGGAAGGTGTAAATATAATCTAAATTCTGATCATATCACATAACAGATATCGTCGGGATTTTTTTTGTAAAAAAAAATGGAACAGAGATACATTATAAAAACATTTAACTGACAGAGAAACAGAATATAGCCGAATCGTTAAATTGGATTAAAAAAATCATGACACGCTACTTATAAAGCGGTTTTTTTCGAATTTAGCTCGCAAAAAATGAGACAGAAAAAAAAAGAATGCGAGTGCGAGTGAAATGGAGAACGACATATTTCCTAGTTTTTCTCGAAAAGTAAGTAATTTAGAGCAACGGTATAAAAACATTTTTTATGCATTTTACCTTTTACAATGGCTTAGTGTAAAAAAAAATTTGAAAAATTGCTTAATTCTGGCAAAAAACTCATTTTGTTGACAAAAAACGCCCGGAAAACCTACTTCTGGGCATCCGACGTGTCTGGCTAACGAACTCATCCAACGATTTGGAAAATCGAATTCGCACACAAAATTTCATAAGCATTAAATGTTTCGTTCGAGAGTTATCGCGCGGATACATATATATATATATATATATATATATATATATATATATATATATATATATATATATATATATATATATATATATATATATATATATAAATTTTAGTGAATATCATTTTCGTATTCTAGGGACCTCAAAACATATTTCTGATATGGTCTCGGGCTTAGGTCGCACCATGACACCTGGCGTAAAAGCTGAATTTCCAGTTTTGGAAATTCGCTAATAAAAACCAGAACATATATTGTTGGTACACAATACAGTGAAGTTTATACGATATTATTAAAGATACATACTTATATTAGCATTAGCAATGTCTAATAAATTAATTGGAGCGTCACCATATGTGTGACAATTTTACAAGAGGACAATTGCAGACAGATGCAGTATTGTTATACGAATCATTAATCAATTTTACGTAACTGATGTCAGAACATCATTAATAGTAATTAGTTTTCATTAAGGTTAAATACTTGCTAGTAGTACATTTTATACATATACAAATGCTCTTATATCCATGCTAGCACTGAACACAACACAAATAAGCACAAATATGTACTATAGTCGCCGATACAAATATAAGTTTGTGTAAAACAACACGTGGCTCTCTATAAAATAAATTGAAACACTGATTTTAAATGAGCACCAATTCTATTGGCATATTAAGTCTAATTAGAAAATAAATTTGTATTATGAAAATAACATCTGATTTTTAAAAGATTGTAAAAATATTTATCTTTAATATTCTTCAGGATAATTTAGAAAAAAATATTAATTTTGTTCATGCGAGTGTGAATACTTAATTACTATTAGACCGGTTCTACACGATGCTACTACGAACACCTTCCAACATTGAACGTTTGATGATTCGTCGCATCGTGTGGCCGTTGTTCGAACCCACGAGCGTTCAATGTCGAGCGTCGAACGTTCGCATTTGATCATGTTCCAGTCGATGTCGGTTTTCTCGCACCGAGTCAAAGGGATGCTTCCAGTGTTTGAAGAACAATGTTTGTTGGTTCGACTCAACGGCTACACGACTCGTTCATATGAAGAGCGACATCAGTGTATAACATTGGAGATAACATCAGACCGATGGCATCCTCGTTCACTGAATAAACGTTTGGACCACGTTTGTACCAACACATCATCATATACATTGGGTCATACGTTCGATTCACCGTGTAGCCGGAACATTCACAGCACCAACTGTCGAATTTACTTGCATCAAACGTTCGATTGAACGTTGGAAGAAACGTTTGTAGCACCGTGTAGAACCGGCTTTAGGCTTGTAACGAATATTCTATTCGGTCGTCGGCTGAATACCGAATATTCGACAAATGCTATTCAGTATTTTGTATATATTAACAATACCTTTCAAACGACACCCCATGCGATATAATTTTGTAATTTTAAAGAAACTGGTCACTGGTCCGCAGAAAGGTTTGTAAAATTATTCATTACTAGAGTGCGGACATTGGTCGGAAAAAAATATCTGCAGCTGTATCTACACTTAATTAATTCAACACGAATTACATTACAGAAGCCGAAATGTTAATCATTGTTTTTTTAACATTTCCACAAAACTAATATATATCTAACTATGAAAAGCTTCGACTTTAATTGCTTTTAATTTGTTATTTATTAAACTTTAGCAAATAGGTGGCAAATGGAAATGGAGTTCTATCTGGGGTCTTTTAGTATTGAACTCTAAATGAAAAATCATTAATTTCAAAATTTTCTGAGGAGTTTTTGAAGATCAAGTGCAAGTTACACTTGTGCAAATAGTGTTCCATATATTGTTTTAAACATGGATCTGATGTATCTCGCACTAAAATTTTTCAATCTTGGTAATTTTTCAGATTTTTCTAACTAATCGTCTAGGATGAGGAATAGCAATTTTTAAGCGTTTTTCCGAAAAGATGTTTTAAAAATTGCATCAAGAATAAATTATTCATACTGAAGAATTCACATTTCAGTGTGTTTTTTATTCCGTTTCCAAAATTACCCCCTGAAATTAAGCTCCAAAATCAGAATTCAATTTCTCACACTTTATAACTGGGCCACCAAACTCCAAATTCGAAATTTTTACATCGAATAGTTTCAGAGAAAATCGCTTGTGCAAAAACACCGAAGTGATTTCATAAATGTTACGTTTTACTAATTTTTGTATGGAATACAATAAAAGCAAATACCTATATAGAAGATACATATCTACTATTTTGATATTATCGAAGTGGTGAGAAACACCAAATATAAAGAAATTAAATACATTATTCATGAAAGTTAGTTCTTTCTGAAATATTTTCGGGCAGACACTTGTCAAGGATTCGTTTACAATACTTTTTCACATTGTTTACGCATTTCGTTCCTTAATTTTCGTAAGTAATAGAGGAATTATTTTATAATCATATTTCAGTAATAAATATACAGATCTTGAACACGATATGTCCATTACTAAATTCATTTTAACATTGTATATTATACTCTGATTAAAAATTTTAAATTGTGCTCACTTTAAAAATAAAGATTTCATAAAAAAAAGTCGTCAATTGCAAGTTGTACTTGCACAAATAGTATTCAGTGCAATCAATTCTATTTATGGATTTGATGTAATAGCTATATGAAAGTGGATAAAACATTTTTCCCAACGAATAGATTTTATTTCTAAAATAAACCATAGTTCTCGTTTTCAAAACGATCGTATCATTATCTTGGTATATAATTTTACGCTTACCAGAAGGAAACAGTGATATTTACTGAATAAACAGAATGTATGTACTAAGAGGTACCGTCTGTTTCTTCTTTTAATAATAAGGCCCAATTTACATTAACGCTCTGCTCTCACTCCGATATCACTACGCTCCCGATTCGATATAATCTTGTTGTGTTCACATTACAGTGCTGATATCATGCTGGTACCTATTCGTTCTCTATTGACATTAAAATGCTGCTCTGGGTACACTCCCAGTTCGGTCTCAGTTCGATACAAATATCTTTTCATAACAACTGAATGCAAGCGGAGTGGAGTGGAATCAAAAAAGTGTTTTCACTATAGGTAGTGATGAGCAAAATTAGTCTTGGTCTTGCAGTCTTGTCTTGGTCCTGCATTTTTTGCAAGACCAAGACCAAGACCAAGACTGCACATTGCAAGACCAAGACCAAGACCAAGACTATAAGTATGGCTGCAAGACCAATACCAAGACTCAAGTGAGCAAGACCAAGACTATAGCAAGAAAAAAGCAAGACTCTTGCTAAATTATTTAAATAGTTTAAAAGTATAATTAATACCGTAAAGAGAAAATTCTGATTTTAGAAGGAAAAAATTCGCTAATAAAAAAATGCAAGAAAGTGCAAGATTCTTTAGCAATACCTAGACCAAGACCAAGACCAAGACCAAGACCAAGACCAAGACCAAGACTGCATTTTGCAAGACCAAGACCAAGATCAAGACTCAAACTGCTCTAGCAAGACCAAGACCAAGATTCTTAATGCAAGAACAAGACCAAGACCAAGACTGCCAAGTCTTGGTCTTGGTCTTGCATTTGCTCATCACTAACTATAGGTACAAACCATAACAAGTCTGATATCGCTCCGATAAAATATTACCTGAGTGGTATTGATATTGGAGTGATATTGGAGCAAGAGATAACTGTAACTGATATCGGACCGATATCAGAGCGATGATGTGAATACATTCATTGTTTATTGTGTAAGAATATTTTATCGAACCTGGAGCGGAGTGATATCGGAGTGACAGCAGAGCGTTAATGTAAATCGGGCCTAATTATTAGCGATTCTTTATCATAAAAATTGTATTAGATAATATTTTAAGTCAGAAAATTATCTGAATATAATTGTCAATTTCTTTGAATATCTTTGGCTTTTGGTTGGAATTTTGGTTTGGATATCTAACAAAATTTATTATAATATTTATGTAGGTGCAGAGATTGTAATAATATTTTTCACGTATAGATTCATCAACTATTTTTTATTTCTTTTTTAATTTTTAAAACTAAAACTCACTTTCTAAAAAATTTACCAAACTACCCGTTTAACACAACATCAAGACAATTATTGATCAACAATGTCTTCATCAAAGCAAAATATGTCACAAGGCTTTATTATTCAGGCCTGATAATTTTCATTCAATCTACACATCATTCTTAATTTCATGAATTTTTCCCAATTCTCCTGGTAATAAAAGTCAAAGACAGCAATTTTTATGTTTCTTCAAAAAAAAAAAAAATGAAATGAAAAAAGTATACAATTATGTATTTGAATTCTCTTGGGAAATTTTTTTCACCTTCCAGGTTATTCCCTGAAATCAATCCCCAGAATCGAAATTCAACTTCACATCTGTAAATAATTTTGTTTGTTCTTCGATATGTTGTAGAATATCGAAAATTAAGAGACACGTATTTTTTTCTAGCGGCTGTAAAATGGTTTGAAGGGGTGAAATCTAACTGAGCTATTTTTGCTCAATTTCATAATATTAGGTTTAGGGGTAAGTAACTAGAGGGTGACTGTGTTGTAAAACGTAATGTAATTTAGGAGGATGACTCACCCCCCCCCTTTTCAATGTTGATCAAACTGAATTTTGAATTCAAGAATATCATTTTTACCTTGTTATAAGGTAACGGGCCTAGTTTCTGACCTTTTAAGAGCGACGGCTGAGGTTAAACGACAGTAATAAATATAAGTTTAAACTTAAGAGACGATTAATAATTTTATCAACTAGTTTATGGCTTTCAAAATAAAGTCATACAAGTAAAATAATTATTTGAATTGAATTAATAATTTAAATTAATGTTTTAAAAATTGAAAAAAAGGACCCAGTTTCTGACTTTCAAAATTTCTCATGTGACAGTTTTTGACCCTGACAGTGGCCTAGTTTCTGATCCTTAAATTTAAAAATACAGTTTTTTAAAATTTAATTTATAAATAATTTTTTATTGATAAAAATGAATGTTTAATGTTATATACGTTATGAAAAATAACAAAAACTAGTCGAAGATAACTATAAATAACAAAAAACTAACAAAAACTGGTTAGAATTTAATTGGGCCATACCACTTTAGAAGTGAGCCTAGTAACTGACCCTCATATTTCAATAATAAAAATCATTCTAAGGTATTTTATAAATATTTTAAAATAAATTTTAAACAAATATTAACCTGCTCATATATTTTTAATTAAGTTTTCATACTTACATGATGAATATTGCACAGATCAAAATGAGTACTTTGTAACATAAACTGTTAGGAAACTACCAAAAAAATAGTGTTTACACACATTTTAAACTTAAATTTTTTTTTTTATTTAGTTAATATATTCTAAACTTTTTAAATTGCTGTTCATTAGACACAGAATAGATTACTTTAAATTAAGAATTTATTTTTCTTCTTATTTAAAATATAGTTTTTTTATTAATTTATAACAAAGTTGAAAAGTTCAGAAACTGGGCCAGGGTCAATTACCGGGTCTTTTACCTTAGCTGTTTTAAGCTATTTTCCATGAAGAAATTCCTGAATTAGGTACTCAAATAGTATGATTATGTCAACAACACAGTCACCCTCTTAGTTCCTTACCCCTAAACTTAATATTATGAAATTGAGCAAAAACATGTCAATTAGATTTTTTCACGTAGATTTGAAATCTGTAAACAAAATTTTAATATATTGTATTTTTTACCCCCTTTTCGCAAAATTAAGCCGTAAATTTTAACCCCCAACCACGCCAGTTGATATTGGTAGATAGTTCTTTAAAAAAGAGCAATATGGACAATTTCAACTTTTGTTCTATCTCTTACCGTTTTCGAGATATTTGAAAAATTAAAATTTTACCTTAATTTTTGAAGGCTGATTTCATCCCTTCAAACCGTTTTACAGCCGCTAGAAAAAAATATGTATCTCTTAATTTTCTACAACATATCGAAGAATAAACAAAATCGGAGGGATACACCCCCGTGACATTCCTTTAAGTTTCAAATTTTCACACCGAACAGTTTCAGAGAAAATTACTTGTGAACACCGATTTGATTCTATAAGTGTCCCGTTTTGTCAATTTTGGTGTGGAACACTAAAAATTATGTGTATAATAATAAGACATAACTGCGCACTGCGGTCCGGCGAAGTTGATGGTTATGATTTTATCTACTTAAATACATTGTTACACATAAAAATGAAATTAAAAAGATAATAATCACCTCCAAGTTTATTATATGATCACTGATCAGAGTGCTCTGAATAAAGCTTGCTAACACACACATATAATATGTGCATACATTGGTGTTGTACGTATTGTAACACACGAGTGAACTATTCAGCGAACCGTGACATTAACCATGCGGTAAAAAGGACCCAAACCAAAGTATGTAATACAGTATTATGTGGAGATTTTTTTCCACTAGTATCAATTTTGGGAGACTTTGAAAGTTATAAAAATAACTGTACAAGCGTTCAATTTTAATTGCATAAAGATATTTATGCAACAATGTTGCAGAAAATAAACTGTTCGAATATTTATACAACACTTAGTCCTATAACATTAATAGGTAAAAATAACTTGCCACCGGAGGCAGGCTAGATTTACTGCGATAAATTATTTCTGACCCTCGGCCAGAATGGTCAGATGTTTTGCGACGCCCTATATCTCAGCTTTCAGAATTTTCCCAGACATACTGGATTGTTTTGGTTGTCACAAATGTCTTCTATTTTATGTGGTTAAAATTTAATCAAAATCGTTAGAACCGATTTCCTGCAAATGGGCAATCTGTCCGTTTTCGGAGCATTTTCAAAATTTAAGCGTGACTGGGCCGCGCCCACAACAATTTTTGGGTGAACTGACCCCACCAAGATGCATATCTTAGTAAACTTCATTCCCATTTTTTTTTTAGTTAAATTGCTTTTTGGCGACAAATCTGAGTTATAGAAAACACAAATTGATTCAGAAAAAATATTAAACTCGAATGTAATACAACAAGAAAATTTAACGAATAAAATAAGTAACTATAATTCATATTATTTCGTTACTATGGTTTTGAAATCAGTAAAAATTTATCGATAATAACGTTCGTTTTATTTTTATGGAGTTTGTCTACAATGAAATGTAGCGCCGTGGAAAGAAATGGCGGGCCCCAGGAAAATCTGCATATTTAAAAAATATCCTCTCATAAGTGGTGAGCAGAAAAAAATCTTTTTTTCGGGCCTTTTACTACAGTTACGGGCCTCCTCTTCAAGCCCGGGCCCCGGGGCTGCAACCCCGGCTACCCTACTCTGTCGTCGGGCCTGGTGAAATGTGCTGTATCATTTATTACGCTGTTAAAATTTGTTCTAACTTTTTTTCTTCATAGCGAAAGTAAAAAAAACTACAATATTCTTACAGGGTTCAATACACATGAGTTAAAGTATCAAAATAAATTTGATTATCATTTTTCCAGATACCTACATATTCATGCAAACATATACAAGACAGAATATTGTAATGGAAAATTATCGTGTCTAAATCTAATCTTTTCAATTCTCAATCATTTTTTTCAACCGAAATATCTACTTAATAAATCTCTAACACTGACTGACTGACTGACTAACAGACAACGCACAGCCTAAACCGTTGGGTTTAGAAGAATGAAATTTTACATAGGAGTTCCCTATGAAACGTAGGTGAGCACTAAGAAAGGATTTTTGAAAATTCGACCCCTAAGTGGGTTAAATACGGGAAGAAAATTTGTATGGAAATTCGTCATTTTTGAAATTAGAGATATGGGTGGTTCTACTTTTTAGGTCTCAACTAGAAAAAAAATTTGACAGAGCCATTTCGTAGATTTCATGCGACTAGAATATAGGAAAATTATCATAGATTCGGTATCTGCAGACCAGCAGCTCGGTTTCATACTAAAACCAATATTTTTTTGCTGAATCCAGACAGAAAAAAACCTTTAAATTAAATTTAAATAATAAAATTAAAATTATTATTTAAATAATATTTATATTATGTTCTCCTAATACCATTTAAAAAAAAATTTTAAAAAAAAAGTTGGTTCTTTTTCGTCTGATTTGCGAAAAATTGGAGTGTGTGTTGTTTTGTATTTGATGATATAAAAAAATTGGTTAGGAAATTAAATTTTCGCGACAATTTTTCGTACCGCCAAAAAAAAAATAATTCTGCAGATAAATAAAATTTAACTTTCTAATTAATTACCATGCGTAACAATTTAACTTTTTTATTTTTATTTATAAAATTGTGTGGTTTCAGTAAACTTATTTTTAAAAAACGTTATAGTTCCAAGCAATATGTAAGGACCCACATGCGTTTTAGAACTGCAAGAAAAGTTTGACACCATTTTTATAAAAAAAAATTAAATCAAAAATTAAAGTAAATGTAGGTAGATCATCTAAATAGGAGTTATTAATTTTATTTAAATAAAATAAATGACAATGTCTTCATTCTGTATATAGTTTTAACCTTCCTTATTGTGGAGACAACTTTAATTTTTTGAAGGACCTAAAAAGTAGAATCACCCATATATAAAAATATGTTACTATGGCTATTAAAATAAATAATATATTATTGAATAAATCTTTAACACTGACTGACAGACAACGCCCAGCCTAAACTGTTGGGTTTAGAAGGACGAAATGTAGCATTGGCGTTTACCATTCTATTTGTAAATAAAAGTTAGTTGTGTAAACGTTTCTGGAAATTCATTCCTTAAGGGATTAAAATAGAAAATGAAAGTTCATATGGGAAGTTCGTTATTTTTGAAGTTAGAAACATGGATATTGATTTAGGCTTTTGAAAAACATTAAAAGTGGGCAGAAAGTAAGTATTCGATGGGAAATTCCATCGGGCATACGCCTACACGGTTAAAAATATAGGATTAATAAGTAATCTACAGAGGTTACATATATGGCAACACCAAAATTTTATTAAAATCTAATCGGTTGTTTATATTAAAAAATTCATTGTAATATAACTGATATTAAAAATTAATTGAACTTAGATTAGAGTCACCAAACCAAATTTTATTCCAGTTGTATTGCAAACTAATACTATGAATATTACGATTCTAAATTCAACAGGTATTAAAAATAAGTAACGGTGGCTTATATTTTAAACCAAATATGTATTAAAAGATAGGTTTCTTTGGTTTGAAATTTTAATATTGTCTGTATTAAAATCTAATATTTTAATTACTAAATATTGTAATGAAGGTTATATTGAAACGCAGTAGCATTTTTGTATTAGTAACATTTTATTGATTTTTTTCACAATAAACAAAATAAATGTGAATTTCTAAAAAAGAAAATTAGATCTTCCGGGCTTAGTTCATGGTTCTATTTCTTCTTGAACATTTTCAGTAGATTCTTCTGATTTTTTACTTTTTCTTAAACTATAATTTTTCATAATAGTAGAATAAATCCTGTAAATAAAGAGAAAAATAAGTGGAATTATTGTCAGTTAAATGTCAGTTGCAAAGGCTTACCACATGACTGATAATTAAGTGCTTAAATTCTACGCTGACTGCTACATTACATCGCCGAAGTTGTCCGGGTAAATATTTGAATTTTGATATAAATAAAAATCAGAACACTTCGCTCCTGTCTGGTAGATCTTGAGTTCGAAACCAAACGGGGAAGATAGGTCATTTACATTACCATACCGCTCATCTATCAATAATCATTCCAATATCAAAATCAATTATGTATTACTCCAAACGATGCATACAACCATAGTAGTTGCGTAGGTACCTAAACAATAGATAAAAAAAAATACCCCTGTCGCAGCATCCTGCATAACATAGCGAATTTCCGTTTATAAAAATCCGTTTTTCTGTGATTTTTTACCCTTTTAAGTGATTTTTCCTCCTCTTTCTAATGGTGTAAATAAATGTCAAAAAAATTTTTAACTTTAGAAAATTTTGGCAAAAAACTAATTTTTTTCACGAAAAATGGTCAAAAAAACCATGTTCTAGGCATCCGACATGGCTGGCTAACGAATTTGTCCAACGGTGTGGGACTAAATATAAATTTAATACATAAATTTTAGTGAATATTATTTTTGGTTTCTAGGGACCCCAAAACAAATTTCTATTATAGTCTCAGGAGATTTATTTCGGAGCTCTAAAAAATAGAACTTTCTTCGGAACCCTAAAAAACGGCATATAAGTAACATACAAACATATACATATGTATGACGTATATGACTTATATACAATCTATCTTCCTGTACCACAAACACATTCTTTCATATAATTATGCATATAGGTATACGCCTGTCGCAGCATCCTGCATAACATAGCGAATGCCCTTTTATAAAAATTAAACTTTCTCGGAAACTAGTTGACATAGAATAATAGTTTAAAGACCTTTTTTATGTAATTTTTTTTCGTCGTTTAAATGATGTAAAAAAATTTCGCAAAAATTTTTAAATAAGTGGAAATTTTGGCAAAAAACTAATTTTTTGCAAGAACAAACACCATGTTCCTGGCATCCGACGTGTCTGGCTAACGAACTTGTCCAACGGTTTGGGACTTCCAACATTTTCACCAAATTTCGTAAGCCTAGGACATTTCGTTCGAGAGTTATCGTGCGGACACACACACACACATATATATATATATATATATATATATATATATATATATATATATATATATATATATATATATATATATATATATATATATATATATATATATAAATTTTGGTGAATATTATTTTCGGTTTCTAGGGACCTCAAAACAAATTTCTGCCATGGTCCCGGGTTCAAGTCGCGTCATGACAGTGGCTGTAATAGCTGAATTCCATTCTGGAAATTCGCTAATAAGAATATTTTTTCATATCGTTCAATATTTAAGATCGATATTACGTACCTTGTATAAAAACCTGAGTTAAAAAATAATTTGAACTTTTATAATGATAAACTATATCGACTATTATTTCAGGAATCTATGTCGGTTGTACCAAATTTCAATAAAAAGAAAATATTTTGCCGATGAGCGGTAATTTATTTAACAACGGAGATGACTTTATATAAACGTTAACAATTGAAATTACATTTTTAAATATTCAAGTATTTTTATATTTAAATGTTTTAAGCTCGACCGAAGTTGCGAAAATAAACAAAATAGTTGAAGAAAAAAGCAACGAATTGTGTGTGTGTAGTTGTTTATTTGTTAGTGGTGACGTATTTATATTTTGATATGTGGGAAACGTTCCTTGATGTTAACTAAGTCAATTAACCAACCAAAAAGTACAGAGAAAACAATATATAAATTAAATAGGTTGGAGTGAGGACATAGTAACCAAACCGAGGTACCTTGAGAACACCGAGTCGCCGACAACGGGCAGCAGCCTGCACAGCGAACCACTATCACAACAACATGTGACTGTTTTTAGATTTGACTGATTCAATCCAAATGGTTTAAAATTAAGGCCAAAAAGAGACCGAAACCACAAAATGTATATACCGTGTATTGCTTTTTAATATTTTTTTGGTTTCGTTCTTCTGATTTAAATAATTTTGTATTATATTTTAATAAAAAATGGTTTAAATTATAGGAAATAATATAAATAGATTAAATTTGAATACCAAAAAATATTGGAAATATTTTAATATAAGGGCAGGATTTAATTTTAGTATTTTAATATTTAGTTTTTTCAGTAAGTTAAGGTTGGATTACAAAATTAGTCCAAGATTTTTAACCGTGTAGTCATTAATAAATTGTTACTGACTTGACTACTTAAATCAATGCGTATGTACCATTTAAAGGACATAAAATATTCAATATAATTCTAATTTAGATTCTTTCAGAACAATTTTAAGTTACGAAAACTAACAAAAAGCAAATCTAAAATTTAAATGTTGTTAAGTATAGAGGTTTTATGAACTTTTAAGTAATTAAAATTTTGTGGGTGTTGGTCACATGAACAATTCTCAACAATTTTGATATCATGGCTAAATTCTCCAAACTAACCTGGAATTATTCTTGCGGTTAAGGATTTCGATTCCTGTTTTTTAGACTGTGAGCTTGAAACCGAGCAGGGAAGGTTCATCATCAAAATTTTAAATATATTTTTATTTAGTAGTCATTCGAAGTAGCACAAAAGGAAATAATGTGGTGTGCTCTTAGATTCTTAGAACTGTCACCATCTGTCAATCTACTTAATAAATTTCTAACACTGACTGACTGACAGACAACGCACAGCCCAAACCGTTGGATTTAGAAGAATGAAATTTTGCACAGGAGTTCCCTATGTAATTTAGGTGAGTACTAAGAAAGGATTTTTGAAAATTCGTCCCCCAAGTGGGTTAAATAGGGAATGCAAATTTTTCTGGAAATTCGTCATTTTTGAAGTTAGATATATAAAAATATGTTACTATGACTATTCAAATAAATAATATTTAATGAAACTTTAATTTTGACTGACAGACAACGCACAACCTAAACTGTTGAGTTTAGAAGGACGAAATTAAGCACAGGAGTTATGAAAATTGGCGTTTAGGCTTCTATTTAAAAAAATAAAAGTCAGTTGTTTCTAGAAATTTATTCATTAAAGGGGTTAAAACAGAAAATGAAGTTCATATGGGAAGTTCGTCATTTTTGAAGTTAGAAACGTGGATATTGATTTAAGCTTTTGAAAAACATTAAAAGTGAGCAGAAAGTGAGTACCTAATAAAAAGATGTTGTCGATGGGAAATCCCATCGGGCATACGGCTAGTATAATCAATAATAATATAATAAATGAAATTGAATATCTGACTGGGAGATCTGCAAGTTCTCTGTCTACTACACTGAATTGTTCTGTTTTTCGATCAAAACTGTAATTTTGCCAAAAGTATATTTAATTTCAAATTAAAATTAACAACACCCACTGCACGTGTAGCAAACTTTAATTAAATACATTTTTCAAGATAATTAAAAATTAATATTTGAAGACGGTTACATGTTTTATTTTTTATTTTTTTTTACGATTCGTTTAACGCAACTGTCCATTTTTCATATAAAAATGAATTTTTATTATTTTTACATGATATAATTCATGTATAAATCTGGAGAACGTGGACAAAGAACAAGAAGTGTATATTATTCAATCAGAAAATTATTTCATTAAAATTAAAAAATGAATTAATAACGCTAACGTTACTTAATAATTTTTTTTTATTTGAAATTAATAAATAGCCTTTTTTAATTTAAAAAAATATAGTGATTCATCTTAGTAAAATAGATACCTCTATATACATATATCGCTAGAGCTAACTAATTGTAAGAGTTAATCTGCTACATAGGTAATCTTTAACAAGGATAACTGTACCTCTGAATAAAACTCAACAGAAAATAAATCCCAAACTGGCAGCTGCGTAGAACGGTGGAGCACGATTATTGCTTTTTTTTGTTTAGTTAAAATGCAAAAAGGAAGGTTACAAGAAGTCACTCATGTAGTTTTAAATTTTTTTGAATAGTTTAAACAGGTTTTCCAGTTTTTCAACTTCCCCAGAATACCTGCTTACAGACTAATTTATTAATAACGATTTTTCTGATTACTGCTTCTGAGTTTTTTTAGTTAAAATGCAAAAAGAGAGGCTTCAAGAAATTTTTGGAACGGTTTTCAAATTTTACGTTTGCACTTACGCGCTAACTATCATTGCCCCGATTGCAGAAAAATTTACATGGAACAAATATGGCCAGGCCTGCAATTATCAATAGGGTACATTCAAAACATTAGAAATGGAAGAAAGGACGTGGAGATAAAGAATAAAATAATTGAAAGTAAAAGAGCTGCTAGCGCCTTGCACACCATATTGTGGGATCGAAATATATCCAAAGAAAACAAGATTCGTAATTATACTTCAATAATACAACCTATTAGGTACAACTTACGATAGCGAAATTTGGACAATAACGAAAATCACTAAAAGTAAATTAAAAGCATTGGAAACGGATTATCCGAGACGATCGGCAAATCCCATACCCAGAATCGATCACATACGCAATGAATGTGTGCGAGAAATTATGAGCGTAAATGATCATAATGATATAATTAAGGTAATCCAGAAGAAGCAGCTAATTTATTTGGTTCGGTTACATCAATCACATGGCAGCTGAATGATTTCTACGGAAAGTTTCCCACTGGAAATCAGCGGAATGCCGCAAACGGGACAGGCCTAAAAAACCGGCATGGAGGAATTGTCAAGAAGCGGGAAAGCAACAAATGCTATAACCCCGAAAATATACCGGGTGTCTCATTCGGATGTAGGTATACAAACGATTTACACGTTAACTGATAACATTGGACTCCCATAAAGAAAAAATTATGATACAAGAGTGCTTTGGATAAACATTTTTATATTATTGGTAATTTTCTTTTATAAAATAATTTTTTTCCACCTATAATTATTTGCCCTATTTCAACAAAATATTTTTTCGGTATTTTCATTATTTTAATATTTATCTTCAAGATAGTAACAGTAGTTATAATATTAAATTAATATACTTCGTTTCAAATACAATTGATCATGAGTTATCCTTAAAAAATTAAATAATTATTATATTCGAAACAAATCAATCTTCTATTCTTTTCTAAAAACAAACTGCAAATTTAAAATTTACGTAAATGCAATAATGAAAGAGATAAAGCCAAGAAAACAGAAATTATTTAAATTCATAAGTGATGAAGTATGGTTAAATTTAAATGAAATGGACCATATTATTAGTTTGTTCTAAGCACTCTTATGACATAACGTTTTCTTTATGGGAATCCAATGTTATCAATTAACGTGTAAACCGTATGTATACATCCAAACGGAAAAACAGTTTTCTTTCATCTCGTAAATGTATGGTTACAATGCTTCCACTACTTTGGAAGTGAAAACTTATTTTCTCTTACTCTCTTTCATCTGCGCCACACAGAAATAAAGTTATACATGTGGAAGGTGTAACGTAGTTGCGTTGCTTTATATTTCGTACGTTTAATACAAAAAAAATTCGTCAAGTGCGTGTTTTTTGACACGCACTAAGTTAGGCCTTCTCAGAGGACTTGACGAATTTTTTTCATTATTTTAAAATATTTTGTTACCCTAAATCATAGATACCAGCGAAACACAATTCGATATCGAAAATGGAAAGGCTGGGAAACTTTTAAAATTTGACAAAATTCAATTTTTTCACATTTTTTTTTATCATTTTGTGTGTCTGCGTTTGTATGAACTTTTGAGTGCATATTTCGATAAAATAGACCAAAATAAACACTTTTTAAAGAATAAAAAAATCGATATCTCACTTCGTTTCGAGATATCGAACGCGAAAATTAGAAAAATTGGCTTAATTTTAACAACTACGATTACCCCAACGCCGTAATTTGAGTGCATATTCTGGTAAAATCGCATAGGTGTAAACACTGCATGACGTAAAAATTATTACATCATCGGTACGGCAACGCGGCTTCGGACTCAGTCGGCAGTAACATACGGGGGGGGTCTAAATTTCGTAAACGGTACGGTAACGATAGCGGGAAAATCAGGGCGCCATGCATTCTATTGACTTCAGCTTTACCCCAGAATGCAAGACGGGTAAAACCACTTCTGAAACGAGAGTAAAGGGCGTTAAGTAATTCGTCACTACGGTTAAATTAAGTTTATTAATAAACTAAATACATACAGGACCGAAAGTTGAGTTAGACGGAAGTTAATAATGTGTACTTGAACCTTATAATATTTTCACCAATAAGTAATTTCAGATCTTTTAATACAAATTTTCAGGTAAATAAATTTAAGAACGTTCTTGAATTTTCACAATGTTTTTGACATCATAAAGTTCGGTAATATTAATAATAATACAAGTTAAGTATTCTCAAAAAAAAAAATAAATAAATCTTCAAAAATGCTTTATAAATTGAAGCATAACGGTAAATGTAATGTTACTCATACAATTAATGTTTCTTTTAATAAAAAGACGCTTAAGTGTCGGAAAACTTAAATTTTGTTACCTCCCTTTGTTATGGGTGATTTACTTGTATTTTATACGGAATTCATCTCGAAACATTGGAGTCCGGATGTACTAAAGATGCGGTAATTCAGTTATGCGGTACCAGTTTCCAACCAAAACGATCAATCGGTTCGTTGCAGGCCACAACCTGTCGGCTACACGTGGATCCACGGGAAGTTAAGCGGAATCCTCGGGAATAGATCAGTGTTTCAAATTGATAATTCGGCAGCGTTAACCAAAACGATGCAGAATACAACTTTATTGGCGGTAAATAATCGGTAATCCAGCATATAAATCAATGATTCCAAATCAGCGTTAAATCCAATCCATGAAAGGCGAAATCGAATCGAAAAATTGTAGAAAATGCGGTAAGATTCCAAAAGATCAAAATGTAGAAAATCTCGGAGAGA